>SJYQ01000182.1:756503-771113 GCA_006410935.1 Redunca redunca | reverse complement strand
TGTAGAGGAACTAAAAAGCCTCTTGATGAAAGTGAAAGAGGAGAGTGAAAAAGTTGGCTTAAAGCTCAACATTCAGAAAACGAAGATCATGGCCTCTGGTCCCATCACTTCATGGCAAATAGATGGAAAAACAGTGAAAACAGTGTCAGACTTTATTTTTGGGGGCTTGAAAATCACTGCAGATGGTGATTGCAGCCATGAAATTAAAAGACGCTTATTCCTTGGAAGGAATGCTATGAGCAACCTAGATAGCATATTCAAAAGCAGAGACATTACTTTGCCAACAAAGGTCTGTCTAGTCAAGGCTATGGTTTTTCCAATGGTCATGTATGGATGTGAGAGTTGGACTGTGAAGAAAGCTGGGCGCTGAAGAATTGATGCTTTTGAACTGTGGTGTTGGAGAAGACTCTTGAGAGTCCCTTGGACTGCAAGGAGATCCAACCAGTCCGTTCTGAAGGAGATCAGCCCTGGGATTTCTTTGGAAGAAATGATGCTGAAGCTGAAACTCCAGTACTTTGGCCACCTCATGCAAAGAGTTAACTCATTGGAAAAGACTCTGATGCTGGGAGGGATTGGGGGCAGGAGGAGAAGGGGACGACAGAGGATGAGATGGCTGGATGGCCATAAGTTTGAGTGAACTCTGGGAGATGGTGATGGACAGGGAGACCTGGCGTGCTACCATTCATGGGGTCGCAAAGAGTTGGACATGACTGAGCGACTGAACTGAAAATGCTATGAACCTCTGTGCATAATTCTTCAAGCATTCTGTCTACAAGATCTAATCTCTTGAATCTAATTATCATCTCCACTGTATAAATCCACTGTATAAATTCTAAATCATAAAGAATTTGATTTAGATGGAACCTGAATGGACTAATGGTTTTCCCTACTTTTCAATTGAAGTCTTAATTTTGCAATAATGAGCTCATGACCTGAGTCACAGTCAGCTCCAGGTCTTGTTTTTACTAACTGTATAGAGCTTCTCCATTTTTGGCTGCAAAGAACATGATCAATCTGATTTCAGCACTGTCCATCTAGTGATGTCCATGTGTAGAGTTATGTCTTGGTTTGTTGGAGAAGGATATATTCTCTGAGCAACATGTTCTCTTGACAAAACTCTGTTATCCTTTGCCTAGGTCATTTTGTACTCCAAGGCCATACTTGCTTGTTACTTCAGATATCCCTTGAATTCCTACTTTCACATTCCAATCCCCTATAAAAAGTCTTTTTTTTTTTTTTTTTTTTTTTTTNTTGGTGTTAGTTCTAGAAGGTATGGTAGGTCTTCTAGAACTGTTCAACTTCAGCTTCTTTGGCATTAGTGGTAGAGGCATGGATTACTGTGATGTTGAATGGTTTGCCTTGAAAACGAACCAAAAGCATTCTGTCATTTTTGAGACTGCACCCGAGGAGTGCATTCTAGACTCTTTTGTTGACTATGAGGGCTACTCCATTTCTTCTAAAGGTTTCTTGCCCACAGTAGTAAATTTGCCCACTCCCATCCATTTTAGTTCACTGATTCCTAAGATATCGATGTTCAGTCTTGCCGTCTCTTGCTTGATCACATCCAATTTACCTTTATTCATGGACCTAACATTCCAGGTTCCTACGCAATATTGTTCTTTACAGCATTGGACTTTATTTTCACTACCAGACACACCCACAACTAAGTGTCATTTCTGCTTTGGCCCAGCTACTTCATTCATTCCAGAGTTATTAGTAATTGCCCTCTGCTCTTCCCCAGTAGCATATTGGACACCTTCCAACCTGGGAGGCCTCATCTTCTGGTGTCATATCTTTTTGCCTTTTCGTACTGCCCATGGGGTTCTCCAGGCAAGAATACTGGAATGGGTTGCCATTTCCTCCTCCAGTGAACCACATTTTGTCAGAACTCCCCTTTTTGACCCATCCATCTTGGGTAGCCCTGCAGGACATGGCTCATTAAGTTATGTGCTTCATTAAGTTATGCAAGCCCTTTTGCTATGACAAGCCTGTGATCCATAAAGGGGAGGCTGTGATTCATGAAGGAGCTGTCACTTACAGGTACTCAATAAGTGAGGCTGAACAGACAGATGAATGTAGGAATTGGAATCTATAGTCCAGGTAACATAACAGACTAGAAAATGTACATTTAACAAAATTCACTGCATTATTTGTGCTGATTGGCCAATGTTGTAAAATGTTCAACAGAGTTTATATTTTATGTTTAAATTAAATACAAACTGCTTTCTCTGTAAGCAGAGATTCTCAAAATCAAGGACTGGACAAACTCTCCAGGACCATCTGGTCCAATGTATGCCTACAGAAAAGTAAATAGGTGTCTAAGTAACCCATGGCATTTTCTGTTTCATTTAAAGCTTCATTTCTTCCCCCCGCCCCACCACCCTTAAAACAGGAAAATAAAGAAGCCGCAAAGATCACCTTTGTAGAACTTCTGGTATCTATCCAGAAAAGTCCTGCTCCCTAGCTCTGACCCTTGAGAAAACAGACTCCCAACAGTCCCTGGAAAATGGACACTTACATAAATCTGTCCCTGTTCAGACTTTCTTCTTCATTCTTCTTCTGGTACAGTCTCTTTCCTCTCTCACACACTTTCGACTGCAGAACAGAATGTCCATTTCACACTGTTCAAAATCTCTGTCTCATTTTTCAGTGCTAAAACGATACAGGGCCCTGCAGCTTTTCAGACACTCATTCTTTTAAAGACATTGGCTGAACCAGGTTCATTGGCTGTGGGTTTAATAAACTCTCCCAGTGCTGGTATCTTTCAGCCTGTCAATTTAAAAATCCTTTCTTGAGCACCATAGATCACTGCAGAGAGAGAAGTACACTCACAAAGAGAAACAGCAGGAAAATAGCAGAATGCAAAGACTGCAAATGAATGGCTCGAAGGCTGCCACTGATGAAGATAATGAATAGCCCAGTTGTAAATCGAATCACTTTAAAATGGAAAATGAGATACCCCCACTAGAAAAAGGTTGTTTATGTTCTGGCACCTTCAGGGGTAATGAATACAAGATATTAAGTATTACCCAAGTTGTCCACTTAAAAATTCTTAGATTTTCTACTCAGTATTCAACCCCCTGCCTAAAAGACAAACAACACAAGCAGCTCTATCAGTGGTCTCGTTCCTTATTTACTTATTTCATTTCACTCTCACGTAAAATCAGGACCATTCTTAAATCCAACTCCCCTTAAGGACAGATGGCCCATTTATTTCTCTCTCTTATACATCTGATCCCATTCTCTCCTTACATAACATGCTTTTCAACTTACCCACATACTGCCTCACATTGCCTTTTAATTGCATATGTTTAAATGTCTTGTCTCACCCAATAAAATCATAAACTACTTGAGGGTAGGAATAATGACTTACATTTCTCTTGTCTAATGCACAACAGCTGGTAGAGTGAAAAGCACAGCACGGGTGCTCCATATAAACCCTCTGATATGAATAAAATGAGAAACTTGGAGGCTGAGAAAGTTGGGTGCTGTCATTCCTTCTGGACTTAACAGAAATGTCATCTCAGCTTCTCAACTCATGCATTATTGATTTTTACAGGTGCCACCTTTTTAGAAGGAGATGTGGAGCACAAACAGCCAACCACAGTGTGTTACTCTAATCGGCAACAATTTCAGTCTTATCCTAATCAGAAACCATTGTGTGGGGAGGATGGGTCCTGTAAGTGACAATCATCTCACCATTGTTAAATGGTGAATGCACCATAATATCATCAAAGCACAAAACTGCCCCAAAGTGTTCTCTTGAGTAATCATACTAAAAGATTAGGCACCAGCAGGTAATTTGGCCTTATCTTTCTTCAGAAAAACTTAGAAGGGATTTGAAGTAGAATAAATCACCATGAGCAATTGTAAGAACAAACTACACAGGGCTTTTTGATATCTTCTGTCTTCACACATATGGGGAAGATAATTTTATAGTCATGATTTTCATACCATACTCTAGGCTCACAGTTCTTTTAAACTGAATATTCTCCTTCCTCCATCAAACATAGTGTACCTGTATTGATTCAGGCATAGGGTTTCCCAGAAATAAAAGATATTGACACAGGATTAATTGTAACCTGAGACTAAACCTGGAAATACAGGTTTTGTCAGCCAAAAAGAGAGATCAGACTGAGACAGAAGACATTTTTAGAAAAAGATGGTAAAGTCAAGAACGAATTGGGTTTGGCTAGAATGTTTCTGATAATTTTTTTAAATAATTACTGTCATTCCTGGGAACTATATTATTTATTTATTCAATCTATACTCCTTAAGCATCTATACTATTCAATCTATACTTATTCTATCTATACTCATCAAGCCTTTCCCTTCTCCAGGGAATCTTCCCAACCCAGGGATTGAACCCAGGTCTCCCACATTGCAAGCGAATTCTTTACCAGATGATCCACAAGGGAAGCCCAAGAATACTGGAGTGGGGTAGGCTGTCGCTTCTCCAGCAGATCTTCCTGACCCAGGAATTGAACCAGGGTCTCCTGCATTGCAGGCATTTCTTTACCAACTGAGCTATCAGGGAAGCCCTATTAAGCTCTAGTATGTGCAAATAACTGTGCTGAGCAATGGAAGGCATACAGAGACAAAGATTTGTCCTGAGCCCTAAGCAGTCTTGTAACCTAGTAGAAATATCACATTATACACAAAGAACATTAAGGCACATAGGCAATACATGAGAAGAAACACCAGTGTCTTTTATATGATTAGATGATGTTTCACACATCTACCATAGAAATTCCATAGTTCCATAGAACTTAAGATGCAACAGACTTGTGATATTCCTAAGAATCTGTATATATTTACAAACTTTAGATGACTCATAATTAGTCAAATTTGAGAGGGCTCTAATTAGAGAGATTGTAGTTTAGTTGGCAAGTGAGACAATTTATACATAGAATGATCAGTACACAATTAGGAAAATCATAGTTATTCATTTGGTTTTGAGGAACAACAAAGAGATAAATGTAGGTGTGGGGAACCTTTGAAAATAGAACAAGTTGAGCTAAGCACAAAGTCATGAAGTCACAGAGTGTATCAGGGGAGAGAGAAAAGTCAGTCAAGAGGAGGGGTTAGCAGCCAGAAGAGAGGGGCTCTTGTATAAAGCAGAATATGGAGGGTCTTGACTGACAAGATGATGAGTGAGCTTTGACTTTAATCAACAGGTACTAGGAAATAACTGATAATTTTTCAATACAATCAAAGTATCACTTATGAAAAATTATTTGGCAAACAGGATTTTACAAAATGGATTAATCAAATAATTGGAAGTTTAGAAACAAGGAAGTTGTTGTTGTTCAGTCGCTAAGTCGTGTCTGATTCTTTGCAGACCCACGGACTGCAGCATGCCAGGTTCCCCTGTCCTTCACAATCTCCTGAAGTTTGCTCAAATTCATGTCCATTAAGTCGGTGATGTTAGGAACAAGGAGGAAGATATTCTAATAGCTTGAGTAAAAATGAGATACTGAACTAAGATAGTGGCAGTGGAAAGCGGAGGCTCTAACAAAGGAGGACTTGGAATGGAAGAATTAGAAAACGTGGTTACTAAGTGTGTATGGAGGGAAAGGGAGAGGTAGAAAGATGATGAGTCATTGCTAAGCCAGGTAGCCATGGGAGAAGGGAGGTTACTGAAAACAAAAGAAAGAATTCAGAAGTTAAGCTGCTTTGGCAGGCCAGATAATGATTTTAATGTTAGATTTGTTGAGTTTAAAGGATTTGAAGAGTATCTGAGTGGAAATATCTGGTATAGAGGTGGGGGCCCCAGGAAATGACTGGAGCAGTCCACGGATAGAACAATCAAAAATCTTGCAGATACCCTTACCTGGGATCTAGCAATTGTGCCCTTTCGTATTCAGAGTTGGAAACTGGAGTCTGTACAACACACCTGCACACAAATGTTCACAGAAACTTTATTCATAGCTGCCAGAACTTGGACGCAATCAAGATGTCTTTCAGTAGTGAATGGATAAACTGGTATATATCCAGACAATGGGACACTATTCAGCACAGAAAGGAAATGGATTAACAAGCCATGAAAAGACATGGAGGAAACTAAAATGCATATTACTAAGTGAAAGAAGCCGAGCTGAAAGGGCTACATATTGTATGACTGTATGTGTGTGTGTGTGTGTTTATAATACTCTATAAAATTATGAAAACTATGAAAAGAGTAAAAAGATCAATGGTTGCCAGGGGTTGGAGAGAGGGAATGATGAATAGATGGAGCATAGAGGATTTTTAGGGTAGTGAAATTACTGTGTATAATACCATAATGGTGAACACATATTCACATATTATTTTTATACATTTTCCCAGACCCATAGAATGTCCAACACCCAATGTGAACTCTCATGTAAACTATGTACTTTGGATGATAAAGATGTAGGTTTATCAGTTGTAATACATGTAGTCAGTCCTCTGTGAGGAATGTTGATAATGGGAGGCTATACATATGTGGGGGTAGGGGATATATGGGATCTCTCATATCTTTCTCTCAACTTTCTATGAACCTAAAACTGCTCTAAAAATTTAAATCTTTACAAAAGACACACACAATACTGATGCCTAAAATTCCAAAGATTCATTTTTCTTGTTACCATTGCCTTTGCTGCCTTTGCTCTCTTCACAAATACAGATACTCATGTTTCTAATAAAGAGTATGAAAGAAAATATAGAATGAGAAAGGTAGAGGGGTTAAAGAATTAGGGAATTTTCTGGAAAGGCAATAGACAGGAGAGCAAGAGGCATCAATAAGGGGATTAACTTCCACGAAAATTTTCCTAAGAAAAATACTTCCTTTACTATAATATAGTAAATCCTAGTTACTGATGAAGCTATGGAGTGCTTAGGAAAGTGAAAGTGAAATTCGCTCAGTTGTGTCCAACTCTGTGACTCCATGGACTATACAGTCCCTGGAATTCTCCAGGCCAGAATACTGGAGTGGGTAGCCTTTCCCTTCTCCAGGGGATCTTCCCAACCCAGGGATTGAACCCAGGTCTCCTGCATTGCAGGCAGATTCTTAACTAGCTGAGTCACAAAGAAAGCCCAAGAACACTTCTAATTGCTGCTAGGAGTGTAAATGAATACAACTGCTTTAGAAAATTGGTTGATATTATCTACTAAGGCTGAACTTATGGATCCACCACTGTGTGTGTTTGTAAGTGTGTGCTCAGTTGTGTCTGACTCTTTGTGACCCCAGGACTGTAAACCCCCAGGCTCCTCTGTCCACGGGATTTCCCAGGCAAGAATTCTGGAGTGGGTTACCATTTCAGTCTCCAGGGGATCTTCCCAACCCAGGGATCGAATCAGAATCTCCTGCACTGGCAGGCAGATACTTTTACCACTGAGCCACCTGGAAAGCTGAACGTATGGATCCAGTTGAACGTATGGATCCAGCTGAACATATGGATCCACCACCATGACTCAGCAATTCTACTCCTAGCTACATGCCCAGTAGAAATGCTGTATGTACACACTAAAAAGTCATGTGGGAAAGTTCATCACAACACTGTTTATACTAGTCAAAACCGGGAGGTAAACAAATGCCTCTCAACAGTTATTCGGTTTCTCAGTCATGTCTGACTCTTTGCAACCCTATGGACTGCAGCATACTAGCCTTCCCTGTCCTTCCCCATCTCCTGGAGTTTGCTCAAACTCATTGTCCATTGAATCAGTGATGCCATCCGACCATCTCATCCTCTGTTTATCTCATCTCTCAACAGTAGAATGCATAAATGCATTGGGACTAATAATAGATACTATGTAGTAATAAGAAAAAATGAAATATTGCTACACACAACAACCTGAATGCCTGTGACAGCATAATTGCAAATGAAAGAAGCCAGACACAAAAGATTCCCTTAATATAAAGCTCAAAAACAGGTAAATCTATTCTGCAGTGATTCAGATCAGGAAGGTGGCTGATTTTTGGAGGACAGCAGAGGCTTTGAGCAGGAAGAGGACTTCCACAATGCTGTTAATATTCTATTTCTTAATCTGGGTAGTGATTACAATATTCACTTTGTAAAATGCATCAAGCTGTATATTTATGATTTGTTTCTTTATGTCATGTATGCTCTAGTTTAGAAGCTTACTTAAAAATTGTATGGGACTGAGGATTAAGGCTGCTTTTTAGCTCTGGATATCAGAAAATGTTCTCTAAGGTAACATATACCCTGAGATTTGAAGGACTTCATTATTTACTCTGGAATACACATTTTAATATGTACCTTGATCTATGACATGATTAATTAAGATTTTATGTTGATTAAAGAGAGAAGAAACATATTTCTACTGCACCAAAAAAACAAAAACAAAAAAAAAAGCTGCAGTAAAGTGACTCTAATTTCAAATAGGTAGAATCACCCTCTTCAATACTGAGTAGATCACTAGCGTGTTCTGAGGACCAAGAGCTGAGACTAAAATAAAATACAACTGGTCTAGATTTAATGGGTTGGGAATTGGGAAGGTTGGATTTCGGTCACAAATGAAAGCTATCTGCCGAAGGGAAGTAAGAATCACTAAATGTCAGCTCATTCCCTGGTGGATAAGGCTTGTTGTTGTTATTGTTCAGCTGCCCAGTCATGTCCAACTCTGAGATGCCAGGCCTCCCAGACCTCACCATCTCTCAGAGTTTTCCCAAGTTCGTGCTTGCATTGGTGACGCCATCCAGCCATCCCATCCTCTGATGCCTTTTTCTCCTTCTGCCCTCAATCTTTCCCAGCATCAGGGACTTTTCCAATGAGTCATCTGTTTGCATCAGATGACCAAAATACTGGAGCTTCAGCATCAGTCCTGCCAGTGAAGATTGATTTCCCTGAAGACTGACTGGTTTGATCTCCTTGGGACTTTTCAAGGGACTTTCAGGAATCTTCTCCAGCACCACAGTTGGAAAACTTCAATTCTTTGGTGTTCTGCCTTCTTTACAGTCCAGCTCTCACAACCGTGCCTGATCGCTGGGAAGACCATAGCCTTGGCTATACAGACCTTTGTTGGCAGAGAAATGTCTCTGCTCTTCAACACACTGTCTAGGTTTAGCACAGCTTCTCTGCCAAGAAGCAATGGTCTTCTGATTTCATGGCTGCAGTCACCATCCGCAGTGATTTTGGAGCCCAAGAAGAGGAAATCTGTCTCTGCTTCCACCTTTGGCCCTTGTATTTGCCATGAAGCAATGGAGCTGGATGCCATGATCTTAGTTTTTTCAGTATTTAGTCTTAAGCTGACTCTTTCAGTCTGCTCCTTCACCCTCATCAAGAGGCTCTTTAGTTCCTCTTCAATTTCTGCCATTAGAGCGGTATCATCTGCATATCTGAGGTTGTTGATGTTTCTCCCCCCTATTTCAGCGTATAACTCATCCAGCCTGGCATTTCTCATGATGTGCTCAGCATACAGGTAAAACAAATAGTGTGATAGCAGTCAGCCCTGTCATACACCTCTTTTGATCTTGAACCAATCAGTTATTCCATAAGGGATAAGGCTTAGAGTCTGAAATACCGCAGCAGAATCTCCAAGAGGAGCCACCCTCCCCAGCACTCAGGCTATCTGATAGGCAAGAGATTTCACATGAGCCAACATAGCATAGAGTAGAGATGAAAAATACCCTCTCCTCAACCCTCCTCCCACGCACACACACACCAAGTTTCAGGTGACTGGCAGAGGCCATCTGGAGCACAGTGTCAAGTAAGATTCTGAGGCAATGGGCAGCCTCAGCAGAAAGGAGCGCCGGGATGGCTCACGTTTATTCTGCCGCTAAGAAGAAGAAATTTGAGGTGACCAACTCATCTCAGGCTCCCTGAGACTCTCCCAATTTTAGCCCTGAGAGTCTAGGATGTCTCTCACTCTTCCAGGAAACAATTACCTGCCTTTGCCTTCTACGGTTTATTTCAAACAGCCCAGTTTTTGCAGAAAAATAACCTGCTTAGATAAGGTTGCTGATCTCCTTTGTACAAGTAATTTATGATATATTTTGGAAACACCACTTTGTCCCTTAGAATCTCAAGTTCCTTGTATAAAGTGAGGAAAATAAGATCTACTGCATGGAACTATGAAAGGACAAAAAGGGAACCATGATTATAAAATAAAGAGCATTGCAAGTCACATCATGGAATTTCAATGAAAATTACTAGTTCACTCTTCTTTCTGGAACAGTAATTGAAATCACTGCTACAACTAGCACCCTCAGTGAGGCCAAGTCCTTCATAGGACAAGAGTGTGTGAACAGTCCTGTCCAAATCAGTTTCCCAAATTTTATTCTATAATGCCTTATTAACACACATCAAAAATGGGCTCTAGAACAAAATACTTTCCAGATTCTCTAGGTTAAATAAAGTTAAATAGACTTTAAACTGAGTCTTTCCATCTAAGCGAGGGATGCAGGGAGTAGCTTCTCCAGCTACCTCCAAAATGTATTTAACCAAGAAACTTCCCCCATCCACTCCCCCTCCCCAACATGAATCATCTCTCAAGACTAGAACTCTTAAAATACACCTCATAAAATGCTGACCCATCTCCACTAAAGGAAAAGCAATGCAGAGCCCAAGTCTGAATGAGAAATGAGTCCAAAACTATTTGCTCCTCAAAATAGAAAATTATGGGTTAAAGGATTCAAAGGTTTGAGAGTCAGAGATCTGTGGACAGGTTCACATTTTGATCATTACTGGGGTCTAGGACTTTGTCCCCATCTGCACAATGCAGAGAGGGACTAGAAAGTCTCCATATCACTGTCAATGTTCATCTTTTTAAAAGTATTCCCTTTGAGGCAGCATGATTTAAATATCTTGATCTTAAAAAGTTAACTACAGAAGCCTTTGCCATTTGGCTTTTTGCTCCTCGGTATTATTATTAGTTGTTATCCTTATTTCCTTTTAAATTCTTCACCAGCACACTCCCTCTATCATGTGGCATATATAAATTATGCCACCAGTTTCTGCTACTGGCAGTCATTCCTGCTCCTTTAAACAAATTCTCCCTCTTCCACATCTCAGGGAATGTTTTTCCTAGCTGAGAACATGAGTTTTCATAAAGCACCTCCACATACAGATTGCCTGAGCAAGAAAATAAACCTCACAATTACAGGGACCAGTGGTTCCCATGGCCGTGCAGATAATGCACTTCCAGATCTTTTTTTTTTTTTTTTTTCTGGTAAAACTGCAACAAGGACAAAAAAAAAAAAAAAAGCAATCAATTCTTATGACAGTAATTGTACTGAGGATGGGAAACGGTACAACTTAGGCATTTGACATCTGAAGCTCCACTTGGTAAAAATCTAATCTATTTTTCATTAGCGTTTCCTCACAGAAGATCCTATGGGACAGGTCAGAAGTCCCTGCCCTCCTTGCAATCAGATTAGTCCATCTGGCCTCCTGCCACCTCTAAATGCTGTTCTCTGAACAACGGTCACATGCAGATGGACACTCCAGTGACATTTTTTGGTTTCAGCCAGGGAAGAAAATACAGTCCATTGTGCTGAAAGTTCCTGTTAACAGTGCATGTGGAAAAGCTACTGCTTCCATGAAAATTATGGGGTGAAACGTTGATGGTATCTAACTAAGGGTCCCAAGAATTCTCAAATCATACCCTATTACCCTCTTACTAAGCAAGATTTCCAAAGGAGCTTAACACAGAAGAAATTACAGCAGATGATTCATAAATTCTCTCTTTGTTTTTAGCTTACTCCTTAAAGAAAACTGCTGATAATATTGGGTTATATCAAGCAGTTTGGAGGCTTTCCTGATACCTCAGTTGGTAAAGAATCTGCCTGCAATGCAGGAGACCCTGGTTCCATTCCTGGGTTGGGAAGATCCCCTGGAGAAAGGAAAGGCTACCCACTCCAGTATTCTGGCCTGCAGAATTCCATGGACTGATAACCCATGGGGTGGCAGAGTCAGACACGACTGAGCGAGTTTAACTTTTACTTTCATGAAACTTAACTTTTTAAAATTATTTATTTATTTATTTATTTATTTTTATTTTTGGCTGCACTGGGTCTTTGTTGCTGCTTGCGGGCTCTCTCTAGTTTTGGCAAGTGGAGGCTACCCTACTTGCGCCGGCTTCACATGTGGAGGCTTCTCTCGGTGCAGAGCGCAGGTTCCAGGGCCTGGGGGCTTTCACAGTTGTAGCAATGGGCTCAGTAGTTATGGCTCATGGGCTTAGTAGCCCCATAGCACGTGGAATCAAATACGTGTACCCTGCATTGGCAGATAGATTCTTAACCACGAGACCACCAGGAAAATCTTACAGCTTAGCTTTAAGGCCTGTGGAGGGCCACCAGCTTCTCACATGCAAACCTGGATCCAACTTTCACCACCCTTGGATCCAGCACAATAACCAGTGTTTAGGGGGGAAGAAAAAGGAAGACGGCCAACTCTGTTGGCTGGCCCTCCTCAGTAAATAGTTACAAGACCTGGAGAAGTGGTAACCAGACGGAGTAACCTAGACTCATATCTACAGTGACGCTGTCCACAAGGAAGAACCAGGCAAGACAGAGGGCTACAAGGACATGCATTCATCTTCTCTTGCAAGAACTCCAAAATTGCACCTTGCTATGGAACAACCATTGACAGGAGAATGCTGGATCCCACCAAAAAAAGATACTCCACATCCAAGGATAAAGGAGAAGCCCCAGCAAGATGGTAGGAGGGGTGAAATCAGGTTTAGAATCAAACCCCATATATTCCAGAAATGCTCAGAGGGCTCAAACAGAAGCTTATGAGCACCAGGACCCAGAGACCCCACAGAGATTCAGCCAGACCTGCCTTTGAGTGTTGGAGTGTCTGCTGCAGAGGCAGGGGTCTCTACTTATGCTACTGGAGAAGAGTGGAGAAATAACTCCAAAAGAATGAAGAGACAGAACCAAAGCAAAAACAACAATCAGTTGTGGATGTGACTGGTGATGGAAGTAAAGTCTGATGCTGTAAACAATGATATTGCATAGGAACCTGGAACATTAGGTCCATGAATCAAGGCAAATTGGAAGTGGTCAAACAGATGGAAAGAGTGAACATCAATATTTTAGGAATCAGCGAACTAAAATGGACTGGAGTGGGTGAATTTAATTCAGGCAACCATTATATCTACTACTGTGGGCAAGAATCCCTTAAAAGAAATGGAGTAGCCCTCATAGTCAACAAAAAAGCCCAAAATGCAGTACTTGGGTGCAATCTCAAAAATGACAGAAAGATCTCTGTTCATTTCCAAGGCAAACCATTCAATATCCAAGTCTATGCCTCCAACCAGTAATGCTGAAGAAGCTGAAGATGAGTGGTTCCATGAAGACCTCAAGATCTTCTAGAACCAACACTCAAAAAAGACATCCTTTCCATCATATGGGACTGGAATACAAAGTAAGAAGTCAAGAGACACCTGGAGTAACAGGCAAGTTTGGCCTTGGAGTACAAAATGAAATAGGGCAAAGGCTAACAGAGTTCCACCAAAAGAAGGCACTGGTCATAGCAAACACCTTCTTCCAACAACACAAACGATGACTCCACACATGGACATCACCAGATGATCAATACCAAAATCAGGCTCATTATATTCTTTGAATCCAAAGATGGAGAAGCTCTATACAATCAGCAAAAACAAGACTGGGACTTGACTGTGGCTCAGATCATGAACTCCTTATTGCCAAATTCAGACTTAAATTGAAGAAAGTAGGGAAAACCACTAGACCATTCAGATATGACCTAAATCAAATCCCTAGCGATTATACAGTAGAAGTGAGAAATAGATTCAAGGGACTAGATCTGATAGATAGAGTGCCTGATGAACTATGGACGGAGGTTCTTGACATTGTACAGGAGGCAGTGATCAAGACTATTCCCAAGAAAAAGAAATGCAAAAAAGTAAAATGATTGTTTGAGGAGGGCTTACAAATAACTGAGAAAAGAAGAGAAGCAAAAGGCGAAGGAGAAAAGGAAAGATATACTCATCTGAATGCAGAGTTCCAAAGAAGAGCAAGGAGAGATAAGAAAGCCTTCCTAGTGATCAGTGCAAAGAAATAGAGGAAAACAATAGAATGGGAAAGAGTAGAGATCTCTTCAAGAAAAGTAGAGATACCAAGGGAACACTTCATGCAAAGATGGTCACAATAAAGAAATAGTATGGACCTAACAGAAGCAAAAGAGATTTTAAAAAGTGGCAAGAATACACAGAAGACCTATGCAAAAAGATCTTAATGACCCAGATAACCACGATGGTGTGATCACTCACCTAGAGCCAGATATCCTGGAATATGAAGCCAAGAGGGCTTTAGGAAGAATCACTATGAACAAAGCTAGTAAAAGTGATGGAATTCCAACTGAGCTATTTCAAATCCTGAAAGATGCTGCTGCTAAAGTGCAGCACTCAATATGCCAACAAATTTGGAAAACTCACCAGTGATCACAGGACTAGAAAAGGTCACCTTTCATTCCAATCTCAAAGAAAAGGAATGTCAAAGAATGTTCAAACTACTCTACAATTGCACTCATCTCACACACTAGCAAAGTAATGCTCAATATTCTCCCAGCCAGGCTTCATTAGTTTGTGAATCAAGAAATTCCAGATGTTCAAGCTGGATTTAGAAAAGGAAGAGGAACCAGAGATCAAATTGCCAACATC
>SJYQ01000182.1:745751-756388 GCA_006410935.1 Redunca redunca | reverse complement strand
GGTGAGTGCAGACATGAAATTAAAAAATGCTTGCTCCTTGGAAGAAAAGCTATGCCTACCTCTGAGAGCATATTAAAAAGCAGAGACATTACTTTACCAACAAAGGTCTATCTAGTCAAGTGTATGGTTTTTCCAGTGGTCATGTATGGATGTGAGAGTTGGACTATAAAGAAAGCTGAGTGCCAAAAATTGAGGCTTTTGAACTGTGGTATTAGAGGAGACTCGAGAGTCCCTTGGACTGCAAGGAGATCCAACCAGTCAATCCTAAAGGATATCAGTCCTGAATATTCATTGGAAGTCCTGAAAATTAAGCTGAAACTCCAACACTTTGGCCACCTGATGGGAAGAACTGACTCCTTAGAAAAGACCCTGATGCTAGGAAAGATTGAAGGCAGGAGAAGAGGATGACAGAGGATGAGATGGTTGGATGATATTGCCAACTCGACGGACATGAGTTTGAGCAATTTCCAGGAGTTGGTGATGGACAGGGAGGCCTGAAGTGCTGCAGTCCATGGGGTTGCAAACTGTTAGGTATGACTGGGTGACTGAATTGAACTGAATTGAACCTCTAATCAGTACTTTGGGCTTGAAGTCATGAGTGAGCAAACTATAGACTGCAGGTCATATCCAGTCCACCTCCTGTTTGTCCTTATAAATAAAGTTTTATGTGAACACAGCTTTAAATGAAAGCATGTCCATTTGCTTACATCTTATCTATGTCTACTTTGAGTCTATGACAGTAGAACTGATCAGTGGTTAAAAATATCATCTAACCTTCAAAGCCTGAAATATTAGCCTTAGGCATTTACCAGAATGCCTGGGAAGCAAACTAATAATCAGGGGCACTTTCTTCCTGCTCAACCAGTTCACTTCTGTTTGTATTACCCCGCTGGGTTTAACAATCAAGCCTGTATTCAATCAGGGGAATAGCTGAGGTTCCTTTCATGGAACATTGGACATACAGACATTCATGAGGCTTGTTTACTCTTTCTCTCTCATAAAATGTTTTTACCATAAATTTTTTTATTCCTGTGATTTATCCTTGGGACATATACAAAGCCATGTGTCATATAATAAACAAAATTCAGGGGAAAAAAAACTATATATGTAGCAATAGGAAAAGGGCAGAGCCACATAAAACAGCATTAAGCATTTTCAAAGAATAGATATTATTCATATTAAAATTCCAAATAAAAGGTGGGACATAAAATTATGTGTTTTCAAAACTTTAACAGCAAACACATATATGCAAGCACATATGTTTAAAGGCAGTTATTGTGTGATATGATTTCCTTCTCTTCTTCTTTTTTTGAACATTTCACATTTTCCATCATAAGCATGAGTTACATTTAACATACTCAGATGGCTTTAAGATACTGGTTCAAGGAGCTACTTGAAGAGCCCAGACTGGAGTGTCATATGTGAGGTATTAGGTCGCCACCCATTTCCACCACACTTTTGAAAGCTTTGATTTTTAACAAAGGGCTTCAGAGCTAAGAAAAAGTTGAAAACCACTATTACTTAGAGTGTTCTCAAAACTTTTTTGAAGTAGTTTTCAAAACCTTTTCTTCTGTTGCATGAGTGGATAAGAATATATTTTTCCTTGGGTACTTGGATTAATGGTAAAGGAGGGTTCTATAAGGGTTCAGATCCTCGAGCTTATGTGACAGAATCCTAAGGCAGTGGGGCCAAACTGGTATAGAGTTCAGAAACCCTGGCATCTTAAAATGGTGAAATGGGGTCACAGAATTGTCCTTCCTTCGTAGTCATGATAAGAGGGAAATGGAAGGGAAAAGAACAGGGCAGCTCATCATTTTACAACCCAGGAAGCCCTTCCTGGGGCAGAGGAGTGACGGCTGCAGTTGGTCTAGATACCTAGAAAATGGGCTGCCTGACAGCTTATATTTTCTCTTTTTTCTTCTATTTTTGCCAACATTTTTAACTGTACTTTTTCTTTTTCAGCTTCTTTTAATTATCTTTATGATAAAAGGAAAAACCTTAAGAAATAAAACTATCAAGTATTGCTTTGATAGGCAGATTTGCCTCAATACACCATCCAGACTAAGCCCCAACAAAGTCCCAGATAATGAAATGCATGCTCTGGGTTGACAGGTCAGTGTTGCATGAAATTGAGAAGCAATTTGCCTTCACTGTTGCTCTCAGTAGGTAACTGTTGCCTCAGCTATGCTAAATGCTATTTCCCAATACTGGGCTCATGAGCTGACCTCAGAAAGTGTCCCTGTGGCAGCCTAGGAAGAAAGGGGGTGTGGTTTCACAGGGAAAGCAAATGAGATATTAGCCATCGGCCAACACTTGCTATTTTGCTGAGGCTTCCATTGGTCAGTCGTAGTAAATATTACCTTCACTCTCTCTCACACACACACCATATACACATATGCACACACACACAAACACAATCATTCCCTTGGAGACTCCCTTCCTCCATTCAAGTCTTAACAGTTATTTTGTTCTGGCTATGAGTAGTCAGTGCTATACATTAGAATTTTTCAATAGTGATCAACTCTATATTCTGGGATCCTGGCATACAGAGGAAATTCAATAAATATTTGTTCAAAGATTTCAGAACAGAATTGCACAGGCAGTGTTATTGGTCCTCCTGGTCTGGACCATTGGTGTGGCTAAAAAACATTCTTTAGTAGATGCTACAATATTAACTTAGGTCAAAAATTAGTATCATGTGTGAGCTTGCCCACAAGTGAACAGTACAAAACAAGAAAGATCCAAGGCAGGCGATACTCTCAAGTCCAAGCAGGTAGGTAGAATTAGGATGTTCCATTTAAGACTAGAAGAGCTACAGTGATTGGATAAATTTTCATAAGGACTCTTTGTTTTACAGAAGCACCGGGAAGGTCAAACTTACTATGACAAGTAAGACTCCTTGTCATTGATGGCTTATAGGAAAATGATTTTTTAAAAAAGGAAATAGATAAAAACACAATCTCAGTCCTCTGCATCAATACCTAGAAGAAATTATGCTGAGACTGGGGGCAGGGGGGGCGGTGAGAGCCAGTCTATTCCTTCTGCCTCAGATAAAATTTCCTCTGGTGTTAGATGGAGTGAGTATAAACTTACAAAAAGGAATTAGGTGTAATAGACTTAGAGAGATAGTGAAGGACAGGGAAGCCTGGGGTGCTGAAGTCCATGGGGTCCCAAAGAGTTGGACATGATTGAGCAACTGAACAACAAAACTTTCAGAGCATGGGGAGACAGAAAGCAATCAAACAGGCAAGGTGTGGAGTCCAGGGACATTCAGTTGGAAATGGTTGAGTATCCTTGTAATCAGTGAAGTGAGCTTGGTCAGTCGTGTCCAGCTCTTTGAGATCCCATGGACTGTAGCCTACCAGGCTCCTCCATCCGTGGTATTCTCCAGGCAAGAATACTGGAGTGGGTTGCCATTTCCTTCTCCAGGGGAATTTCCCGACCCAGGGATCGAACCCGGGTCTCCCGCATTGCAGGCAGGCGCTTTACCCTCTGAGTCACCGGAGAAGCCCATAGATAATCAGTAATCAGTAGTACCATTAATTCTGTGATTACATTTGTTGTTGTTGTTGTTTCAGATAGAATTATTAATTATGTCCTTTTTTTTAATTTTTATTTTTACTTTATTTTACTTTACAGTACTGTATTGGTTTTGCCATACATTGACATGAATCCACCACGGGTGTATGTGGGTTCCCAAACATGAACCCCCCCTCCTACCTCCCACCCCATATCATCTCTCTGTTGTTGCTGTTCAGCCGCTAAGTTGTGTCTGACTCTTTGTGACCTCATGGACTGCAGCACACCAGGCTTCTCTGTTCCTCACTATCTCCTGGAGTTTGCTCAAATTTATGTCCATTGAATTGATGATGCCATACAAACATCTCATCCTCTGCTGCCCTTTTCTCCTTTTGCCTTCAATCTTTCTCAGCATCAGGGTCTTTTCCAATGAGTCAGCTGTTCACATCACATGGGCAAAGTATTGGAGCTTCAGTTTCAGCATCAGTCCTTCCAAGGGACTGTCAGGAGTCTTCTCCAGCACCACAGTTCTTCAGTGCTCAGCGTTCTTTATGGTCCAACTCTCACATCCATACACGACTACTGAAAAAAATATATATAACTTTGACAATACAGATCTTTGTTGGCAAAGTGATGTCTCTGCTTTTAATATGCAGAAATAGATGTTTTTCTGGACATCTCTTGCTTTTTCCATGATCCAGCGGATGTTGGCAATTTGATCTCTGGTTCCTTTTCCTTTTCTAAAACCAGCTTGAACATCTGGAAGTTCACGTATTGCTGAAGCCTGGCTTGGAGAATTTTGAGCATTACTTTACTAGCGTGTGAGATGGGTGCAATTGTGTGGTAGTTTGAGCATTCTTTGGCATTGCCTTTCTTTAGGATTGGAATGAAAACTGACCTTTTCAGTCCTGTGGCCACTGCTGAGTTTTCGAAATCTGCTGGCATATTGAGTGCAGCTCTTTCACAGCATCATCTTTCAGGATTTGAAACAGCGCAACTGGAATTCCATCACCTCCACTAGCTTTGTTTGTAGTAATGCTCCCTAAGGCCCAGTAGACTTCACCCTCCAGGATATCTGGCTTTAGGTGAGTGACCACAAGATCATGGTTATCTGGGTCATTAAGACCTTTCTTTGTACAATTCTCTGCATTCTAGCCCCTTCCTCTAATTTCTTCTGCCTTTGTTCACTTCTTACCATTTCTGTCCTTAAATGTCCATGCCCATTTTTGCATGAAATGTTCCTTTGATAGCTCTAATTTTCTTTAAGAGATCTCTAATCATTCCCATTCTATTGTTTTTCTCTATTTCTTTGCATCGTTCACTTAAGAAGGCCTTCTTATCTCTCCTTGCTATTCTCTGGAACTCTGCATTTAGTGGGTACATCTTTCTCTTTCTCCCTTGCTTTTCACATCTCTTCTTTCCTCAGCTATTTGTAAGGCCTCCTCAGACAACCACTTTGCCTTCTTGCATTTCTTTTTCATTGAGATGGCTTTAGTCACCACCTCCTGTATACTGTTATGAACCTCTGTCTGTAGTGCTTCATGCAGTCTACCTACCAGACCTAATCCTCTGAATCTATTCATCACCTCCACTGTATAATCATAAGGGATTTTATGTAGGTCATACCCGAATGGACTAGTTGTTTTCCTGTTTCTTTAATTTAAATCTGAATTTTTCTATAAAGAACTGATGATCTGAGCCACAGTCAGCTCCAGCTCTTGTTTCTACCAACTGTATAGAGTTTCTCCATCTTTGGATGCAAAGAATGTAATCAGTCTGACTTTGGTATTGACCATTTGGTGATGTCCATCTGTAGAGTCGTCTCTTGGTTTGTTGGTTTGTTTGCTAGGACCAGTGTGTTCTCTTGGCAAAATTCTGTTAGCCTTTGCCCTGCTTCATTTTGTACTCCAAGACCAAACTTGCCCGTTACTCCAGGTATCTCTTGACTTCCTACTTTTGCATTCCAGTCCCCTATGATGAAAAGGACATCTTTTTTTGGTGTTAGTTTTAGAAGGTCTTGTAGGTCTTCATAGAACTGTTCAACTTCAACTTCTTAAGCATCAGTGGTTGGGCATACATACACTTGGATTACTGTGATATTGAATGGTTGGCCTTGGAAACAAATCACACGTATATCATTTTTAGGAACAGCTTCACTCCCCATATCTATCTTTCCCAAGAAATAAACTTGCATGCCATATAAAGTTGGTTTCTCAGTAAAAGCTCAGAACCTAGTAGGTAAATGAACTCTAAGACTTTTGTTAATTCATTTACTTTAACATTTTTCTTACTGCCCCCTGTTATTTCATGTCACAAGAAAATAGAGAATTACTTCATTATTTTACCCTTATTGTTACTGATGAAGGAATTTCAGTTTGAAGTGTGTTCACAGAATAGCAGAGACTGGATATAAATAAAGATTTCTCAGATACCAAAACCTACCTCTCAAATTCAGTTCAGTTGCTCAGTTGTGTCCAACTCTTTGCAACCCCAAGAAGCACACAACGCCAGGCCTCTCTGTCCATCACCAACTCCCTGAGTCCACCCAAACCCATGTCCATTGAGTCAGTGATGCCATTCAACCATTTCATCCTCTGTCGTCCCCTTCTCCTCCTGCCCTCAATCTTTCCCAGCATCGGGGTCTTTTCCAATGAGTCAGCTCTTCGCATCAGGTAGCCAAAGTATTGGACTTCCAGCTTCAACATCAGTCCTTCCAATGAACACCCAGGACTGATCTCCTTTAGAATGGACTGGGTGGATCTCCTTGCAGTCCAGGGGACTCTCAAGAGTCTTCTCCAACACCACAGTTCAAAAGCATCAATTCTTCGGCACTCAGCCTTCTTTATAGTCTAACTCTCACATCCATACATGACCACTGGAAAAACCATAGCCTTGACTAGACGGACTTTTGTTGGTAATGTCTCTGCTTTTGAATATGCTGTCTAGGTTGGTCATAACTTTCCTTCCAAGGAACAAGCATCTTTTTTTTTTCTTTTTTTTTTAATTTTATTTTTACTTTATTTTACTTTACAATACTGTATTGGTTTTGCCATACATTGACATGAATCAGTCACGGGTGTACATGAGTTCCCAGTCCTGAACCCCCCTCCCACCTTCCACCCCATATCATCTCTCTGGATCATCCCCGTACACCAGCCCCAAGCATCCTGTATCCTGCATCGAACATAGACTGGTGATTCATTTCTTACATGATAGTATACACGTTTCAGTGCCATTCTCCCATATCATCCCACCCTCTCCCTCTCCCTCAGAGTCCAAAAGTCCGTTCTATACATCTGTGTCTTTTTTGCTGTCTCGCATACAGGGTTATCATTACCATCTTTCTAAATTCCATATATATGTGTTAGTATACTGTATTGGTGTTTTTCTTTCTGGCTTACTTCACACTGGATAATCGGCTCCAGTTTCATCCATTTCATTAGAACTGATTCAAATGTGTTCTTTTTTAATGGCTGAGTAATACTCCATTGTGTATATGTACAACATCTTTCTTAACCGCTCATCTGCTGATGGACATCTAAATGTAAGACCAGAAACTATAAAACTCCTAGAGNTTACACTGTTGGTGGGAATGCAAAATAGTACAGCCACTGTGGACAACAGTGTGGAGATTCCTTAAAAAATTGTAAATAGAACTGCCATATGACCCTGCAATCCCACTGCTGGGCATACACACCAAGGAAACCACAATAGAAAAAGACACATGTACCCCAATGTTCATTGTAGCCCTGTTTATAATAGCCAGGACATGGAAACAACCTAGATGTCCATCAGCAGATGAATGGATAGGAGCAAGCATCTTTTAATTTCATGGCTGCAGTCACCATCTGCAGTGATTTGGGAGCCCAAAAAATAAAGTCTGCCACTGTTTCCACTGTTTCCCCATCTATTTGCCATGAAGTGATGGGACCAGATACCATGATCTTCGTTTTCTGAATGTTGAGCTTTAAGCCAACTTTTT
Organism: Redunca redunca; assembly: GCA_006410935.1. Taxonomy (NCBI): domain Eukaryota; kingdom Metazoa; phylum Chordata; class Mammalia; order Artiodactyla; family Bovidae; genus Redunca; species Redunca redunca. The sequence goes on along the minus strand of SJYQ01000182.1, from coordinate 748,887 downwards.
CACTCTCCTCTTTCACTTTCATCAAGAGGCTTTTGAGTTCCTCTTCACTTACTGCCATAAGGGTGGTGTCATCTGCATAGCTGAGGTTATTGATATTTTTCCCAGCAATCTTGATTCCAGCTTGTGCTTCTTCCAGCCCAGTGTTTCTCATGATGGACTCTGCACATAAGGTAAATAAGCAGGGTGACAATATACAGTCTTGACATACTCCTTTTCCTACTTGGAACCAGTCTGTTGTTCCATGTCCAGTTCTAACTGTTGCTTCCTGACTTGCATACAGGTTTCTCAAGAGGCAGGTCAGGTGGTCTGATATTCCCATCTCTTTCAGAATTTTCCACAGTTTATTGTGATCCATACAGTCAAAGGCTTTGGCATGTCAATAAAGCAGAAATAGATGTTTTTCTGTAACTTTCTTCCTTTTTCAATGATCCATCAGATGTTGGCAATTTGATCTCTGGTTCCCCTGCCTTTTCTAAAACCAGCTTGAACATCTGGAAGTTCATGGTTCACATATTGCTGAAGAAATTCTCTTCTAAAAACTGTTGGAATCTTATTAACCGGCCACTTGGAATTTTATATTTTCAATAGAAAATTAGAACAATTTAAAGTGTATATAGGGAAACAAGCAGTAGAGACATATGGGAAAGAAGTCAATGTGAACTCAGAGATGCCCACAGGCTCATTAAGGGATTAAAATAGTCCATTGAGCTGTGATAAATCAAAAGGTTTTCTCTCACACACCCCCAGCCTTATCTCCTCTTTCTAACCTTAACAAGATGAAGCTACATCACCAAATATGAGCCATTCATAGTTAATAATATTATTATTAATAAAATATTATCAGAACATCTAAATATTTCATGTGTATCAGGGTTTTTTATCTTGATTTTCTGTTTGCACCTGAAATTCTATCTTCTTTCTCTTTATACTGTCTTCAAAAAATAAATTCGATCTTTAAGTGTTATACAATTCTAGTGGGGATAGAGCTATTTTTAGAAATGAGTTCTGAAATATCCTCTCATCATTATGGCCTCCATTAGAAAGTATTTGAAAAATAGATAGTTTTGCAGAAGTTGTTAAGGGGATCATCATATGAAAATTCCAATAAACACCTGAATTTCAAGTGATAGTAGAAAGCTATTTTGAGAAGTGTGAAAGTTGCTTTCTGTTTAGAAATATATCAATGTTTTAAAAATTATCTTTAGTATTAAAAAAAAGAGAGAGAGCAGAGAGAAGAAACAGACATAGAAAAATCTTCACTCATCAAAAACAAATTGACAAACACAAATCTAACAGCTCCACAGGCCCTTCACAATGCTGTTTGCAGAATGGGCACTCAATAAATATAAAATAAACAGATAACAAATCACAGCATTCTTAAGTAGAAAACAGGAAGTACTAGCTTTCTCTATTGAGAAGCTAAATACCTGATTAGAAAGTGAACAGTGAGGACCCCACCTTAAATATCTGATATATTATTTGGTGAGTGTGTGCGTGTGTGTGTGTGTGTGTGTGTGTGTACATATACACAGACACTTTACCCCTGAACAAGGTAAGGGTTAGGGGCGTTAATGCTCCATGTAGTCAGAAATTTGTGTATAACTTATAGGCAGCCCTTTGCATCCTTGGATTCAGCCAAATGCAGATTGTGTAGTACTTTGGGAAAAAATACGTATACGGGGATATAAGTGGACCTACACAGTTCAGACTTGTGTTTTTAAAGAGTCAACTGTATATGCATATATATATGCACACACACTCATGTATATATTTTTAAAGTAATTTATTTTCTGGTACACAAACTAAGAAGAAAATTATCTTAATCACCTGCAATGCCACCACCAAGAAAGACACCACTTTCTTGACATTTTGTTGTATAGTGCTACCTTTCATCTCTGTCATTATACATATACATATATACATAAACATATATAAACATGAGCTTCCCTGGTGGCATAGATGGTAAAGAATCTGCCTGCAGTGCAGGAGACCTGGGTTCCATCCCTGGGTTGGGAAGATCCCCTGGAGGAGGGCATGGTAACTCTCCAGTATTCTTGCCTGGAGAATTCTATGGACAGAGGAGCCTGGTGGGCTACAGTCCATGGGGTCACAAAGAGTCGGACACAACTGAGTGGCTAAGCACAGCACAGCACATACATATACATATAAAAGAGAGTAAGCTTATACATACATCCATAGAGTATACACATAGAAATCAAACAGTACATAGACTTTTTATTCTGCTTTTATGCACAACATTTTAACTGAGAATTTCCCAAGAAGATAAAAATAGTCATAAACATTTTTAATGACTGTATAGGATAATAAGTATCATACTCTATGAAACTATTTTACATTCATTTCTTTTGGGACAATGACTATTACTTGTAATTTTTCACAATTATCATTAAAAATGCAATGAATAATCTTCTATATAAACCAAGGATTATATTTGTTATATCGAAATGATATCATTTCTTAAGATAGGGATTTGTAAGTGAACTACTTTAGAAATGATTTAAGGTGGTTTTTAACTTTAAATACATACGTGTTTTGCTTACAGGAGTAATATATGCTGTGGTAGGCAGAATAATGAAACCTAAAGATGTGACTAGGGCAGAAAAGACAGAAAGATGCAATCTTACTGAAGGGAGGAGACACTTGCCAAGTTTTAGGGGTGGCCTGCAGAAGCTGGATAAGACAGAATAATAAATTCTCCCCTTGAGTCTCCAAAAAAGGGACACAGTCAAGTCATTTTAGCCCATAGTGACCCGCGTCAGATTTAGAGTCTACAATCTACAACTCTAAGGTAACTGAAACATAACAAATGGATGTTGTTCCAGGGTGATGTTTTACCTTTGCAGTGCTATGTTTACCAACAATAAAAACTTTAACACATGTGATCTACAGACATATGGAATATGGGAAAAAAGCACAAAGAACGTAGGCATCTATAACACTAGAACTTTTTAAAAATAGTAAAATGTAGATTCCGTTCTTTCTGGTTAGTTTTTTTTAACTGACAATACATATAATTTTCTTTTTTAAAATTATGGGTACATTGAATTCTCTAATTGTCTCCTAATAGTAAGCTCATTAAACAAATTTTGTTAAAAACTCATTTAAAACACTATTT
>SJYQ01000182.1:682734-745055 GCA_006410935.1 Redunca redunca | reverse complement strand
GAGCGACTGAACTGAACTGAACTGATATATCCTTCAATACATTTTGATGCATTTTGGAATTAACTGTAAGCCTCACCTCTAAACATTTTAGCATATATTTAATTAACTAGCACTGAGTAAAAATTTCTTAATTAACATACATATAAATATATCTTTTCTAAATTATTGATTATTTTCTTAAAATAGCATTTTGGAAAGACAATAACTGGATCAAAATTTAAGAATATTTAAGGCTTTCAAATATATAAACAAATGGTTTTCAAAAGAGTTTTGTCAAGTTATATTTCTACCAGTAGTACACGAAAATATCCATTTAATTATATCCTTGTGAATATTAAGTATTATAGTCTTCACTAACATAATACCATAAAAATTGTATTTGTTTTTGTACTTTGAACTTGTTTGATTTTCTAATGATATGAAGCATTTTCCCATCTTTTTCATTTACATATTCCTCTGTCAATTTTCTAGTTTCAGGCATATGCCTAGTATCCCATTCAAATTATAGTGGTTTTCTCATCAATTTATGTGATGATGAGATGGGTTTCGCTGGTGGCTCAGAGGTTAAAGTGTCTGCCCACAACGTGGGAGACCCGGGTTCTATTCCTGGGTCAAGAAGATCCCCTGGAGAAGGAAATGGCACCCCACTCCAGTACTCTTGCCTGGAGAATCCCATGGAGGGAGGAATCTGGTAGGCTACAGTCCACAGGGTCGTAAACAGTCAGACACGACTGAGCTACTTCACTTTCTTTTTGTATATTAGAATTATTGACAAAACAAAATAAACAGCTTTAAGGAACTTGATGAATATTTTCAACTCCCAAATAAGAATATTGGTAGTGGTTTAATGGCTAAGTCATGTCCAACTCTTGCAGCCACGTGGACTGTAGCCCACCAGCCTCCTCTGTCTATGTGATTTCCCAAGCAAGAATAAAGGAGTGGGTTGCCATTTCCTTCTCCAGGAGAGATCCCTGACCCAGGGATCAAACCTGCATCTTCTGTATTGCAGCCAGATTTTTTACTGCTGAGCCATCAGGGAATATTACATATGGCATAATGAGACATGAGACAAACTCATAAAATCTCTATCTCCCAAATAATCAAATCTCTACATCTCAATAACTATCATTCAAGAAGAAAATAAAAATAATCAACACTTTCACTCTAAGATAAAAAACAAACAACAAACCAAAAAACAAGCAAAGGATTCTCTGACTGATACTGGCCTCTAAAATGATAAAACTTTGAACATTTCTTATAAACCTGGACTCTTAACAAAACTATTTTCTTGGGTTTTCTCTATACTGTAGTCTGAAGATGTGGCACCACCTCTCTGAATGGCATAATCATGTGAAAGAGTTTCATCTTTCGCTATAAGATCAACATAATTTTGGCAACCGTGCAGTTTTGCAGTTTCCCTAAAATGCTTTTTGTGTTCCATATCCTCCTGGGGTCTGAGTCTCCAGTAAATTCTGCCAGGGGCTTCCCAAGTGGCCCAGTGGTAAAGACTCCACCTGACAATGCAGGAGACACAAGAGATGTGGGCTCAATCCCTGGGTCAGGAAAATCCTCTGGAGAAGGAAATGGCAACACTCCAGTATTCTTGAGTGGAAAATCCCACAGACAGAGGAGCCTGGTGGGCTACAATCCATGGGGTTGCAAAGAGTTGGACATGACTGACCACAAACACAAACACACACACACACAGAGTTACTAATGAAAGAGCATTCATATCAGACTATCCTTCTTGCAAATAACACTTACAAACTCTAGACAAAAATTTTTTTAAATGACTGAATGACTGAAATTTTTCAAATCACTGAAATCACAGTAAAGCAACCAAAATCAAATAGAACATGGAAGGCATTTGACTCCTGGAAGTCTCACCATGTTAAGCGAGATACATGTTTACATAATTTGTTCCATAAGGGTACTCCAGAGCTGCAGGCATGGAGTGGCTACAACTTTGGAAGCAGAACATAGATTATTTTGTTTTGATTTGGTTTTGACCTAAGGAATCAAGAAAGTGAGTTTGGAACTGCAAGAAAGGATGGAAATTAAAGGGGCAGATTGCAGATAAAAAAGATATCCAGATCTTCCCAAATTTGCAAGTGAGAAAATCCTCAAATGCTTGGCTCATCCCTGAACTGCACATACATGAGAGAGAGGTGCCAAGGATACCAGAGTGAAAACAGCAGCTAGAAACCCAGAGGAGCTGAGTAAGGGGCTGCTGCTGCTTCTGTCGCTTCAGTTGTGTCCGACTCTGTGCAACCTCATGACGGCAGCCTACCAGACTCCCCCGTCCCTGGGATTTTCCAAGCAAGAGTACTGGATAGATTGCCATTGCCATCTCCAAATAAGGGGAAATGTGTAATTCTTTATCTTAAAATTGGAGGAAGTTGAAAAATGCCTCAAGCTTTTTCTGGAAACAAGACTAACCACTTAAGGAGTAAAGGAAACATTTCAGAACTAAAGAATTAGCACTAGGGTAATTACAGCAAGAAAGAGATCTGGTCTTGTAGATTAAAAAACTAAGCCTTCACAGGTACAAGATGAGCAATCAGTAATTTAACTGCCTAATAAAGCAAAATTCAACATTCTTTAGTGGAAGATAACAGAATCCACTCTCTATAAAGTGTCATTTAAAATATCCACTAGTCGATGAAAATTTATCAGATTTAGTAGGGGAGAGGAGTAGCACAGGGGAAGGACCAGAACATGTAAAGTCGGGAAAAATGTCATTCAAGAAAAATATACTCACAACAAATCAGATTTGCTATTTTCAGATATGATTTTAAAATAACTAAGGTAAAAACCATCGGACACGACTGAAGCGACTTAGCAGCAGCAGCAGCAAGGTAAAAACAATATACAGTTTATATAAAAAGACAAAGATATAAGTGAATATATTAAGAATTTAATAAGAGATTTCCACAGTATAACAACAACAAAAAAATACAGCTGATCCCTGAACAACACAGGGGTTAGGGACACTGACCCCACACACTTGGAAATCCTCATACACTTTTACATTTGGCCCACTGTATCCACAGCTCGGCATCCATGGATTTATCCAGCTGTGGGTCATGTAGTACTCTGTGCGCGTGTGTGCCAAGTCGCTTTAGTCGTGTCTGACTCTTTGTGACCCTGTGTTCTGTAGCCCACCAGGCTCCGCTGTCCAGGGGATTCTCCAGGCAAGAGTACTGTAGTGGATTACCGTGCCCTCCTCCAGGGGATCTTGCTGACCCAAGGACTGAACTCCTGTCTCTTTACCTCTTTCGCACTAGCAGGAAGATTCTTTACCACTAGCGCCACCTGGGAAGCCCTCTAGGACTGTAATAAGTATTTAGTGAAAAATATCCACCATGTATAAGTAGACCTGCACAGTTCAAATCCATGTTGTTCAAGGGGCAACTATGAATCTAAAAACAATAATACAATATCTGAAACCAAACTTTTTTTAATAAGGATATTAAAAATAACCAAGGGGAAAAAAACATTACATGCAGGGGAATAATGACAAAACGACAGCTGGCTTCATGATAAAAACAATTAAGGCCTCAAAATAATAGAATAATATATGTAAAGTCAGCCTGGAGTTCTATATCTTATGAAAATACCCCTCAAAAATGAAGATAGAATAAAGATGCTTTCAGGAAAAAGAAAAAAGGAAGTAAAGAGAATGCATTGTCAATAGACTCAGTCTATTCCACCAAAAAAAAAAAAATAGATCTAAAGAAAGTTTACATATTAGACATATTTTAAAAAATAGTTTTGCTTGATGGTTTCCTTTGTTTCTTTTATATAGTTGTAGTGTTTTACATAGACATATCTTTCCCTTCTTTGTTCCAGTGTATAAATTGACAATGACAAAAGATGTGATTATGAGACAATTATTATGCTATAGTTTTATCTACTATTTTATTTTGTCCTGGCCAAAAAAAAATCTAGGTTTTATTATCACCCACTTGCTATATACTGTGACAGTCTTTATTATTTTAACACTATTTGAGATGATGAAACGTAATTTACCCAAGACACTTTTTACTGTCACTCCCATTTTACAGACTGCAGAATTGTGAATTTAGAAAGATTAGGTAATTTGCCTAAGTGAAAAAGCTAGTAAGTTGCTAGCTAAAATTAAATTGCAGCTTGTTGACTGCTGAGCCATGCTTTTAATCACAGCATTCTATATTGCCTGCACCTATCCTACAAACTTCATTCCAATGCAGAGATCAGGGAAGTAATCACTAACAGTTTCCTATAATGCTTGTGTAGTTCATTATATTAAAATCTAGCAGTTTTTTGGCTATATGATGTGAGATGAAGTTTTAACTGTATAGTAAGTGTTTACATGTTTGAGGGTCTGGGTCATCTTGCATTTTCACTGATCATTCTGTCGACCTCTGTGCCAGTAGCCTACTCTTAATGACTGGGGCCTTATGAAAAAGAGTATTGACAGCTGAGCATCACAAAATTGTTCAGCTTTCCTTACTGGTGACTTAAAAAAAATAATAACTGATGACAAAAATCAAATCCTGCCTGAGGTAGGTTACACAAATTTCAACCCTAATAGCAAGTTTCCTTCAGCTGGTACAAGAAGCAGGGGAATTTTTGTGCAATTGACTAGTGTATTTGCATTTTTGACCCCCCTGCTGCCATCTAATCTTCAGCAAAGTGACATTTTGTTACACAGTTCACATTGCTAATGTGGAAGAGAGATTTTCATCATCATTCAGCTCCCTGGGATAAGAGCAACAATTGGGCAGCACAGATTTATTAGAGACAGCAAGAGCAAAAGCTGCAGAACACACTGCTCAATTCTTCCCTCATAATTCTTGAAAATTTTCAGTCATTATATCTTTTTCACTCATAAATTTGGTTTTAATAGAAGAGTCATGAATGAGCTTCTGTCTTTTTCTTATCATCCAATGAAAGACCATTTCCTAGTCTGGAATGTAAATGAGGGCACACAAATCTTGCTCTCAGATAGTGAGATTTATTGACTAATATTATCTGTTCCCTTCTTCCAAAATTATGAACATTTTCTAGAATACTGTGTAAGACATTCTTTGCCTTTATACTTACAAGAGCTATAAATGGTGCTTGGAAGTCAAGCTTACTTTTTGAGCTTTCTAATAAACATTTCAGAAAAGGTCATCTCTCCCAAAGGAGAAATCCACAGACTGACAGCATTTGGGGACTTGGCATGCTGTGACAACTTGGATGTCACTTCCACTGATATGTGTCACCATCCTATGGAGACAGGATTTCAGTGGTCAAAAATGACACCTGTGGTTTCACTGCACCCAAAGCTACCAGGAACAATTTACTTCAACCTGCTTCTCCTGTATCAAAAGGGCAGGAAAGATTCATTTGCATGACCACTCTGAGACTAAGGAAAGCCCATGACAAGATGTGAAAGAAAAGAAAGAAAGAAAGTGAAGTCCCTCAGTCATGTCTGACTCTGCGACCCCATGGACTACAGCGTGCCAGGCTTCCCTGTCCATCACCAACTCCCAGAGCTTACTCAAGCTCATGTCCATAGAGTTGGTGATGCCATCCAACCATCTCATCATCTATTGTTCCCTTCTCCTTCCACCTTCAATCTTCAGTCTTACAGTAGCTGTACTAGTTTGCATTTCCACCAACAGTGTAAGAGGGTTCCCTTTTCTCCACACCCTCTCCAGCATTTATTGCTTGTAGACTTTTTGGTGGCAGCCATTCTGACCAGTGTGAGATGGTACCTAATTGTGGTTTTGATTTGCTTTCTCTCATAATGAATGATGTTGAACTAGTTAGCCATTTATATGTCTTCTTTGGAGAGATGTCTGTTTAGTTCTTTGGCCTATTTTTTGATTGGGTCTTTTTTTTTTTTTTCCTGGTATTGAGCTGCATGAACTGCTTGTATATTTTGGAGATTCTTTGTCAGTTGCTTTGTTTGCTATTATTTTCTCCCATTCTGAAGGCTACCTTTTTACCTTGCTTATAGTTTCCTTCATTTTGCAAAGCTATTAACTAGACCCCATTTGTTTATTTTTGTTTTTATTTCCATTACTTCTGGGAGGTGGGTCATAGAGGATCTTCCTGTGATTTATGTCAGAGAGTGTTTTACCTATGTTTTCCTCTAAGAGTTTTATAGTTTCTGCTCTTATCTTTAATCCATTTTGAGTTTATTTTTGTGTACAGTGTTAGAAAGCATTCTAGTTTCATTCTTTTACAGGTGGTTGACCAGTTTTCCCAGCACCACTTGTTAAAGAGATTGTCTTTTCTCCGTTGCATATTTTTCCCACCTTTGTCACAGATAAGGTGTCCATAGAGCACTACTGATTTTAAAACATACATTCTTTCCTTGTATACAAGGGACATTTAAGAAATTAGCATTTACAGACCATAAATCAAGTCTCAAAAGACTTCAAAGAACTAACATTATACAGNCCTTTGGATTTTTTTTTTATTCTCCTAAATTCTTACTGATCAACTTTATCTCTCTTTCTCCATATTTGTGCACAGAAGCCTGACAGCACAGTGTTTTATTAAATCTGTAAATTGATGTATATAAATACCAACTTTTCAAAACAAATTCAAGGATTAAGAGTTAAATCTCAGGTTTTTAGTGAAGGAAAACAGAAAAAAAGTTAAAATATTATCTGTCAGATCCTTGGGGAAATGATTATTTCCTCTATTTGAAGTAATCTAAAAAACCATAAAGAGAATAGAAGACTTGCTTGACCATCTAAAATTAAAAGGCATTTACATTAAAAAATAAAACAAGTTAAAAAGGAAAGCAAAAGTTGAAAAAATGTTTACAGCAGGTTGTTAATATATATTACAAAAATATATCTCAAGCCACTGGGCAACTGATAGCAGCAATTTAGTCACATAAAGGAAATTCTAATAAAAAATATATGGAAAATGTTCAACCTCACTGTTAATAAAAATGTAAAGCCAATCTCGAGATAACTATACTTATTAAATTATTCAACAGAACGTCAGCCCTCCCTTGGATGCGACAAGAGCAGCCAGTCCAAAGTGACGATGTGAGCAGTGACAGACCTCGAAGCTCCAGCAGGCATGTCATTCACTAGTGCCAAGATGTGCTGGGCTCTGAAAAACAAAATTCTGTGGCTACACTGTACTGAATGAAATTAAATTTTTTTTTGGCATGGGAAAAAAATGTTTAATAAATAATTCAAGCTCTTCAAAAGTTTTAAATACTCTAAAAAAGTGGGAATATTCTATTGACCCTGGTATATTCCTATGTGTAAGGTAGTACAATAATTTTTTGAGTCTCCTATAAGATGGATCCTGGGGCTTCCCATGTGGCACTAGTGATAAAGAATGCACCTACCAATGTAAGAGACATAAGAGACATGAGTTTGATCCATGGGTCAGGAAAATCCGCTGGAGGAGGGCACGGCAACCCACTCCAGTATTCTTGCCTGGCGAATACCATGGACAGAGGAGCCTGGTGGGTTACAATCCATAGAGTCACAAAGAGTTGGATATAACTGAAGCGACTTAGCACAGCACAGCATAGAAGATGGGTCCTGAAGAAATAATAGAACAAAATAATAACAAAAAGCTAAATCTATGAAGATAGTGCATTAATATCTATAACAGCAAATATTTGAAAACTATCTAAATGGTCATGTAAGTCATGACACATTAAATTGGTGAAATAATGTAATATACTGTTATTAAGATAATGTGAGCACTACAGACCATTGTAGAAAGTAATAATGATAGCAAAATATTAAGTAAAAACAGATTATAAATCTGATCACTGAAACAAGATGGCAGAGGAGTAGGTGAACGTGGAGTACATCTCGCTCCATGGATACATCAGGAATACACCTTCAGACACAGAGGGGCATGAGGAACACCAGCTAAGAATATGTAGGAGTCCCTGAACGGTGGGAAAGAGTGTATCAGTTCAGTTCAGTTCAGTCGCTCAGTCGTGTCTGACTCTTTGCGACCCCATGAATTGCAGCACGCCAGGCCTCCCTGTCCATCACCAACTCCCGGAGTTCACTCAGACTCACATCCATCGAGTCAGTGATGCCATTCAGCCATCTCGTCCTCTGTCATCCCCTTCTCCTCCTGCCCCCAATCCCTCCCAGCATCAAAGTCTTTTCCATAGGCCCAAGCAAAACTCGGTAGGATGAAGGAACTAGGGGGAAAACTGGAGTGTTAGGAGGACTGGATCTGCTCTCGGCAGGTGGGGAACTGAAGCAGGGGTCCAATCCCCATAGCAAGGCAATTGTCTGAGTCAGGGGAGGAACATTTAAGGCTGAGAATGAAACAACTGATCTATGGCAGCCTAAATGGAATGAGAATCAAACAGTCCTTGCCACAGCCATACATACCCTGGACAGGGACACAGATGCCCTGGAAGGTGCAGTGGCTCGGAGCTGGAGTTTGGGAACTGTGAAGCAATCCCAGGGTGAGGATTGCTGTTGACTGTGGAGAGACAGCTCGAGGGGATGTAAGGGAGGAGACTGTGATGGGAAATGCCTGTGGAGGAAGCCAGGCTGCGGAAGCAAGGTGATACTGCTGAATCATGCATAGGAGGTGGAGCCATCACCATAGACTCTCTCCCCACATGCCAGCTATGGGAGCTGAACAATAGAGAGACTGGCCCATCAAATGCCTGATGCACTGAACTACAGAGTAGAACCACACTCAGGGTGCCCCTTTAAGTGCATGACACACTGATCTACAGAGTAGGAACCCACCCAGGGGTGTCCCTCTATGTGCCTGATGCCTCAAACAACAGAGAAGGACCCCAGGAAAGGAAGCCCTCTAAGAGCCTGAATGGGCAGAGCTACAGAGAAAGACTGGCCATAGAGGCCTTCTGATCGCCAGCTACAAGAGGCTCGATAAAAGACTCTGATAGGGCCATAACCCCTGCAGCAGAGGCAATCCATGTCCCTGCACACTGGGCACCACCAGGGTCCCAGCAAGCCAAGCAGCTGCATGACCTTCACACTCAACTCTCACTGGGGCAGAGCTGCCACAGGCAACAAAAAAAATTGTGCCTGTGTTCACAGAGTCGCTTTGGTGGTGTCTCTTTGGTGACTCTTTGCAACCCTGTAGACTGTGGCCTGCCAGGCTTCTCTGTCAGGGGGGTTCTCCAGGCAAGAATACTGGAGCGTATTGGCCAATATTGGTCGCCATACACTTCCAGAGCTCTATGTTCCCTTCTGACCTAGCCGCCAACCCCTCTGCGTGCCTGGTGCTGCCAGAACCCCTGCAGCCCAAGCAGTTGCACCTTCTCCACAGCTGGCCCTCACAGGGGCAGACCCAAGTCCTCCAGGGCAGCCTCAGGAGCAAACCCCAGTGGATGACCCCCGTGCAGAGGTGGAAATAAAACCAGAGTTGAAGCCCAGGGGCAGTGTGACTAAGGAAGAAGACCCCCAAACCTTCCCACCAGCTGTACAAGCTGCAGATTAAATCCATATGATCAACTAAGCAGACTCTGTGTCTATGGAATATGTAAGAAGACACTGAGAGCTCCCACAAAAGAAAATGCTCTCGTTCTGATAGCTGTGGGCATTGGAGCAAGAACACACAGGAGGAGGACCAGTTTAGAATCTGAGCTGCCCCCACAGTAGGTCCAGAGATCCTCACAGTGTTGGAGGGCATCCTAGGGAGGTGAGGTGGACTGTGACTCCCAGAGAGGGAAAGGACTCTCTGAGAGCAGTGACTCAAGAAAAACACTTATTGTTCTTATGTTTTGACTTGTTCTGTAGATTCTTTTTTTTTCTTTTTCCCCTACTTATCCCCCCTCTGTTGGAGTTGTCCATTTTATTGGCACTATGAAATGTCATTAAGCTTTTGAGTTTTTTCTTTTTTTCTCTCAGTCACATTTTTTATTGTTATAAACCTCTGCCTCTACATTGGGCTTTGGCAGTTCTGGGGAGTTTTCCTTTTATTTTTTTAATTTTTTAAACACATTATTATTTTTTCTACACTTACTCCATTATTTGCTTTTCCTACTGTTCTTTTCCCCTTGCAGTTAATCTTTAATGTATATAAATCTTCTTTATCTACTTCNTTACTCCATTATTTGCTTTTCCTACTGTTCTTTTCCCCTTGCAGTTAATCTTTAATGTATATAAATCTTCTTTATCTACTTCTGTTTAACTTTGCATGTATATTATTTCTTTCTTTTCCTTCTTTCCTTTCCTCTCAACATATTTGTTAGTTTTATTTTCATTGTTTTATTCCCCAGTTGGCACCTTGCTTTAGTTTTGTTTTCCAGTCTGTGCTTTAGTTAGTTTTGTTCTTAACTGGTAAATATGATTTCTGATTTCCTTTGTTCACTGGGTCAGTCTACTGTACTTTATCTTTGTTGGACTGTTTTGACTTTGCTCATGAATGTATATATATATGTGTGTATATTCCATTATTTTAATTATGATTTGCCTGACTTTTTAACTGCCATTTGTCTGGGGCTCATCTTTGGTTTCTAGTTTTTGGTTATTTATTTTAATCTCACTTAATGCCATAACAAACTACTTGTGGCATCTTCGTTCCTGACCAGAAATCAAGCTCTGGGCCTTTGGAGTGGGAGCACTGACTCCAAAACCCTAGAATACCAGATAACTAACCCTATGGAGTATCAGATAGTGAGAACTCACACAAAGGAAATCACCTGAATACAAGACCTGGCATCACCCAACCACCAGTAGCACCCTGCACAGGATGCTTCATCTAAACAACAAACTAAACAAAAATACAAACCCAATCATTAGCAGACAGGATTACCACCTCACTCAACCTTGCCCATCAGAGGAAAAACAAACAAACAAAAACGCAGCAAAAATCTCACCCTATATGAAGGTTACACAAACCACTGGACCAACACTGAAAGTGAAGTTGCTCAGTCGTGTCTGACTCTTTGCGACCACATAGACTGGAGCCTACCAGGCTCCTCTGTCCATGGGATTTTCCAGGTAAGAGTCCTGGAGTGGATTGCCATTTCCTTCTCCAGAGAATCTTCCCGACCCAGGGATCGAACCCGGGTTTCCTGCATTGTAGGCAGACGTGAAGAAAGAATTCAGTCTTGAAGCCTAGAAAAAGGAGACCTCAAACACAATAAATTAAAAAAATAATGAAAAGGCAGAGAAATACTACACAAATGAAGGAACAAACTAGAAACACAGAAGTCCAAATAAGCAAAGACAAAATAGAAAAATTACCTGAAAAAGAATTCAGAATAATGATAGAAGAGACAATCAAAAACCTTGAAAAAAAATTGAGAAAATGCAAGAATCAGTTAACAAAGACCTAGAAGAATTAAAGACTAGGCATACAGAGACAAACAACACAATTATTGAAATTAAAAATACTCTAAAAAGAATCAATAGCAGAATATCTAAAGCAGAAGAATGAATCAGTGAGATGGAAGATAAAATGGTGGAAATAACTTCTGAAGAGCAAAATAAAATAAAAAGAATGACAAGAAATGAGGATAGTCTCAGAGACATCTGGGACAATATCAAACACACCAACATTCAAATTATAGGGGTCTCAGAAGAAGAGAAAAAGAAAGGGTATGAGAAAATGTTTGAAGAGATTATAGTTGAAATATTCCCCAATGGAAAGTCCAAGTCCCCAATCAAGTCCAAGAGGCACAAAGAGTCCCATATAGAGTAAGATTCTCCCAAGGAGAAACAGGCCAAGAAACATACTAATCAAACTAACAAAGACTAACCACAAAGAAGGAATATTAAAAGTAGCAAGAGAGAAATAACAAGTAACATACAAGGGAAACCCCATATCCTTAACAGCTGACCTTTCAGCAGAAACTCTGCAGGCCAGAAGGTAATGGCAGGATATATTTAAAGTTCTGAAATGGAAAAATCTACAACCAAGATTACTGTACCTGGCAAGAATCTCACTAAGTTGATGGAGAAATAAAACGCTTTTCAGACAAGCAAAAGTTAAGAGAATTCAATATCACCAAACCAGCTTTACAACAAATGTTAAAGGGACTTATATTGTCAAGAAATATGAGAGGAGAAAAAAGATTTACAAAATCAACCCCTAAACAATTAAGAAAATGGCAATAGGAACATATATATCAATAATTACTTTAAATGTAAATAGATTAAATGCTCCAACCAGAAGACACAGACTGGCTGAATGGATACAAAAACAAGACCCATATATATGCTGTCTACAAGAAACCCACTTCAGACCTAAAGACACATATAGACTGAAGCTGAGAGGATGGAAAAACATAGTCCATGAAAATGGGAAGCAAAAGAAAGCTGGCGTAGCAACCCTCATATCAGACAAATAGACCTTAAAATAAAGATTACAAGAGATAGGAAGGACACTACATAATGATCAAGGGATCAATCCAAGAGGAAGTCACAACAATTGTAAATATCTATGCACCAAACATAGGAGTACCTCAATACATAAGACAAACACCAACAAACATAAAGGGAGAAATTGACAGTAACACAATAATAGTAGGAGATTTTAGCACCCCATCCACACTGATGGTAGATTATCAAAACGGAAATAAGGAAACATGTCTTAAATGATACTTTAGATGAGATGGATCTCATTGATATCTTCAAGACATTCCATCCAAATGCAGAAGAATACACCTTCTCAAATGCNATAAGGAAACATGTCTTAAATGATACTTTAGATGAGATGGATCTCATTGATATCTTCAAGACATTCCATCCAAATGCAGAAGAATACACCTTCTTCTCAAATGCACATGGAACATTCTCCAGGATAGACCACATCTTGGGTCACAAAACAAACACAGTAAATTTAAGGAAACTGAAATAATTTCAAGCATCTTCTCTAACCATAACACTATGAAACTAGATATCAATTGCAAGGGAAAGAAATTGTAAGAAACACAGACCTCTGGAGATTAAACAACACGATTCTAAGTAATCAACAGGTTACTGAGGAAATCAAAAGGAAAATCAAAAAAAATCTAGAAACAAATGACAATGAAAACATGACAACACAAAACCTATGAGAGGCAGTAAAAGCAGAGAGGGAAGTTTGTAGCAATACAATCCTACCTCAAGGAACAAGAAAAACATCAAATGGACAACCTTACTTTACACCTAAAGCAACTGGAAAAAGAAAAAAAAAAAAAGCTTAGTAGAAGGAAAGAAATCATAAAGATCTGAACAGAAATAAATGAAATGAAAGAAACAATAGTAAAGATTAATAAAACTAAAAGCTGATTCTTTGAGAAGATAAACAAAATTGCCAAACTTTTAGCCAGACTCATCAAGAAAAAATGAGAGAAGAATCAAATCAAAAAATTAGAAATGGAAAAGGAGAGGTTACAACAGACAATGAGACAATGCAGATACAAAGGATTATAAGAGACTATTATGAACAATTATATGACAATAAAATGGATTACATGGAAGAAATGGAGAGATTCTTAGAAAAGTTCAATCTTACAAGACTGGACCAGGAAGAAACAGAAATCATGAACAACCCAATTACAAGCACTAAAATTGAAGCTGTGATCAAAAATCTCCCAAAAAACAAAAGTCCAGGCCCAGATGGCTTCACAGGAGAATTCTATCAAACACTTAGAGAAGAGCTAATGCCTATCCTTCTAAAATTCTTTTTTAAAATTGCAGAGGAAGGAACACTTCCAAACTCATTCTAGGAGGCCACTATCACGTTGATACCAAAACCAGACAAAGCCAACACAAAAAAAGAAAACTATAGGCCAATATCACTGATGAACATAGATGTAAAAATCTTCAACAAAATTTTAGCAAACAATTCACCAACATATCAAAAACCTCATACACGATGATCAAGTTGGATTTATTCCAGAAATGCAAGGATTCTTCAATATATGCAAATCAATCAATGTGATACACCATATTAACAAATTGAAAGATAAAAACTACATAATCTCAAGAGATGCATAAAAAGCTTTTGACAAAATTCAGCACCCATTTATGATTAAAACTCTTCAAAATATGGGCATAGAAGGAACTTACCTCAACATCAGAAACACTATATATGATAAGCTTACAGCAAACATTATTGTCAATGGTAAAAAACTGAAAGCATTCCCCCTAAGATCAGGAACAAGACAAGGATGTTCACTCTCACCACTATTATTCAACATAGTTCTGGAAGTCCCAGCTACAGCAATCAGGGAAGAAAAAGAAATAAAAGGAATCCAGATCAGAAAAGAAGAAAAGTTCTCACTGTGTGCAGATGATATGATACAGTACATAGAAAACCCTAAAGACAGTGTCAGAAAATTACTAGAGCTAATCAGTGAATTTAGAAAAGTTGCAGGATACAAAATCAATACACAGAAATCACTTGCATTTCTATATACTAACAATGAAAAATCAGAAAGAGAAATTAAATCCCATTAACCATTTCAACAAAACAAAAATTAAATATCTAGGAATAAACTTATCTAAGGAGACAAAAGATCTGTACACAGAAAGCTATAAGACACTAATGAAAGAAATCAAAGATGACATAAACAGATGGAGAGAGATTCCATGTTCCTGGGTAGGAAGAATCAATATTGTGAAAATGACTGTACTATCAAATGCATTCTACAGATTCAATGCAATCCCTATCAAATTACCAATGGCATTTTTCACAGAACTAGAACAAAAATTTCACGATTCACATGGAAACTCAAAATAACCTGCATAGCCAAAGCAGTCTTGAGAAAGAAGAATGGAGCTGGAGGAATCAACCTTCCTGACTTCATATTATACTACAGAGTTACAGACATCAAGACAGTATGGTACTGGCACAAAAACAGAAATATAGACCAATAGAACAAGATAGAAAGCCCAGAAAGAAACTCATGCACCTATGAACACCTTATTTTGACAAAGGAGGCAAGAATATACAATGGGGAAAGACAGCCTCTTCAATAAATGGTGCTGGGAAATCTGGACAGCTACATATAAAGGAATGAAATTAGAACACTTCCTAATATCGTACACAAAGATAAACTCAAAAAGGATTAAAGACCTAAATGTAAGGCAGAAACTATAAAACTCTTAGGGGAAAACATAGGCAGAACACTCAGTGATATAAATCCAAGCAAGATCCTCTATGACCCACCTCCTCAGTTCCGGTCAGTTCAGTCACTCAGGCCTGTTCAACTGTTTCCAACCCCATGGACTGCAGCACATCAGGACTCCCTGTCCGTCACCAACTTCTGGAGTTTACTCAAACTCATGCCCATTGAGTCGGTGATGCCATTGAACCATCTCATCCTCTGTTATCCCCTTCTCATCCTCCCTTCAATCTTTCCCAGCATCAGGGTCTTTTCAAATGAGTTAGCTCTTCACATCGGGTGGCCAAAGTATTGGAGTTTCAGCTTCAGCATCAGTCTTTCCAGTGAATATTCAGGATTGATTTCCTTTAGGATGGATTGGTTTGATCTCCTTGCAGTCCAAGGGACTTTAAAGAGTCTTCTCCAACACCACAGTTCAAAAGCATCAATATGTTGGTGCTCAGTTTTCTTTATAGTCCAACTCTCACATCCATACATAACTACTGGAAAAACCATACCTTTGACTAAACGAAACTTTGTTGGAAAAGTAATGACTCTGCTAATAGATATGCTGTCTATGTTGGTCTTAACTTTTCTTCTAAAGTAAGCATATTTTAATTTCATGGCTGCACTAACTATCTGCACTCACCATTTTGGAGCCTCCCACAAAAAATAAAGTCTTGCCACTGTTTCCACTGTTTCTCCATCTGTTTGCCATGAAGTGATGGTACCGGATGCCATGATCTTTCTTTTTTGAATGTTGAGCTTTAAGCCAACTTTTTCACTCTGCTCTTTCACTTTCATCAAAAGGCTCTTTACTTCTTCACTTTCTGCCATATGGATGGTGTCATATGCATTTCTGAGGCTATTGATATTTTTCCTGGCAATCTTGATTCCAGCTTGTGCTTCTTCCAGCCCAGTGTTTCTCATGATGTACTCCACATATAAATTAAAAAAGCAGGGTGACAATATACAGCCTTGTACTCGTTTCCCAATTTGGAACCAGTCTGTTGTTCCATGTCCAGTTCTAACTGTTGCTTTCTGACCCGCATAGAGGTTTCTCAAGAGGCAGGTCAGGTGGTCTGGTATTCCCATCTCTTTCAGAATTTTCCACAGTTTATTGTGATCCACACAAAGGCTTTGACATAGTCAATAAAGTGGAAGCAGATGTTTCTCTGGAACTCTCTTCCTTTTTTGATGATCCAGCGGATGTTGGCAATTTGATTTCTGGTTCCTCTGCTTTTTCTAGGGTCAGCTTGAACATCTGGAAGTTCAGGGTTCACGTATTGCTGAAGCTTGACTTGGAGAATTTTGAGCATTACCTTTCTAGCATGTGAGATGGGTGCAATTGTGTGGTAGTTTGAGCATTCTTTGCCATTGCTCTTCTTTGGGACTGGAATGAAAACTGACCTTTTTCAGTCCTGTGGCCACTGCTGAGTTTTCCAAATTTGCTGGTATATTGAGTGCAGCATTTTATAGCATCATCTTTTAGGATTTGAAATAGCTCAACTGGAATTCCATCGCCTCCACTAGCTTTTTCCATAGTGATACTTCCTGATACCCACTTGACTTCACATTCCAGGATGTCTGGCTCTAAGTGAGTGATCACACCATTGTGATTATTTGGGCACTGTAGATCTTTTTTGTACAATTGTTCTGGTTATTTTTGCCACCTCCTCTTAAGATTAAGCCCATCTTTGCATGAAATATTCCCTTGGTATCTCTAATTTTCTTGAAGAGATCTCTAGTCTTTCCCATTCTGTTGTTTTCTTCTCTTTCTTTGCACTGATCACTGAGGAAGGCTTTTTCATCTCTCCTTGCTATTCTTTGGAACTCTGCATTCAAATGGGTATATCTTTCCTTTTCTCCTTTGCTTTTTGCTTCTCTTCTTTTCACAGCTATTTGTAAGGCCTCCCCAGACATCCATTTTGCTTTTTTGCATTTCTTTTTCTTGGGCATGGTCTTGCTCCCTGTCTCCTGTACAATGTCACGAAACTCCATCCATAGTTCATCAGGTACTCTATCTATCAGATCTAGTCCCTTAAATCTATTTCTCGCTTCCGCTGTATAGTCATAAGGGATTTGATTTAGGTCATACCTGAATGGTCTAGTGGTTTTCCCCACTTCCTTCAATTTACGTCTGAATTTGGCAATAAGGAGTTCGTGATCTGAGCCATAGTCAGCTCCCAGTCTGGTTTGCTGCCAGTATAGAGCTTCTCCATTTTTAGCTGCAAAGTATACAATCAATCTGATTTCAGTCTTGAGCACCTGGTGATGTCCATGTGTAGAGTCTTCTCTTGTGTTGTCCGAAGAGCTTATTTGCTATGACCGGAGCATTATCCTGGCAAAACTCTATTAGCCTTTGCCAAAGAATACACAGAAGAACTGTACAAAAAAGATCTTCACTACCCAGACAATCATGATGATGTGATCCCTAATCTAGAGCCAGACATCTTGGAATGTGAAGTCAAGTGGGCCTTAGAAAGCATCACTACAAACAAAGCTAGTGGAGGTGATGGAATTCCAGTTGAGCTGTTTCAAATCCTGAAAGATGATGCTTGAAAGTGCTGCACTCAATATGCCAGAAAATTTGGAAAACTCAGCAGTGGCCACAGGACTGGAAAAGGTCAGTTTTCATTCCAATTCCAAAGAAAGACAATGCCAAGGAATGCTCAAACTACCACACAATTGCACTCATCTCACACGCTAGTAAAGTAATGCTCAAAATTCTCCAAGTCAGGCTTCAGCAACACGTGAACCATGAACTTCCAGATGTTCAAGCTGGTTTTAGAAAAGGCAGGGGAACCAGATATCAAATTGCCAACATCAGCTGGATCATAAAAAAGGGAAGAGACTTCCAGAAAAACATCCATTTCTGCTTTATTGACTATGCCAAAGCCTTTGACTGTGTGGATCACAATAAACTGTGGAAAATTCTGAAAGAAATGGGAATACCACCACCTGACCTGCCTCTTGAGAAACTTCTATGCAGGTCAGGAAGCAACAGTTAGAACTGGACATGGAACAACAGACTGGTTCCAAATAGGAAAAGAGTATGTCAAGGCTGTATATTGTCACCCTGCTTATTTCACTTCTATGCAGAGTACATCATGAGAAATGCTGGACTGGAAGAAGCGCAAGATGGAATCAAGATTGCCAGGAGAAATATCAATAACCTCAGATATGCAGATGACACCACCCTTATGGCAGAAAGTGAAGAGGAACTCAAAAGCCTCTTGATGAAAGTGAAANCATTCCAGTCCATCTTAGTTCGCTGATTCCTAGAATGTCCACATTCACTCTTGCCATCTCCTGTTTGACCACTTGCAATTTGCCTTGATTCATGGACCTAACATTCCAGGTTCCTATGCAGTATTGCTCTTTACAGCATCAGACCTTGCTTCCATCACCAGTCACATCCACAACTGGGTGTCGTTTTTGCTTTGTCTCTGTCTCTTCATTCTTTCTGGAATTATTTCTCCACTGATCTCCAGTAGCTTTTGGGGCACCTACTGACGTGGGGAGTTCATCTTCCAGTGTCCTATCTTTTCGTCTTTTCATACTGTGCACGGGGTTCTCAAGGTAAAAATACTGACGAGGCTTGCCATTCCCTTCCCCAGTAGAACTCCTTTTGTCAGAACTCTCCACCATGACCCGTCCATCTTGGGTGGCCCTATGCAGCCTGGCTCATATTTCATGGAAATAAAAACAAAAGTAAACAAGTGGGACTTTACTAAACTTAAAAGCTTTTGCACAGCAAAGGAAACTATAAGCAAGGTGAAAACACAACCCTCAGAATGGGAGCAAATAATAGCAAGTGAAACAACTGACAAAAGGTTAATTTTCAAAATACACAATTTACAAAATATACAACTCAATTCGAAAAAAAAAAACAACCCAATCAAAAAGTGGGGAAAAGGCTTAAACAGACATTTCTCCAAATAATACATACAAATGGCTAACAAACACATGAAAAAATGCTCAGCATCGCTCATTATTAGAGAAATGCAAATCAAAACCACAATGAGATATCACCTCACACCAATCAGAATGGTCATCATCAAAAAGTCTACAAACAATAAATATTGGAGAGGGTGTGGAGAAAAGAGAATGCTCTTGCACTGTTGGTGGGAATGCAAATTGATACAGCCACATTGGAAGACGGTATGTAGATTCCTTAGAAAACTAGGAATAAAATCACCATATGACCCAGTAATCCCATTCCTAAGCATATACTCTGAGGAAACCAAAATTGAAAAACACACATGTATCCAGCTGTTCATTGCAGCACTATTTACAATAGCTAGAACATGGAAGTGACCTAGACACCCATCCACAGATGAAGGGATAAAGACGTTGTGTTACATAGGTATGATGGAATATTACTCAGCTATGAAAAGCAACACACTTGAGTTAGCTCTGATGAGGTGGATGAACCTAGTGCCCATTATACAGCATGAAGTGAGTCAGAAAGAAAAAGATAAATATCATATTCTAATGCACATATATGGAGTCTAGAAAAATAGTACTGAAGAATTTCTTTACAGGGCAGCAGTGGAGAAACAGACATAGAGAATAGACTTATGGACATGGGGAGAGAGGAGAAGAGGTTGAGATGTATGGAAAGAGTAACATGGAAACTTACATTACCATATATAAAACAGATAGCCAATGGGGGCGGTGGAAGAGGGAAATCTGATCACCAAGATAACAACTATAAATTAGCATATGCATGTGGAATTGAAAGGGTATTTGAAAACTAGGAAATAAATTATTGGATTAGAATAATACCTAGTAAATGTCTTATTGTTTAACCTTTCTTTTATTTTATTGTAATATTCCCTTTCAGATGTGAAAAAAATGTTTTAATAAGCGAGGAGTGATGCAAGCTAGCCTTTCAAATCCAGTGACTTTGGTGTGAACATTTATCACAGTAAGTGAATTTGAAAGATGACCATTAAACTTCCAATGGATTTATTTAACGATAATGTCAAGGCATTTGACTACAGTTATATGCTTCTTAGTAGCTCATCAGTATCAGTAATTTTCCAGAACATTTTTCCTTTTCATTTAGCCAGATCCATGTATAAGCCAAATAAATTCCAAAAGGCCATTTGAGTCCAAAATTATGGTTATTCTCATTTTACAGGTGATAAAACTGAGGTCCAAAAAGGTAATACATAGATAAAAGATGTAATAGATGAATTAAAACATGCAGATTTTTATATAAGTATCTTTCTATATGGGTGGCTTTTATCTTTCTTCCCTGGTGGCTCAGATGGTAAAGAATCTGCCTGCGATGTGGAAGACCTGGGTTTGATCCCTGGGTTGGGAAGATCCCCTAGAGGAGGGCATGGCAACCCACTCCAGTATTCTTGCCTGGAAAGTTCCATGTATAAAGGAGTCCAAAGGGCTATAGTCCATGGGTTGCAAAGACACAGACATGTCTGAGTGACTAACATTTATCTATTTATTTATCTTTATATATAAGTATTTATATGTAAGTAAAGAGCCCTCCATAGTTTGAGATAAAGACATCTCAAATGAAATAGGAAGCTATATTGCCAGGTTTCAAGCACAGGTCTTCTAGTTCAAAATCTCATTTTCTTTTGCAAACAGGTAGGCATACTCAGTGAGATATACATTTTTTGGGTCTTTGGGAAATGAATATGTATGTACACCAGGAAGTGTAACTGTCATTTGTCATAGTTAAACTGTCATTTGAAACCCAAAGTGGACTTTAACTGTTCCTGCGTTTGTGAAGGTAGGGAAGCAGGGTAGAGAGTATGGTTTAAATCATGCCACTTGAAAATGTGTCTATATGCTCATTGAGGGCTTCCCTGATGCCTCAGCAATAAAGAATCTGCCAGTAATGCAGGAGACCTGGGTTCAGTCCCTGGGTCAGGAAGATCCCCTGGAGGAGGGAACAGCTAGCCACTCCAGTATTTTTGCCTGGAAAATTCCGTGGACAGAGGAGCCTGACTAGGGGTCACAAAGAGCCCGACAATGCTGAATGACTAACACTTATACTTAAGTTCATGAGGGGCTTCCCAGGGGGCGTTAATGGTGAAAAATCTGCATGCCAATGCAGGAGACATTAGAGATGTGAGTTGGATCCCTGGATTGGAAAGATCTCCTGGAGGAGGGCATGGCAACCCACTTCAGTATTCCAATATTCTTGCCTGGAGAATCCCATGGACAGAGGAGCCTGGTGGGCTACAGTCCACAAGGTCACAAAGAATCGGACATGACTGAAGCAATTTAGCATGCATGCATGCATGCTCACTAACAGAAGGGCAAAAGGAAACTGAAGCTTTAAAGCCTCTGCCAGTCCTTCTGTTGGACTAAAAAAAGTTTAGCTTACTCTTGATTTTAGCAGAGTCCATTAATGGGTTTTTGGATATGTAAAAGTAGACCCAAACTCAGTAGAAGGATGAAAAGATAAATTATTCCATATAATAATGTGAAGGAAATTAAATCTAGAGAAGGGTACGGAGATTATGTAGTAATGTGATGGATAGATTCTTAAAAGCATCTAATACTAAATTTTTTGTCTGCAAGATGATAACTTTCACCATCATGTACCTTCCTGAAGATTTTGTGCATGCACGCGTGCACACACACACACCTTCCATAATGAATTTGGGAAATAAAGAAAAAAAGCTCAGTTTCATCCTTGATTAACTGTGCAGCCATAGTGTCAAAGGAAGTAAGTTGTAATTGTATTGAAACATCAAAACAAAAAACAGAAAAAGAACATAAGCCCCTGAGAATCTTAAAAAAAAAAAAAAAAAAAGANAAAAAAAAAAAAAAAAAAAAAAAAAGTGTGGGCCAGTCAAAATGGCTATCATCAAAAAATCCACAAAAAATAAATCCCAGAGATGGTATGGAGAGAAGGAACCCTCCTACATTGGTACAGCTGCTATGGAAAACAGTATGAAGCTTCCTTAAAAAACTAAAAATAGAGCTACCATAGGACCCTACAATCTCACTCTGGGATAAGGGAATATATCTGGAGATATATCTGGAGATAAAGGATATATGCACCCCAATGTTCATTGCAGCACTGTTTACAATAGCAAAGACATGGAAGCAACCTAATTGCCCATCAACAGAGGAATAGATAAAGAAGATGTGATACATATATACAACAGAATATTACACAGCCATTAAAAAGAATGAAATAAAACCATTTGCAGCAATATGGATGGACTTAGAGATTGTCATACTGAGTGGAGTAAGTCAGAGAAGAGAAACATCACATGACATCCATTATATGCAGAATCTAAAAAGACATGATACAAATAAACATATTTCCAATACAGACAGATTCAGAGTTAGAGGGCAAACCTATGTTTGCTGGGGGAAGCCTAGGAGGAAGGGATAGTTAGGGAGTTTGGGATGGATATGTACACACGGCTTTATTTAAAATGACCAATAAGAAACTCATTTTTGGTGTTAGTTCTAGAAGGTCTTGTAGGTCTTCAGATAACTGTTCATCTTCTTTGGCATTGGTGGTTGGGGCATAGACTTGGATTACTATGATATTGAACGGTTTGCCTTGGAAACAAACCGAGATTATTCTGTCGTTCTTGAGACTGCACTCAAGTACTGCATTTTAGACTCTTGTTGACTGTGAGAGCTATTGCATTTCTTCTAATGGATTCTTGTCCACAGTAGTAGATAAAATGGTCATCTGAATTAAATTTGCAAATTCCCACCCATTTTAGTTAATTGATTCCTAAAATATCGAAGTTTTCTCTTGCTATCTCCTCCTATTTGACCACTTCCAATTTACCTTTACTCATGGACCTAATGTTCTAGGTTCCTATGCAATATTGCTTTTTACAGCATCTGACTTTATTTTCACCACCAGTCACATCCATAACTGGGCATTGTTTCCACTTTGGTTCAACCTCTTCATTTCTGCTGGAGCTATTTCTCTGCTCTTCTCCATTGGACACCTAGTGACCTGGGTTCATCTTTCAGTGTCACATCTTTTTGCCTTTTTATACTGTTCATGGATTTCTCAAGGCAAGAATGCTGAAGTGGTTAGCCAATCCCTTCTCCAGTGGGCCATGTTTTGTCAGAGTAGGAAGTCAAGAGATACCTAGATTAACAGGCAAATATGTCCTTCAACTACAAAATGAAGCAGGGCAAAGACTAACAGAATTCTGCCAAGAGAACCCAATGGTCATAGCAAACAACCTCTTCCAACAACACAAGAGGTGACTCTACACATGGACATCACCAGATGGTCAATGCTGAAATCAGACTGATTACATTCTTTGCAACCAAAGATGGAGAAGCTTTATACAGTCAGCCAAAACAAGACCAAGAGCTGATTACGGCTCAGATCATGAACTCCTTATTGTAAAATTCAGACTTAAATTGAAGAAAATATGGAAAAATCACTAGGCCATTCAGGAATGGCCTAACTCAAATCCGTTACAATTATACAGTGGAAGTGAAAAGTAGATTCAAGGGATTAGATCTGACAGACAGACTACCTGATGAACTATGAACAGAGGTTAATTTGGTGGTGATCAAAACCATCCCCAAGAAAAAGAAATGCAAAAAGGCCAAATGATTGAGGAGGCCTTACAAATAGCTGAGAAAAGAAGTGGAAGGCAAAGGAGAAAAGGAAGCATATACTCATTTGAATACAGAGTTTCAAAGAATAGCAAGGAGAGATAAGAAAGCTTTCTTAAGTGAACACTGCAAAGAAATAGAGGAAAGCAATAGAATGGGAAAGACCAGAGATCCCTTCAAGAAAATTAGAGATACCATGGGAACTTTCTATGCAAAGATGGGCACAATAAAGGACAGAAATGGTATGGACCTAACAGAAGCAGAAGATATTAAGAAGTGGCAAGAATATACATGACTGCACAAAAAAAGGTCTTCATGACCAGGACAGCCATGATGCTGTGGTCACTCACCTAGAGCCAGACATCCTGGAATGTGAAGACAAGTGGGCCTTAAGAAGCATCACTACAAACAAAGCTAGTGGAGGTGATGGAATTCCAGTTGAGCTATTTCAAATCCTAAAAGATGGTGTTGTGAAAGTGCTGCACTCAATATGCCTCAGGACTGGAAAAGGTCAGTTTTCATTCCAATCCCAAAGATGGGAAACTCATTTCACATGCTACCAAAGTAATAATCAAAACCCTTCAAACTAGGCTTCAACAATATGTGAACTGAGAGCTTTCAGAAGCACAAGCTGGATTTCAAAAAGCCAGAGGAACCAGAGATCAAATTGCCAATGTCCGTTGGACTATTGAAAAAGCAAGAGAATTACAGAAAAACATCTATTTCTGCTTCATTGACTATACTAAAGCCTTTGACTATGCAGATCACAATAAACTGTGAAAAATTCGTAACAAGATGGGAATACCAGACCACCTGACCTGCCTCCTGAGAAACCTGTATGCAGGTCAAGAAACAACAGTTCAAACTGGACATGGAGCAATGGACTGGTGGTTCAACACTGGGAAAGGAGTATGTCAAAGCTGTGTATTGTTACCCTGCTTATTTAACTTATATGCAGGGTATATCATGCAAAATGATGGGCTGGATGAAGCACAAGCTGGAATCAAGATTTCCAGGAGAAATAGTAACCTCAGATATGCAGATGACACCACCTATATGGCAAAAAGCTAACAGGACCAAAAGAACCTCTTGATAAAAGAGGAGAGTGAAAAATTTGGCTTAGATTGCAACATTCAAAAAGCAAAGATCATCGCATCCAGTCCCACCACTTCATGGCAAATAGATGGGGAAACAATAGAAACANCAGGACCAAAAGAACCTCTTGATAAAAGAGGAGAGTGAAAAATTTGGCTTAGATTGCAACATTCAAAAAGCAAAGATCATCGCATCCAGTCCCACCACTTCATGGCAAATAGATGGGGAAACAATAGAAACAGTGACAGACTTTCTTTTTGGGGGTTCCAAGATCACTGCAGGTAGTGACTTCAACATGAAATTACAAGATGCCTGCTCCTTGCAAGAAAAGCTATAACAAACCTAGACAGTGTATTAAAAAGCAGAGACATCACTTTGCTGACAAAGGTCCATCTAGTCAAAGCTATGATTTTTCCAGTAGTCATGTGTGGATGTGAGAGTTGAACCATAAAGAAGGCTGAGCACTGAAGAATTGATGCTTTCAAACTGTGGTGCCAGAGGAGATGCTTGAGAGTTCCGTGGACTGGAAGGAAATCAAACCAGTCCATCCTAAAGGAAATCAGTCCTGAATACTCTTTGGAAGGACTGATGCCAAAGCTGAAACTCTAATACTTTGGCTACCTAAAGCAAAAAGCCAACTCACTGGAAAAGACCCTGATGTTGGGGAAGATTGAGGGCAAGAGGAGAAGGGGGCAACAGAGGATGAACTTGTTGGATGGCATCATCAACACAATGGACATGAGTCTGAGCGAACTCCAGGAGATGGTTAAGGACAGGGAAGTCTGGTATGCTGCAGTTCATGGAGTCACGAAGAGTCGGATGTGACTGAGCAACTGAACTACAACAATTAACAAGAACCCACTGTATAGCACAGGGAACTCTGCCCAATGTTTTCTGGCATCCTGGATGGGAGGGGAGTTGGGAGGAGAATGGATACATGTATATGTATCGCTGAGTCCCTTTGCTGTCCACTTGAAACTATTACAACTTTGTTAATGAGCTATTAAAAGGCTAAATATGTTTCATAAAAGTTTTTTTAACGTGTGGGACCATATTAGACTTAGCTCAATATTTGAATCTCAAAGGACAGGTTGGCTTCACAACATTTGGGACTATAATGCACAGCCGAGTGACAGGATCTTTTATTTGTAAGTATTTGTATGTGGGAAAGGTGTGAATGGATCTTCCATAGCTTGGTTTATCCATTTATTCAGGAAATGTTTATTCAGTGCCTATCGATTGCCAGGCATTATTACTCAATGCTGAGAATGTCCAAGAGAATAAGGCATAATTCTTTTTCTCAAGAACTAAATGGTTTAATGTGAAAGATAAGGAAGTGGATGATTTTAATTTAGTGTAGAAAAAAAAACTAAGAAAGGAATAAATCATAGTATTTTGAGAGTATAAAGAAGAGACATCTAATCCAGTCTTAAGATCTGAAAGACTTGGGAAACATCTAGATTTTCCAGAACACACCCAGTTTCAATTTGCCTCCAGAGATCTATTTTAAAATGACAATGCATTGATAAACGATTCAAAAATGTGGTCATCACTCTCTTAGTCAGGAATTTATTCACCTTTATGTTTTCCACCTTTAAAATTACCTTAGGAGTGCCAGTTTGTGTCAAGATGGAATAAACTTATCATATAACTTCTCTTCCACTGCTTACAACTAAATACACAGAATACAAAAAGCATATAATGGAGAATTTTAAACAACCAAAGTTTGTGGAGTTCATTGTTTTGTTCCTCCTTTTTTCCACTTCCTTGATCTCAGTGCACTGAGGTGTGGAAATGCAAAACAAAACGTCTGAAAAAAACATTCTTTTTCTGGCTAGTGAGTGCTCAGTCATGTCCGAGTCTTTGTGACTTCATGAACTGTAGCCCGCCAGGCTCTCTCCCCATGGGATTTTCCAGGCAAGAATCCTGGAGTAGCCTGCCATTTCCTCTTCCAGGGGATCTTCCCGACCCGAGGATCGAACCCGAGTCTTCTGCGTCTCCTGCATTGGCAGGCAGATTCTTTTCCACTGAGCCACCTGGAAAGAAGATAAGCTGTCAGCTACAGGATTAAGAAAAGGCCTCCTGTAAAGCAGCGAGTGCCTAAGAAAATCCCCAAGGTTCTCTCTCTCAATCTCAATCTCTCTGTTTTCTCCTAGACCTGCCTGGAGGGCAGCCCGGGTCACAGAGCTGAGCCTGTCACAGTGGGGCTAGGGGTGGACCGTGAGGGCACCCGAACCCCTGAAAGAAAACCCGTCTCTTTGTCCAGAGAAAGTGGGGAGAGGATGCTTGTGGTCCCGGGAGCGTACAGGGATGTCCCTGTTGGGTTTTCCTCTCGCCTCATTACACCTCGGCAGCCCTGGCTGTGCGCAATTACAAGACTGCATGAGGCTAGCAGGCGTCATCCTGAGCGGGAAGACAGGAGGCCCCGAGGAGCAGGGGGAGCGGGGCTGGGCAGAGGGAAGCGCGGGGGAAGCACATCTGAGGGCCGGGCTCTCCGCGCTGTGCGCGCGCAGCCTGTTCCCGCCTCCCACCAGGAGGGGGCGCCTCCTCAAGTTCTGCACCCGGGTGTCTCACGCTTGAACAGGCTTTAATACAATTAGAAAAACCACTGACGCCTTAACTAAAAGGAGGAAAGTGATCAAAGTGAGTTATGGATTTCTCCTTAGAAACTTTCAAAGCCACAAGAAAATGGAAGAACACCTTTAGAGTGTTCAAGGAAAGGACACTCAATGAGAATTCTGTATCCAGTAAAAAAACAAGACCCTTAAAAAATGAAGACAAAATACAGCCAATTTCAAATGGAGAAAAACATGTGAAGTTTCAGAAGTTTATCACCAGAAAATCTGTTCTAAAACAAACACAATAAGATGTGCCTCAGGTGAAAGGAAAATGAAACCAGACGGAAACTTGAACCTTTAAAAATGAAAGAAAAACAGTACCAATGGCAGGTATCTGGGTAAACACAGTAGTGTTTCTCCTCTGATGTTTTCCTAAGATCTCAAATAAATGAAATTAAAATATAAAAAATAATGAAGAGATTTCAATGAAACCAAAAGTTGGTTCTTTGAGAATATTAATAAAACTTATAATCATTAAAGAAAGACTGACCAAGAAAAAAAAAAGGGTGAGGATACAATTTTCCAATATCAGGAATGTAAGTAGTACATCACTATAGACAGCACAGATATTAAAATAATAAGGATGTACTACAAGCAACATTAAGCCCATAAACCCAGCAAAATAAATGAAATGGTCCAAATTCCTTGGAAAACACAAACTACCAAAACTCATTCAAGAAAAATAGATAACTGGAATAGTCCTATAAATTGAACTTCTGGTTTAAATTTTTTAACAAAAATACTCTAGTCCCAAGTGATTTTACAGGTCAATTCCACAAAACACTTAAGGAAGAAAGTGTATGAATTCTTCACAATTATATCCATAAAACAGAAGAGGAAAGAAGCTATCCAGAATCATCTCCTGTGACGAGCACTACCTTGATAGCAAACCCAAAAACATCACCAAAATAAAAACTTCGGTGCATAAATTCAAAAAATCCATAAAAATAGAGTTAAAATATTAGCAAACCAAATAGTATATAAGATGGATCATAAACAGTTTGGTTTCTATCCCAGAAATGTAAGATTGTCTGAACATTCAAAAGTCAATCAATATAATTGATCATCTTAGCAGACTAAAGAAGAAGAAAACACATAATCACTTCAAAAGATGCATAGAAGCAATTGAGAAAAACTCATATCCATTAATGATTTTTAAAAGAAAAAAACCTCTCAGAAACTACGAGCGTCCAGGAACTTCCTTAACCTGATAAAAGTAATTTATAAAATGCTCCACAGATGGCATCATCAGTTCAGTTCAGTTCGGTTCAATTGCTCAGTAGTGTCCAACTCTTTGTGACCCCATGAATTGCAGCACGCCAGGCCTCCCTGTCCATCACCAACTCCCAGAGTTCACTCAGACTCGCGTCCATCAAGTCAGTGATGCCATCCAGCCATCTCATCCTCTGTCGTCCTCTTCTCCTCCTGCCCCCAATCCCTCCCAGCATCAGAGTCTTTTCCAGTGAGTCAACTCTTCCCATGAGGTGGCCAAAGTACTGGAGTTGCAGCTTCAGCATCATTCCTTCCAAAGAAATCCCAGGGTTGATCTCCTTCAGAATGGACTGGTTGGATCTTCTTGCAGTCCAAGGGACTCTCAAGAGTCTTCTCCAACACCACAGTTCAAAAGCATCAATTCTTCGGTGCTCAGCTTTCTTCACAGTCCAACTCTCACATCCATACATGACCACAGGAAAAACCATAGCCTTGCCTAGACAGACCTTAGTCGGCAGAGTAATGTCTCTGCTTTTGAATATGCTATCTAGGTTGGTCATAACTTCTCTTCCAAGGAGTAAGCGTCTTTTAATTTCATGGCTGCAATCACCATCTGCAGTGATTTTGGAGCCCAAAAAAACAAAGTCTGACACTGTGTCCACTGTTTCTCCATCTATTTCCCATGGAGTAATGGGACCAGATGCCATGATCTTCATACTTAATGGTAAAAGACCAAATGTTTTCATCCTAAAATTGAGAATAAGGCATGCTTTCACCACTTCTCTTCAGTATTATGCTGAAAGATCCAACCAATGTCTTGGGGGAGGAATTTTAAAAGAAACATACACATTAGAAAAACAATAAAGTTTCCTCTGTTCACAGGTGACATGATTATCTATATAGAAAATCTAAAGCAACCTATAAATGAGCTTCTAGAAATATTCAGTTTAACAAGGTGCCAGAATTCAAGGTCAATATACAAATATCAAAAGTGTTTTATATGTACTAGCAACCAATAATTAGAAATCAAAACTTGAAATAGTATCATTTACAATACCAAAATAATTAAATATATAAATATAAACCTAACAAAATGCATTCAGGACAATGTGATGAAAAGTACAAAACACTGATGAAGAAAGAAAAATCAAAAGGATTCAAATAAATGAAGAATATACCATATCAACAAATTGGAAGAGTCAATATTGCTGTCAGTTCTCTCTAATCTGATCTATAGAGTCAACACAATTCCAATCAAAACCTCACAACCCTTTTTTTCTTTTGAATTTTTTATTTTATATTGGAGTATAGCAGATTCCCCACAACACTTCAACAAGCATATTCTAACATTTATGGGAAGACAGCACCACTAAAATAACCAAATAAATTCTTAAAAGAAGAAGAAAGTCAGCAGGCTCAAATTACCCAATTTCAAGACAATATAAAGCTACATTAACTAAGATAGTACAGTGAATGGATAGCCACTTAGATCATTAAGACTGGATAGGGAGTTCATAAATGGCCTACTTATATATGGACAACTGATTTTTGACAAAATTGAAAAGGCAGGTTAATGGAGAAAAAGTTTTCTCAGTGATGGTGCTGGAACAACTGGATATCTATAGGCAGAAATAAAAATGAATCACAACCTACATCTTACTTTTTATTTAAAAATTAACAGAAAATAGATCTAAGTGTAAAATGTAAAACTGTAAAAAGTTTACAAGAAAATATAAGATCTCTGGCCTCAGATTGTGTAAAGAATTCTTAGCTATGACACTAAAAATATAATCCATAAAAGGAAAATCATAATAAATAGGATTTCATCAAAAAAATAAAAACTTTGCCCTAGGCAAGACACTACTGAATAAAAATGCAAGCCACAGATTAGGAAAAAACATTTACAAGTCACATATCGGACAAAGAATTTACAAGCAGAAACCATGAAGAACTCTTAAAATTCAATAACAAGGAAACAATGTACCTTGTTGGGTACAGGGGATCTAAACAGACACTTCACCATAGAAAATGTGTGGATGGCAAATGAGCATGTAAAGAGATGATCAACATCATTAAAAATACAATGAAGCACACTTACTCAACTATTAGAATGGCTAAAATATAAAAAGCTGACAAAACAAAGTAATAGGATATGGAGTGTTGAGAATTCCCCTACATAACAAGAAGAAAATGGTGCAGCCAATTTGGAAAATAGTTTAGTGGTTTACTATAATTAAACATGCACTTATCATACTATCAGACTTCCCTGATAGCTCAGTTGGTAAAGAATCCACCTGCAATGCAGGAGACCCTGGTTTGATTCCTCAGTTGGGAAGATCCCCTGGAGAAGGGATGGGCTACCCAGTCCAGTATTCTTGGGCTTCCCTTATGGCTCAGCTGGTAAAGAATCCGCCTACAATGCAGGAGACCTGGGTTCAATCCTTGGGTTGGGAAGATCCCTTGGAGAAGGCAAAGGCTACCCACTCCAGTATTCTGGCCTGGAGAATTCCATGGACTGGGATCCATGGGATTACAATGATAGCATCTTTTGCTATCATACTACTCTTCAATCTCACTCCTAGGTATCTGACCAAGAAATATGAAACTTTATGTTTACACACATACAAAATGTATGCAAATGTTTATATCAGCTTTATTCATAGCTGCCAAAATCCAGAGATAAATGAAGTGTCTTTCAACTTGCAAATGAATAAACAAAGTACTATGCAGTCACTCAGTGAACTACTACTTGGCAATGAAAAAGAGTGACCTATTGATTCACACGGACATGAATGACTCTCAAATGCATTTTGCTGGACCAAAGAAGACAGTCACAAAATACTACATATTGTTTGACTTTATCATATGACATTCTGGTCAAGCAAACCTATAGGCAAGAAAACAGACTCGTGATGGCCAGAGCGTAAAGTTGGGGGAAGAGTTGACTACAAAAAAGAATTATCAGAGAATTTTCATGTAATGGAAATTTCAGGGTCATAACTGTGGTGTTGGATGCACAACTTTATTCACTTGTCATAAAGGCAAAGAACTGCACACCATGAGGATTGAATTTTGCTGGATGAATTTTTTAAAAAATCTTGAATACCTTAACTACAGCTAAACACATAGGAACGTGAAAGACAAACCGTTGACACTTGACCCCTAACAAGTGTTAAAAGGAAACAGGCCAAAATACTAAGTATCTAGATCATTATGAGAAAGTTAGCAAGTATATTTTTAAAGGCTTTCATAATGGCATGTATGAGTTAAAGCCATGTTAATGTTTCCATAGCTAGTTTTCACCTTGAGCTCAAAGATTATGTGATCTAATCAAATGATAAGGCTCATCATGCAGTGACATGTAATATATAACCCTTCAAGAATCATTGTTCTTCTGAATAAAACATTTGGAGGCACTTAATGGAAAGGTAGTAAGTTCATTGACTTTGTTATTATTACCATAATTAAGGCAAAATATAGCTAGCTAAAAAGGTCTTGCCAAGTTAATGAAGATTTCTTAATTACCCGAGTCTTTGTAGCAAGCCAACTTTATGTTAAAGTAAATTTCCCCTTGTCACACTAAACACTTAATCAAAGAGAAGCTCAAAATGAGACCCTGGAATTGGATAAGTAAAAGAAAATACAGAAATCACAGAATCAGACTAAACCCTTCATTTCACAAGCATGAAGTATAGCATCCTACCTTGTAGAATGGAATACAGAATTTAAGCTCTTATAATGATGATAGATGGTTTCAGACTAGAATATGAAGTGCAAAATATCTGTATATGACATAGGCAGAGGGAAATTACCTTAATAATCTTAAAATATATGGATCTAGCTCCACTGATTTCCTATGACTTTGCTTTGAGAATGCATGTGGATTTTGTTGGAGGGTTTACAATTAGTTCTGGCTTTGTAGATTGAATGAGAAGTACCATGAAAATAGACACATCTTAAAGTCTCACTCAAATATCTCAGGAAGTAGAGGGTGAGCATTAAGACAGGTTGATGCTTTCCTTCTTAAACAGAGAACACTTCACAGTTGATACATTTATTTTCTATTACCATTCTGTGTGTCTCTGTTAATATATTTTCCAGGTAATGAAATTGAACCTGGGCTGAAAATCAACAACAGTTCAGTAGTGGAGGCAGAGTTTGTACCCTCAGTTTTTTCTTATGGCAGCTTATGTACCTATTACATCATGCTTTCTTCCTGAATCTTCCACAAACATCACACTTGCTATCACTAGGCAGGTGAAATAATAAACTTCTTCCCTGCGTCATATTCTTTGCCTTCAGAACCAGCTCCAAAATCAAGCTTTGACTGGAAATCATTCAAAGCTGACTATTATTACTGTCTTCCCCAAATTCTTGGGGGAAATTGGTGTGTCATTATCTAAGAACATTAAAGATGTATATACCATATGACCAGTAATACCATTTTTGAGAATTTACTCTAGAAATGCATACAAATGCTGAGCAAGCTCCCTGTTTAAGAATGTTGATAACACCATTCTTTGCCAGAGCCCCAAACTGGAGATAATCCAAAAGTCTATCAACAACAGAAAAGATAAATAAAACATAGTAATTCATACAATTCCATCCACACAACAGCATATGTGCAAAAATAAAAATAAATTGATTTGACACACAGCATGAATTCATCTTTCAAGCAATGTTGAGCCAAAGAAGCAAGTTAAAAGAATTCTTACAGTAGGATTAATACTATATAGAGTTCAAAAATTTGCAAAGCTAAACTTATTCAGGAATATTTGCATACATGGTAAAACGATTTAAGAAAGCACAAGGGATTAAATATCATAATATTAATGATTTTATGAAGGGAGAGAAAGTAGTCTGATGGAGCAGAGCCTCGCAGGCTCTGAGTGTTGAAAATGGCTTATTTCTTAACTGGGGTTATGATTGCAAAGTATTTNGAGCAGAGCCTCGCAGGCTCTGGGTGTTGAAAATGGCTTATTTCTTAACTGGGGTTATGATTGCAAAGTATTTGCTCTATAATTATCATGTACTTTTATTTAAAAACTTATAAAACGTTAATAAAATTAAATGTTAAGAAACAAACCTCTTGGGAGGTTATTTCATTCTATTCAACAATAAACTCTGACTTCCAAATTGAACCTAATTTTCCATTTTAATTTTCAGGTGCTGAGAAAGAGAGTTGCATATGAGATTAAAAAAGAAATGAGGACAATCAAGTGAAGCAGTTCTTGAAATTACTCAAAGAAGAAAATATTTATTTAGAATGTATTACTTCTACATTATATAATTATGAATTTATGACACATAAATATTTATTTATAGCTATTTGTAGATTGGACAACAGAATCCACATTAATTGAGTGTCAGCTATGTGCTAAGACACAAACACACACATATATACACAAACCTAGGACCAATACAAGCAATGTATCAGCCTTCTTTAGAGAGAAAAGAAAATCAGTATTAAAGTGACTGTAGATTATGGATGCATACACACAAAGACATCCAAGCGGTAAGTTTTCCTCTGAATTTTGAAGAAGGTGAGGCTCTTAATAATAAAAGATAAAGGAACATTTCACCACATGGAGGTATGTCACACAGAGAGAGCAGGAGTTAGCAAGTGTTAGCCAAAGAAGATTGAATATGGAAGGTTGACGTGACTGTGTACGAGTCACTATAGTATCAAAGAGCATGAAGTGATAGTTGTAATATACATAGTATAAAAGAGAATCCAGTGATAGGGATGTGTGTGTATCAGAACACATACAGAACTCAAAAAAATCAATATGAAAAAGATAGACACCCTAGATTTTAACATGCAAAAAAGACTTAGATAGATATTTTACAAAATCAAATGTCAAAATAGCCAATAAATACATGAAAAATACTCCACCTTAATTAATTATCAAAGAAATTCAAAATTAAATAAACTACCACATACCCACGGAGTGGACTAAAATGAAAGATCAACTATGCCAAAATGCTGGCAAGGATATGAAACAATGGAACATTCTTACCTTACTGGTAGGGATCTAAATTGGGACAACTTTGGAAAACGTTTAGTAGTATCTATCAAAGCTAAACATACATATACCCTGTGACCCTGCAATGCCACTCCTGGAGAGGCACTCAATAGAAATGAGTGTTGGATCCATCAAAGACTGCTATAAGAATATTAATGGAAGTTTTATTCATAATAGCCAAAAACTGAATATGGCAACCTACTGTCCATCCATTGTACACTGAGTAAAACTGGGGAATGGTCATATGCTGAAATACTACAGAGCAACAAAAAAGAACGAGCTGCTGATACATGTTACCATATAGAGGAATCTCACAGACGAAATATTAAACATAAGAAGACACTAAAGATTGCATGTGTTGTTTCTGTTTCTTTGACACTTAAAAATAGGCAAAAATGTGGGCTACTCTGATGGCTCAGTGGTAAAGAATCTGCCTGCCAATGCAGGAGATTCAGGCTCGATACCTGATCGGGGGAGATCCCACATGCCTCAGAGCAACCAAACCCTCGTGCCACAACTACTGAGCCAGTATCTACACACTGAGACAACGTGCTGCAGCTACGGAAGCCCGCTCGCCCTAGAGCCCGTGCTCTGCAAGGAGAAGCCTGTGCCCCGACTTGCTGCAACTAGAGAAAAGCCCACACACAGCAATGAAGACCCAGCACAGCCAAATATATATTAATACAGAAAACTATTTTTTAAAAAATAGGCAAAAACGTGCCTACAATGATAGAAGTCAGAATAATGTTTAGACCTGGTGGTAGGGAAACCACCCAGAAGGGGGGCAAAACTGATCGTTCTGAGACCTTGGATATGTTTTATGACTTGATCTGGGTGGTAATTATGTGGATTTACACATCTGAAAAATTCACTAGACTGTACAATTAATATGTGTATGCTTAATGTAGTTAATATCTTAAGAAAAATCAAAAATAAAAACTATAGGGATCAAAAATGAAAATCTCAAGGGAGGTAAAGAAGTACAGGTCTGGCAAAAAGAGTGTAAATTATTTCTTTTCCCATCAAGGATTAATGCCCACATCCAATTTTATGTTGGTCATAAGATCATTAAAATTGAATCTAAAAGAATTTTAAAGAAAGAAATACCACATATATCTCAATTTCTACCCCAATACTAAAAACATGAACTGTTTTCATTTATTCATGTTTCCTTGTATATTCTTTTTCATAGCTCCATACATTCTGTTACTAAAAGGAGTCATTCTGTACACAAATTCTATATAGAAAGAAGTTAAGATTCAGAAACAGAGAATCTAATTTGAATCCCTGATGGACTACTTATTAGCTGTGCAACCCTTGCCAAATTACCCAATTTCTCTAAATCTTTGTTTGCTCACTTTTAAAAAGGGAACAAAAATATTATCCTCCTCCTAAAGTTGTTATGAGAATTACATTAGTAAATGTGCATTTATAAGCACTGCTCAAATGTTCAGTAATTTACCTTAATATAGGTGATCACAGTGTGGATACAATTATTCACCCTACTATTCTCATTTCCTCTATAATTAGCATTTCTACAATGACCTATAATCTTCATAGTAGTCTCTTTAATCTCCAGCTCCCTTCATTTCACCAGCAGAAACTCATTTATTTGATGTTTACAATGTAGCCAGCCTAGTGGTCAATCATGATTGATCTAAACTAGTCAAAACAAACCTGTTCCCTACTTTCTAAGCCTTCCTTGCAACAGAGAGTGGGTTCATGGGATTAAGTTCTGGCAATGAAATCTAAGGGGAAATCCCCTGGGGACATAAGGGGTGCTTCTTGGCACAATGTCATATTTTTCTTGTTTATTGATTACTATTTCTCTTTTTTGCAAGCTCCCCTACCCCTAGCCTAGTGCCGTAATGCAAGCCCCACATAAGAATCTTGTTTGTTTTGATCAATGCACAGTGCTGTGTTAAGTTGCTTCAGTCGTGTCCAACTCTTTGCAACCTTAGGGACTGTAGCCCGCCAAGCTCCCCTGTCCATAGGATTGCAGGTGGAACCTGGTTTATCCTCATAATCTGGAAAAGATAATATATTCTTCCTTTGAGATGCCTCCATGACTTGGAATATGTTGAACTAAACTTTAATAGCTTTAATAAACATACAAAAATATTAAAAACTCATGACTCTGAGTTTTAAAACCTCAACTCATTCCAAAATACTGGAGTGGGTTGCCATGCCCATTTCCAGGGGATCTTCCCAACCCAGGGATCAAACCCACATCTTTTGTGTCTCCTGTATTGGCAGGCAGATTCTTTACCACTAGCGCCAACAGTCTTAATCTGGGACTCAGTACCTAGAACAGGGTTTGGCAAACTACAGCCTGCAGCCAAATCCAGCCAGCTGCCTGTTTTGTAAATAATAAAGTTTTATTAGGACACAGACACTACATTTCTTTACAGATTATGTATGGATGCTTTGGGGCTACAAAGACAGAACAAAGTAGTTGCAATAAAGACCAGATGGCCCACAAACCCTGAAATATTTGCCCTGTTATTTATAGAAATGGTTTGCTGATCCCTGATGTAGAAAAGTGCTGAGCACAAAGTAGGCATTTAACCAGTTTTCAAGACCTGTTCAAATTCTGTCTCAAAGCTATTGAAAAACTTTATTGGTACTCTCATTCTATAGACACATATTTTTCCTAATGACTTATCAGTCATATTTTGGCAGGATCACTTTTTAGGGAACTGTTTCATAGGTGGTAATCCCATACTAATTCTCATAGATGATAATTTCATACCAGTTCCATACCAGTTTTCCAACAAAAATAACTCATTATCTTGGAATAGAGTCATGAGTTTTTAATATTTTTGTATGTTTGTTAAAGCTATTAAAGTTCAGCTCAACATATTCTAAATCATGAAGGCATCTCAAGGTAAGAATGTTAATATCTTTTCCAGATTATCAGGATAAATCAGGTTCCACCTGCACTTTTTTCCTAAAAGCACTCTAGATCTGCATTTGCCAACCCAAGTTTTATAAATGACCTGTTAGTTAAATAGTTAAATTTTCAATCACAGCCAATTAAAATTGCATTTCATATATAATGTCAACATCAAGATTTTCCAAAATATAGAGCCCTTTTTAATTCAAATCTCTCTGTCATGCATATCTTTTATCACTGAAATAAAATAAAACTTTTTAACTGAAATTTAGGGCACGAATTCCCATGTCCATTAAGAATCAACTTTTTCCCTTTTGTTTCTCAGGAATGTAACTTTTTACATATTTGACATTAAGTAATAAAAAGTTTTTGCTACTGGAGATCAGTGGAGAAATAACTCCAGAAAGAATGAAGGGATGGAGCCAAAGTGAAAAAAACAACCAGTTGTGGATG
The DNA here is from genome assembly GCA_006410935.1 of Redunca redunca. NCBI lineage: Eukaryota > Metazoa > Chordata > Mammalia > Artiodactyla > Bovidae > Redunca > Redunca redunca. The sequence goes on along the minus strand of SJYQ01000182.1, from coordinate 707,108 downwards.
GGACTGGTGATGGAAGCAAGATTCGATGCTGTAAAGAGCAATATTGAATAGGAGCCTGGAATGTTAGGTCCATGAATCAAGGCAAATTGGAAGTGGTCAAACAGGAGATGGCAAGAGTGAACAATGATATTCTAGGAATCAGCGAACTAAAATGGACTGGAATGGGTGAATTTAACTCAGATGACCATTATATCTACTACTGTGGGCAGGAATCCCTTAGAAGAAATGGAGTAGCCATCATGGTCAACAAGAGTCCGAAGTGCAATACTTGGATGCAATCTCAAAAATGACAGAATGATCTCTGTTCGTTTCCAAGGCAAACCATTCAATATCATGGTAATCCAAGACTTTGCCCCAAACAGTAACGCTGAAGAAGCTGAAGTTGAACAGTTCTATGAAGACCTACAAGACCTTTTGGAACTAATACCCAAAACAGATGTCCTTTTCATTTCAGGGGACTGGAATGCAAAAGTAGGAAGTCAAGAAACACCTGGACTAACAGGCAAACTTGGCCTTGGAGTACAAAATGAAGCAAGGAAAAGGCTAACAGAGTTCTGCTAAGAGAACACACTGGTCATAGCAAACACCCTTTTCCAACAACACAAGAGAAGACTCTACACATGGACATCACCAGATGGTCAACACCGAAATCAGATTGATTATATTCTTCACAGCCAAAGACGGAGAAGCTCTATACAGTCAGAAAAAAACAAGACTGGAACCTGATATGGCTCAGATCATGAGCTCCTTATTGCCAAATTCAGGCTTATATTGAAGAAAGTGGAGAAAACCACTAGACCATTCAGGTATGACCTAAATCAAATCCCTTATGACTAGACAGTGGAAGTGAGACATGGATTTAAGGGACTCGATCTGATAGACAGAGTGCTTGATGAACTATAGAAGGAGGTTCATGACAGTGACAGGGAACAAGACCATCCTCAAGAAAAAGAAATGCAAAAAAGCAAAATGGCTGTCTGGGGAGGCCTTACAAATAGCTGGGGAAAGAAGAGAAGTGAAAAGCAAAGGAGAAAAGGAAAGATATACCCATTTGAATGCAGAGTTCCAAAGAATAGCAAGGAGAGATAAGAAGCCTTCCTCAGTGATCAATGCAAAGAAATAGAGGAAAACAAAAGAATGGGAAAGACTAGAGATCTCTTCAAGAAAATTAGAGATACCAAGGGTACATTTCATGCAAAGATGGGCTCGATAAAGGTCAGAAATGGTATGGACCTAACAGAAGCAGAAGATATTAAGAGGTGGCAAGAGTACACAGAAGAACTGTAAAAAAAGATCTTCAAGACCCAGATAATCACGAAGGTGTGATCACTCACGCTAACCTAGAGCCAGACATCCTGGAATGTGAAGTCAGTGGGCCTTAGGAAGCATCATTATGAACAAAGCTAGTGGAGGTGATTGAATTCCAGTTGAGCTATTTCAAATCTTAAAAGATGATGCTGTAAAAGTGCTGCACTTAATATGCCAGAAAATTTGGAAAACTCAGCAGTGGCCACAGGACTGGAAAAGGTCAGTTTTCATTCCAATCCCAAAGAAAGGTAATGTCAAAGAGTACTCAAACTACTGCACAATTGTACTCATCTCACACACTAGTAAAGTAATGCTCAAACTTCTCCAAGCCAGGCTTCAGCAATATGTGAACCGTGAACTTTCAGATGTTCAAGCTAGTTTTAGAAAAGGCAGAGGAAGCAGAGGTCAAATTGCCAACATCCGCTGGATCATTGAAAATGCAAGAGTTCCAGGATAACAACTATTTCTGCTTTATTGACTATGCCAAAGCCTTTGACTGTGTGGATCACAACAAACTGGAAAATTCTGAAAGAGATGGGAATATCAGACCACCTGACATGTCTCTTGAGAAACCTATATGCAGGTCAGCAAGCAACAGTTAGAACTGGACATGAAACAACAGACTGGTTCCAAATAGGAAAAGGAGTACGTCAAGGCTGTATATTGTACCCTGCTTATTTAACTTATATGCAGACTACATCATAAGAAACGCTGGGCTGGAGGAAACACAAGCTGGAATCAAGATTGCCAGGAGAAATATCAATAACCTCAGATATGCAGATGACACCACCCTTATGGCAGAAAGTGAAGAGGAACTAAAAAGCTTCTATAAAGTGGAGAGTGAAAAAGTTGGCTTAAAGCTCAACATTCAAAAAACTAAAATCATGGCATCTGGTCCCATCATTTCGTGGGAACTGGATGGGGAAATAGTGGAAGCAGTGTCAGACTTTATTTTGGGGGACTCCAGAATCACAGCAGTTGGTGATTGCAGGCATGAAATTAAAAGGCGCTTACTCCTTGGACGGAAAGTTATGACCAACCTAGATAGCATATTCAAAAGTGGAGATAGTACTTTGCCAACAAAGGTCCATCTAGTCAAGGCTATGGTTTTTCCAGTGGTCATGTATGGATGTGAGAGTTGGACTGTGAAGAAAGCTGAGTGCCGAAGAACTGATGCTTTTGAACTGTGGTGTTGGAGAAGATTCTTGAGAGTCCCTTGGACTGCGAGGAGATCCAACCAGTCCATTCTGAAGGAGATCAGTCCTGGGTGTTCATTGGAAGGAATGATGCTAAAGCTGAAACTCCAGCACTTTGGCCACCTCATGCGAAGAGTTGATTCATTGGAAAAGACTCTGATGCTGGGAGGGTTGGGGACAGGAGGAGAAGGGGACGACAGAGAATGAGATAGCTGGATGGCATCACCAACTCGATGGACATGAGTTTGGGTGAACTCCAGGAGTTGGTGATGGACAGGGAGGCCTGGCGTGCTACAGTTACGGGGTCGCAAAGAGTCTGAGATGACTGAGCCACTGAACTGAACTGAACTGAAAAGACTTAAACTCCTTATAAACTATGATACATAGTTTACTAGGATTGTAACACAAGCAACCTGGCACTAGGTCTACCTCACCATCCATATTTAACAGAAAGCCTTTTTAGTAGAGGTGACATGGGAATGAAGGGACAGACTGAACTTTGTCGATTTCTCCAATGTATTAAACAGAATCCAATGCAACATTTAGCTCATATGAGAGCTTAACAAATGCTAATGGATGCTGATGTATTTATCATATAAATGAAAGAAAAAAGGTACCAAGAAACACAGTGGCTTAATGTGTTGCATTTAAATTTATTTTTAACAAGATGTCTTGAAAAATGTGTTGATAATTACTGTTTTTTCTGCAAGTAAATCAACTATTCTTNNATACTGTATTTGAATTCATTAAAAAATATTCTTTCTGAAGTCACATTTACTTAATATATCTGTTAAATGTAAAAGAGTCTGAATCTGGCTTTCAAATAAAGAGCATCTAAAATTAAAAAAAAAATAAGAAATGTCATGTTAAACTTCAAGCTTTCAAAATATAACTAAATTGACTAGCTAGAATGAGTACTGTCTTTAAAAGACTCAGGTGTTTTTTCTTAACTGATGCTGCATAAATGTGTAAGTTTTGAAACTATGATCTTTGATCTATGATCTACTCAGTATCATTTCTATTTAGTATGTCCACGTTTTTGTGTGTTTCTTTTGTATTTTTTGCACATATTTCAGATAAATGAGTGCTGGATGCAAGTCGCTAAGTCATGTCCAACTCTTTGCTACCCCATGGACTATACAGTCCATGGAATTCTCCAAGCCAGAATATTGGAGTGGATAGCCTTTTCCTTCTCCAGCAGATATTCCTGACCCAGGAATCTAACCTGGGTCTCCCACATTGCAGGCTGATTCTTTACCAACTGAGCTATCATGGAAGCCCATTTATTTCAAATCCCTAGACCCAGTCATCTGGGAGTAAATTATCATTTGACACAATCATCTTAAATTTCCTAAGGTAGATTGTTTCATGGCTCACTAATCCTGAAAGGTACTCTAAGATAGGAATTCTGTTATCAAATATTTTTAGGAAAATAGGAAAAACCTATACTCTTCATTGGTACTTAAGAAATTCAGTAGTAAAGACCTCTGTGTTTACAATAGTCAAATTCATAGAAACAGAAAGTAATTAGTAGTTACCAAGGACAGGGGACTTCCTTGTGTGGCTCAGTGGTAAAGAATCCTCCTGCCAATGCAAGAAGACCCGGATTCAATCCCTGAGTCAGGATCCCCTGGAGAAGGAAATGGCAACGCACTCCAGTATTCTTGCCTGGGAAATCACATGCACCAAGGAATCTGACAGGCTACAGTCCACGGGGTTGCAAGAGAGTCAGACATGACTTACAACTAAACCGCAAAGGGCAGAAAGAAGGGAGAAAAGGGGGTTATTGATCCTTGGGTATGGAAGTTCACTTTGGAGATGGACAGTGGTGATGACTGCTCACACTATAATGCAAACGTGCTTCAGGTCAGTAATCTGTATACTAAAAAAAATGTTTAAATGGTACATTTTATATTGTGTATATTTTACCACACACATACAAAAAGATAACTCTTCTAACTCCCAACTCTTTTATGAGTTTTATGTGTTTTTGCACTTTAAATGTACTGAATTATACACTAACCTCTTTTTGAGTCTAGATTTTTACCTCAATGTTCTTTGTGAAATTCAACCATGTCATTATATATGATAGTACCCTGTTTTTTTTAATAGCTTTAAAATATTTGCTAATATGAGTAAACCACATTCTTCTGTCAACAGGAAAAAAACCAGTAAAGATTTCTGTTTATCTTGTTTGGTGACCATTTCCAAATGTACTTAGCTACGAAGTTTATTTTAACTATTTATTAACATTCTATAGATCACACTTTGGGGTTGGTGGTCCATTTCAACTGTGTCAAGTTTAAGTACTTCTGATGTCCAGGTATATAAAGTAAATGTGTGAAATAGTCTGGTATCAGGCAACAGGGAGTGATGTGAGCTGTGAAACAAGATTCTCCCTCTCCTAAAGGATTTCAAGTTCAAAGTACCAAAATCAAGTGAGAGAGAGATAACAGAGAGCCGAGATTTGTTGATCAAACAAAGCACATTCAGATGGAAGAGTCAGTCCTTGGGCCACCTGTTCTCAATTCCTGATCTCAACCACCCCTCAACCAACAAATAAGAGCAAGAGTCAGTTATAAGGTATAACTTGCCCACTCCACACTAAGACAGTAGATACTTTTTCATTTTAAACTTGAAGATGCCTGTTGTTACCCCCCCATACCTGCTATATAGCAATCATTTTGTTAGGCACTTTTCATAATCTTAAAAAATATATCAACAAGCAAAGGGTTATTAGATCCTATTTCACAGATAAGGAAAGAGCTGGAAGATTATTTGATCTGCCTAAAGCACAGGTAACAGAGCTGGGGATTGATCTCAGATATCTGTACTCTAGGCAAGATAGGGTATCTAGGCAATAAACTAAATTTCAACTGTTGTGTTGGAACTGACAAAGTAAACAGGTATTTTCCAAAAACAGTCAATTCACAGGGAATTCCAGAAGTTCAAGCTGGTTTTAGAAAAGCCAGAGGAACCAGAGATCAAATTGCCAACATCTGCTGGATCAAAAAAGAGAGTTCCAGAAAAACAACTATCTCTGTTTTATTGACTATGCCAAAGCCTTCGACTGTGTGGATCACAATAAACTGGAAAATTCTGAAAGAGATGGGAATACCAGACCACCTGACATGCCTCTTGAGAAACCTATATGCAGGTCAGGAAGCAACAGTTAGAACTGGACATGGGACAGACTGGTTCAAAATAGGAAAAGGAGTACGTCAAGGCTGTATGTTGTCACCCTGCTTATTTGACTTATATGCAGAGTACATCATGAGAAATGCTGGGCTGGAAGAACCACAAGCTGGAATCAAGATTGCCAGGAGAAATATCAATAACTCAGATATGCAGATGACACCACCCTTATGGCAGAAAGTGAAGAGGAACTCAAAAGCCTCTTGATAAAAGTGAAAGAAGAGAGTGAAAAGTTGGCTTAAAGCTCAACATTCAGAAAACGAAGATCATGGCATCCAGTCCCATCACTTCATGGGAAATAGATGGGGAAACAGTGGACACAGTGTCAGACTTTATTTTTTTGGGCTCCAGAATCACTGCAGATGGTGATTGCAGCCATGAAATTAAAAGACACTTACTCCTTGGAAAGAAAGTTATGACCAACCTAGGTAGCATATTCAAAAGCAGAGACTTTACCAACTAAGATCCGTCTAGTCAAGGCTATGGTTTTTCCAGTGGTCATGTATGGATATGAGAGTTGGACTGTGAAGAAAGCTGAGTGCCGAAGAATTGATGCTTTTGAACTGTGGTGTTGGAGAAGACTCTTGAGAGTCCCTTGGACTGCGAGGAGATCCAACCAGTCCATTCTAAAGGAGATCAGTCCTGGGTGTTCTTCAGAAGGACTGATGCTAAAGTTCCAATGCTTTGGCCACCTCATGCGAAGAGTTGACTCATTGGAAAAGACTCTGATGCTGGGAGGGATTGGGGGCAGGAGGAGAAGGGGACAACAGGGGATGAGATGGCTGGATGGCATCACCGACTCGATGGACATGAGTTTGGGTGAACTCTGGGAGTTGGTGATGGACAGGGAGTGCTGTGATTCATGGGGTCTCAGAGAGTCAGACACGACTGAGTGACTGAACTGAACTGAACTGAATAAATATATAAAAATAGTGGCACTTGTAAACATGGCAGAACTACCACTGTTAAATACTAGGACCTAAGATCTTTTCACACTATTTATGCAATCTCCTGTCACTACAACACTACAAAAATAGGCATTAAATACATTTTAAAATTAAAAATAAAACGGAGCCTGAGAAAAGTTAAGTACATTTTCTGGGTGACACAGATTTTAATAGCTGGAACTGATTGCCCTGTTCCTTCTTACATTGAATTGCCTGTCATGTTTTATATCTGTGGTTTTGAAATAGAAAAGTAATTTTTTAATCCCTTCCTACATGTCAATATTAAAAACCATCCTTCCCCTCAAATAATCTCTGATAGTTTAAATATTGCTCTAAAACACATAATCTCATTTAATCCTACTAATGACACTTTCAGCAGAAATGTAAATTTTAAATCCCTCACATTCCAGAGGAAAAAATTGAGTCCCACAAGTCTGAGACTTCGTATAAGGCAGAGCCTGGACACAAAACCAGGTTGTCTGATTTTCATGATATTTCATGATTCCCAAAACACTGTACAGGAAAAAACAGAGGTCTGTTACTTCAGCTCTCATTTTGCACATGGAGAGAGGACCAAGAAAAAAAAAAAAAAAAAGGCACAAATCACAGGAAAAGAAAACCAAAACAGCAGCTCTATCTGAGATAACTGTGGCTGACAAAAAGTCTCTCAATCCCTCCAGACATGTCATATGTAATAATTATCCTCCAGAATCGAATGCAAAATTCCTTTGACAGCCACCATTTCACTTTCTTTGGCCTCTATTTAAATATTTAAATTGTTACCAACTAAGACCTATTGTAGGAACAAAATAAACTTTTATGGACTGTTTAATGCCCTAATTATTGATACACAAGACAATTTGGATACATTTCAAAGCCATTATGCTGAATGGTAAAAAGAAGAATTTCAAAAGTTTTTATACTGTGTGATTTCATTTCTATAATAGTCTCAAAATGACAGAAATGGAAAACATATCAGTGTTTCCCAAGGACTTGGAATGGTGGGTGGGGAGTAGTGGAGAGGCAGAATTGCCATGGATGTGACTATAATGGAGTATCATGAGGAATTCTGAGGTGATGGAGCAGTTTTGTATCTTGGTTGGAGTGATGATAACGGAATCTACATGTGATAAAATTGCATAGAGCTACCCACACACAGAAATGTGAATGTGAACTGGTAAACTCTGAATAAGCTCTGTGGACTATACCAATGTCAATTTCCTGGATTTGACAATTGTACCATATAGATGGTGAGATGTTACTATTGAGGACAACTAACATCTTTGTATTGATTTTATAATTTCCTGTAAATCTATAATTATTTCAAAAAATAATTTAAAAAAATTAAATCTCCTGATCTTAATGAGGACCTCATTGGTTCATCAGTATCTGTAACATCACCAGCCAGGCCTTGGGCAAAGCTTCTTTGCCGTTGTTCAGTCATCCATTCTTGTCCAACTCTTAGCGACCCCAAGGACTGCAGCACACACTTCCCTGTCCTTCTGTCTCCTAGAGCTTGCTCAAACTCATGTCCATTGAGTTAGTGATGCCATCCAACCATTTCTTCATCTGTCATTCCCTTCTCCTCCTGCCTTCTATCTTTCCCAGCATCAGGGTCTTTCCCAGTGAAAGTGGCCAAAATATTGGAGTTTCAGCTTCAGCATCAGTCCTTCCAATGAATATTCAGGGATGATCTCCTTTAGGACTGACTGGTTTGATCTCCTTGCAGTCCAGGGGGCTCTCAAGAGTCTTCTCCAACAGCACAGTTTGAAAGCATCAATTCTTCAGTGCTCTCAGCCTTCTTTAAAGTCCAACTGTCACATCCATACATGACTAACGGAAAAACAAATCTACTTTACCAAACCCAAAAGTCCCTAAGGAGCTCTCGGGGCTGCTGTCAGATGTATCACAAGTCTAATAAAGTTGCTTCTGTTTTTAAAGTACATCCATAAAATACATATACTTTATTCGAAGTTCAAAGTCCTCATTGAGTATTACAAACAGGCTCATTGTAATCCAGATCCTTCTTGCTTTTCCAGCCTCACTATATGTCCCTCCTCCAAGCCCCCCAAAAGAAATGCCTGTGGTTCTGATTATGCTCTTCCTTCTCTCTGGAATGACTAGACTCCTGGTCATTCCAGAGCAACGCAGCTGTCCATGCTCAGGAGCCCAGCAGTGCTGCAGGCAGCTAGGGAGGGAGTCTCTCAGGAGACCTCTTCCCTCTTCTGCAGACCCATGGCGTCTTTTGAGACAACCTAGCTCTGCTCCCAGTTGGCCTTGCAGTTAAGGAGCAGCATACAAGCATGAGCACTAAGTCAGTTCAGTCGTGTCCAACTCTTTGCAACCCTATGGACTATAGCCCGCCAAGCTCTCTCTCCATGGGATTCAGGCAAGAATGCTGGAGTGGGTTGCCATGCCCTCCACCAGGAGATTTTCCTGACCCAGGGATCGAACCTACATCTCCTGAAGCTCCTGCCTTGGTGGGCGGTTCTTTACCACTAGCACCACCTGACAAGTCCCGAAAAGCAGCATATGGCAAGTCAAAGTTGGACTAGCCAACAGCTCCATTGAAGACGCCTCACAGCCTCTTCCGGTCAGGATTCTTAAAGAGTGTTGCCTTTGCCAAGTACTAAATCCACTCACCAGTATTTTGCAGCTAACCTCCTGTGATCTAGAAACAAAGTCTAACTAAATTACCCCAGAAGGGAAGTATGTGGACTGTCTCTACCACAACTTCAGGTGTTTACTACGCAGCAAGGATCCAGAATTAACACTAGGGCCTGGCAATGATAAAAGGTAGCACTAAGACTCAATACTGAATCAATAAATCTGCTAGACTTTGCCTACATGGGTAACCTCTGACAGGCTGAGAACAAACCATTTAATTTGCATCACCCTACCCAGGGTTTCATGGGCACCTGTTTTAGAGGAGAAAACAATATAGCAGGGCCGCAACTTAAACCAGGCCCACCAAGGCAATCCAGTCCCATTCGTTTGTTTATCCTAAGGATTTCTCATCATTTCTGGTTCTTTCCACTCCTACCTTTCCATCCCTGGTGACTAATCCATTGACAAGCAGTAGCACTCCTGAAGGGGTGCAGTTCAAACAAAGTTATTCTGAGAGATTATTGAACAGGAGTGGAATATATTGATGAGGTTGATTCTTGTCCCACAGAGCACACATTTTTATCTAGCCCTGAGCTGATTTTTAACTAAGATGGACATTCTGATTAACCTTATCTTTAAAACCTCTTCTCATCATAACTGCACCAAACTTGCTGGGTCACCAAGCAATACATATGGATAAGATAAAGAACTGTTGATCCTTATAAATAATTCAGCTGCACATTAATCTTTGTGAACTTTGGGGGGCTGTGTTGATGTCAGCTTTGCATTGGTTATCTGGGACCAGAGAGTATTCAGGACACGTTTCTCACCTCAGCTAAAGGATGACAGAGGTTCTCATTCAAGACAGTAATGTAGGAAGATCCTGAACTTACCTCCCTCTGTGGACACTCAGAATCTACACCTATGTGATTCTGAATTTCCTCTAAAAAACACTCCAAACTACACATCAGGCAAATGAAGAAAAACCCACAATCAAGCAGGTAGGAGGGGTTGACACACAGTGTTGACATAAATCCCACCCATTTTCCTGGTGGCTCAGATAGTAAAAGAATCTGCCTGCAGTGTAGGAGACCTGGGTTCCATCCCTGGGTCGGGAAGATCCCCTGGAGAAGAGAATGGCAACCCACTCCAGTATTCTTGCCTGGAGGAGCCCATGGACAGAGGAACCTGGTGGGCTACTGTCCATAGGGACTCAAAGAGTTGAGCATGACTGAAGTGACTTGGCAGCACCAGCAGATGACTCACAATTGTAGAGAACTGTCTGCCTGAGAAGTGAAGGATTTGCTCACATTGGGCACCCCAACTTTTGAGACTTGCACCTGAAAAACATGCCTTCAAAACATCTGTCTTTGAAAGGCAACAGGGTTGATGTCCAGGAGACCCACGAGACTCTAATGAACTGAGAAACAACTTCGAAACTTCTGCACCCAGACTCACCCACCCAAGGGCCTCATGCAGAGGGACCTGGTTGAAAAGTGCCCAGAATTCCTTGAAAGAGGGCTCATTTGCTGAAATACTCTCCTGGAGGGAGGGAAGGAGGGAGGCAACAGCACCATCTTCGAACTCCTCTCGGCCTCATCTAACTCACTGTCTCCAGAAAGGAGTTTGTACCTTCCTCTGATCCCCTGAATTTTGTGGCTGCCACCAGGGGCCACCTCTGGATCACCTGGCTCTGGTGGCCAGCAGGGCTGACACTCAAGTGTCCCATAGGACTAATCTGAAGCCTTTGGCACTGGCCACAGCTGAGCGTTCTATGAGTGGGGCCCTCTTCTGAAGAACAAGGGCTGATTCTCCATTTTTTTCTCAACCACTTTCCCTCCAGGCAGTAGAGCTTTGCCCATAATAAATACCTAGCAAAAAAGGAGAAGACATAGCAGTTGAAGCAGAAGGTTCAGCCTAGTGGATAGAATGGTTCTTTCTTTCCAGTCACCCAGAGCTATTTTGGCCAGTCACAGACCACGAAAGTTACCTAGAGAGACATCACAACAATGTAGATAGATGCCTACAAGTTATCTGCTCAATTTTATGATCCAAGTTGAGATCTAAATAGATCAAAATATCAAATATTGCAAAATCTGCTTAGAAACACAAAATCTCATAGCAATTTTCTAGTTTAAAAAAATCACAAATATTTTGAATTCTAAATGCCCCAACTTGAAAAATCTGTATAAGGGCAAAGGCATGTATGTAGAATTCAACTTCTACTTCATTGCACAATGCTAAATCCACCCATTTATTGAGTATCTGATCAACCACCTTAAATTAAAGAAAGTATTTCAGATGCTTGCAAGCAATTTAATCTAATTAATGGTGCAAGTATATGTCCCTGGGGAATGCATTCAAATTATAAGAAACCATACCTTTTACAAAAGCAGTCTTCTACTCATTGCCTTCATAAAGAATTGGCAGGCTATAGGTTCAACTGGTATATCACAGAATATTTCTATGTTCAAAGTTTACCAGAGGGAGAATGTTAAGAGTTAGACATTTAGAAGAGTAAATTTATCTGCTCTTTAGAAGGTAGGGCTGATCTGCCTGATAAGCAAAGACTCGGTGCTATTATAGGAGTTTCCAGAAACCCTAGACTAGAGGGTAGCAACCAATGTACAGCAATTCAAAAAGAAGCAGAAACACACATCCAAGCCCAAATTTACTGATGATGGCTGCAAGGAAGATGCTGAAAAAGCAGTTTTAAAAAGGAAAGGAGGAATCCACAATGCCAGAAATGGAAGATTTGAGGGAAGGAGTAAGAAGTTTAAGGTCAGAAGGGGGTTAGATTAGACAAAGATTACATTAGGAATAAGCAACGAAGGTCCAAAGTTCTAACTAAAAGGACCATTCAGGAGTCTGCGGTGTGTCTTTACAATTGGGCAGTGAGGAAGACATAACCAGCTGGCTTAACACATCAGAAGCAGGCTGCTGAAGCCTTTGATCACACAGATGGGAACAATGTATGGGTCAGTCATCTCAAAATAGGTCATGAGCACCAAACGATTCTTCCAAGCCTTTGCTAAATCACCTCTGTGAAAAATAGATCACACAGGAATGGGCTCTAGGCACTGTCAATTCAAAACTTAACCAATGTTTTAAAATTTTTAAAAAGCTATGCTCTCAACCCTTTACTTTAAAATTTATACTCACAATGAAAATTCAAGTCAGGTTCCTTAGTTTTCCCATCAAAATATTAGCTCTTCTCCTTGTGCATTTTCTTCTAAAGCATATGAATCTCCTACAATCGATAACACAGAATATTTATGCTTAAGAAAGGAGACACTGATCTTCATAATATATTCTACCCATCTAATCTGCAAATTCTCCCTAAAGCAACTGATATTCTACAGAGATAGGCTGAGAGACTTGCTGAATATTCATTCCCCTCAATCCTCTAAGCTTTATCTCTGAATCAAAGCAAGTAGCCCAAAAAGCTACGTGCAAGGGTTATTCTATTAATTCACTATAGAAATGCCTTTACAGACTAGTTTAACATTTTGTCTTCTTATTGAAAGGACTGAAAATATGTTATTTCTTGCAAAATTGCTACTGAAAATAGCATGTTGTGTAATACTACTTTTTATATAAAACATATCAAAAGCAAAATTAGAGCAAGAAAAGTATTAGATTCCCAAATAGAAACATTTTTAGAAAATTATGTCATTGAGGTTTTCCACCAAGATATCCAGGAAATCCAAAGTTACATTTTAGTACCTTTTCCATAATTAATTCCACATTTCTCTACTTTTATCCTATTGGAGGGCCTCTCAAGTCATTCTTTTGAAACAGGAAGAACAGGATGAATAGATATTTGAAGCAAATGTAAGAATATTAAAATTGGAATGATAATTATATTTCCACTATTGGTTTGATTTTTTTTAACAAGTGTGAAATTCATAGTTAACTTCATTTATTAATTTCTCACATCTAGGAAAGTTCCCTGTGGCTGAAACAATGCTATGCATTTATCAATCTTTATTTCATTTTCTTCTTCCTGGATATCCAGGAAGAACAAACTCCTTGCTCAGCCTGAAGTTAAAGTGTCACTGTGGATTTTGACCAGTGAAATTTAGAAGAACAAATGTGTATCAATCTAAGCACAACATTTAAAACCATTCCAGGGACTTTGCTGGTGGTCCAATGGCTAAGACTTCATGCTCCCAACACAGAAGGCCCGGGTTCAATCCCTGGTCAGAGAACTACATCCCATATGCCACAAGTAAGACCCAATGTGGCCAAAATAAGTAAATAAATTCATATTTTTAAAAATTCTATACTATCTTCTTGTACTCTCTTCCCCTACACTTCAGAAAACTTAGAAGCCGTGATAAGAGAGGAACATCATCAGAGGGTGCAGCCTCTCCCACTTTGAACTTCTAGCATCACTGGTAAATTCATTGAAAAGTTCATTAACTGACCATTTTTGTAATTAGATATAATTGGAAATTAGTTGGTAATAATATAAGTTGATAACTAATCGGTGACTATTTGTAATTGGTAACTAATTGGTTCATTAATTGGTAAATTATTTGGTAAATAAATTAATTGATAAACTTTTTTCTGAATAAGTGACAGAGATTTCAAAGCTAATTTTGTTATCACATAGCCTCTTCTCTCCTTACTAGTTTCTGTGAAATATGTGATTCAAGAACCTTTCACAAAAATTCCCACCTTTTATTTTTGACTCAAATTGTAGCCTCAGATACTTTTCTGCTGTTATACTAATGAGCTGAACTAGAAAGCATGCAAATTTCCATGGCCTCCTGTTTACATGGTCTTGTTTTTCATTTGAGGTAAAAGAAACATAACATGAAAGTTCCCACCTAAACTATTTTCAAAAATACAGTTCAGTAGTGTTAAGTTCATTCACATTGTTCTGCAACTATCACCATCATCCATCTCTAGAACTTTTTTTTTTTAACTTTATTTTACTTTACAATACTGTATTGGTTTTGCCATACCTTGACATGAATCCACCACGGGTGTACCTGTGTTCCCAAACATGAAACCCCCTCCCACCTCCCACCCCATAACATCTCTCTGGGTCATCCCCCTGCACCAGCCACAAGCATCCTGCATCCTGCATCGGACATAGACTAGCGATTCATTTCTTACATGATAGTATACATGTTTCAGTGCCATTCTCCCATCTCATCCCACCCTCTCTCTCTCCCCCAGAGTCCAAAAGTCCGCTCTACACATCTGAGTCTTTTTTGTTGTCTTGCATACAGGGTCATCATCACCATCTTTCTAAATTCCATATATATGCGTTAGTATACTGTATTGGTGTTTTTCTTTCTGGCTTACTTCGCTCTGTATAATCGGCTCTTTTGAACCAACAGAGCTAATATGCTATTGCTCACTACATGATAACTCTTCACTGCCTCCTATCTTTAGCCCCTAGCAACCACCATTCTACATGCTCTTTCTCTGAATTTGACTAGCCCAGGTACCTCGTACAAGTAGAATCATATAGCATTTGTCTTTTTATAACTGACTTATTATACTTGGGTTTCCATGGTGGCTCAGATACTAAAGAATCTGCCTATAATGCAGGGGACCCAGGTTCAATCCCTGGGTGGGGAAGATCCCCCTGGAGAAGAGAATGACTACTCATTCCAGTATTCCTGCCTCAAGAATTCCATGGACAGAGGAGACTGGCAGGGGGGCAGTCCATGGGGTCCCAAAGAGTTGGACATGGCTGAGCAACTAACACTTTCATTTGGCATAACATCCTCAAAGTTCATTCACATTGTAGCATGTGCCATAATTACCTTTTGTTTTACGGTTGAATAATATTTGATGTATGCATATACCACATTTTCTTTCTCCATTCATCCATCAATGGACATTTGTGTTTCTTCCACCCTTTGGCTATTGTGAAAAATGCTGCTGCAAACACAGATGTACAAACATCTCTTCAATACTCTGCTTTCAACTGTTTTGGGTCAACACCCAGAAGTAGAATTGCTGGATCATATGATAACTTTGAGTTTTTTATGGAATATCATACTGTTTCCACAATGGCTGCAGCATTTTACATTCTTACCAACAGTGCAAAAGTGTTCCAGTTTCTCTACGTTGTCGCCAACACTTGTTGTTTCCTGTCTTATTTTTTTTCACAGTGGCCATCCTAATGTGTATGAAGTGGTATCTCATCCTAGTTTTGATTTGCATTTCCTTGATGACTAGTAATGTTGAGCAAATGCTTACTGGCCATGTGTACATATTCTTTGGAGAAATGTCTATTCAAATCCTGTGGGGTCGCAAAGAGTCAGACACGACTGAGCAACTGAACTGAATTGTACATATTTTTTATTCATTCCTTGTTTTTTGCTCTTGTGGAGTTACCTACATGGTCTTTTAAAGTCCAAACCTGGTCAGTTAGCTCTTTCTTCATCCTTTTCCTTGCATTCTATTCAGAACTACTTCTCTCCAGAGACAAAAGCTTGGAAAGGTATATTTTCCTAAGGTAGGTTTTCTCTTTATATGCAGCTAAAGCTGGGATATTTATTTTCACTAAATGTAAGGACTAAAATTAATTTTATCTGAGGAGAAATTTCTTGAAAAGTTAGAGCTCTATGTATGCCATAATAAATTTGTTCAGGTGCTCAGTCATGTCTGACTCTTTGAAATCCCGTGGACGGCAGCATGCCAGGCTTCCCTGTCTTTCACCATCTCCCAGATTTGCTCATACTCATGTCCTTTGAGTCAGTGATGTCATCCAACCATCTCATCCTCTGCCATCCCCTTCTCCTCCTGCCCTCAGTCTTTCCCATCATCAGGGTCTTTTCAAATGAATCAGCTCTTCGCATCAAGTGGCCAAAGTATTGGCGCTTAAGCTTCAGCATCAGTTCTTCCAATGAATATTCAGGGTTAATGGATGGACTGCTTTGACCTGCTTGAAGTCCAAGGGACTCTCAAGAATCTTCTCCAGCACCACAGCTTGAAAGTATTACCTCTTTAGTGCTCAGCCTTCTTTATGGTCCAAGTCTCACATCCATATATGACTACTGGAAAAAGAATAGCTTTGACTATATGGACCTTTATCAGCAAAGTGATATCTCTACTTTTTAATATACTGTCTAGGTTTGTTATACTATTTCTTCCAAAGTGTCTTTTAATTTCAAGGCTGCAGTCACTGTCCACAATGATTTTGAAGCCCAAGAAAATAAAGTCTGTCATTGTCTCCACTTTTCTCCCATCTATTTGTCATGAAGTTCATGGCATGTGGTTCCACGACTTCATAATAAATTAGTTTGCACAAATTGCCAGCAAGGATCCAGCCAAAATGTAGGGATTAACAGTGAAGGAAAAGTGAGGCAAGATCAACTTAAGACTGATCATATGGCCTTACAAAGAGGAGCTTAATCAAGCAAAAGTGTCTAAGTGGTCCACAGCATATTCTCCACAGGCCACGAGATGAGCTGTTTGAGGTGAATTTCTAGCAAGTAATTAAATTCTTATATGTCCAATTAAGAGAAATAAACATGCAAATCTAGGTCAAGATGAGGATAATTTACCACTTTCTTGCTTCCGAAGGGATCACTAGCTGTTTCCACTTCACCCTACACAGGTTCAGGTGTAGAAACACACCCTTTCTCACCATTACTGCCATGACAGGTACAGGGCTCTCTACCTTCTTCCTCGGGGGTCGCATCCCGCTTTCCATTTGGGCTTATGAATTATTTAGGACCTTACGAGATGGAGGTAAGCCATAAGTTGTTCACACTAGATATGTTGGGCAGGAACAGAGCAGTCTCCAAGTACAAAAAGTGTTTTCCTCCGGATCCTCAGTAGACTTTGCACTAATGACTGGTAGGGGGATGTCACTAGCCATAAAGAAATCTAACCAAGGCCCTGGGCACATGTGGTGCACCCTGGTCACGAGCAGGGAGACTGGATGATCACCGACACCACTGACAGGCGCTGGTCACTCCTTGCTCAAGTCAAGTCTGGGAAGTATGAGGACACTGACTCAGAGTCCCTTCCGTGGGCTCCCTTGACTCCAGCCTTAACACGCGCTTCCTCTCATCACTTCCTCTCCCTTCTGTCTTCCTCTCCCAGACCTGCATAAATTTTTCTATACTGAGGAAAAGAATTTATATTTGTAATGCTTTTTCTTAATAATCTGAATACGACTCTTAGAAACTAAACTTAAGAAATTCAAAAGCCATGAAGAGGCACATATTTTTCCCTTGCTCTCTGCTAATACATCCCTACCATGATAAAAAAAGAAAGCACAGAAAAACCTGTGTGTCAATGAGGGTGGTCAGCTGGCATTATGGCAGAAGAGCCTCAGTCTGCAGGCAATAACCAACAGCACTTTTCTATTCATATCTTAGTCAACACTTGAAGATTGGCTAATTAGCATAGAAAGTAGTGGAAATGGTTTTCATTACTGAAATGTGTAGCATGTTAAATAACACAATGAACGCTAGACATGGAACTCTCTTTGGGAAAATCTAAAGTACTTAAGATATGCGGATAGGCTAAAATGTTTTAGAGATATGCCTCATCCTTGCAAGACATGGGTATAAATATCTGAACAGCCCTTCACCTTTTTCCCTTCGGGACAATCTTGTTACCTGAGATTCTATTCTGGAAGCAGCATGCAGAGTCTTCAGATATACCTGCTATTTTTTAGTGCTGTCTTGGGCCTAAATTATCTTGGGGGGGGCGTAAATCAAGGTGGGGATACCCTCCCGCCTGTTTTTAAAGAGACCTGTAGTACCTAAGCCCATGTTGCATGCTTTTCCTCACCCTTTTTCCAACTCCCAACCTATGGAGTCCCTATCTGCTCTCCTGGCCTGATTTTTGGTTCTTATTCATCTTATATTCTTATATTCTTCTGTAAAAAAAAAAAAATTCCAGTTTTTCTTGGCTTTCTTTTTCACTTGAAGCAATGAATACCATGGATCTAGCAGTTCAAATAAGGAACTGGAAATACAAAGCAAAAAATCCAAAAATCTTTTTGGTAGCTATTCCAAAAATATCATGAAGCCCTGACTGTTAACCTTGCTGATTGCTCTTTTGCATGATGAGAATTTTATTCATTCAGTAAAGTGTGACGTTCTGCAGATACCCTCAATTTGGAAACAGTAAATTTCTTCTTTTGACTCTTTTATTTCAGGGACTGTGATAGTATTTACTTAAGTATTTATCCCCATAATTTTGCAAGTCCTTCTTTTTAATCCAGGAAATGACCAGCACATCATTTCTGTCTCTAAATGGGAAGAGTTAACCTTGCTATACTTTCTGGATTTACTGTTGGAGGCCCCAGCGTCTGTCCCCTCTGTTTCCAGATTTGCAAATGAGACAGAGCTGAGCATTATCTCACAACTCATGCAAATTAGATGCCAGGAAGGCTGTTGAAAAGGAAAGATGGTATCATCTGTCTTGCAAGGACATTGCTCAGATTGATAGCCCCACATTTAACCTCCTCTTTTCCTTCCCATGAATTAATAGCTCAGCTCACCCTCCCTAAGAAGTCATCTGCTTTATTGAAATTAAATTCCAGCTACGCTGGGAGAGCCACTAGATAAAATCTGTCACTTATTTCCTTTGTTCTCCTAGACTGGAAAGGTCCACAGCCTGAGGGAGAGATTGTGCTAAAGAATGTTTAAGGAAGACTTTTGATGTGAGTGGTGAAAGGGGTGGGGGCTAAAAGAGTAGTAAATACTCTTCCCTGATTTTCAGGTACTTACGCATCTATGGCCAGGTAGTAAGGCATTGGTCTCATAAACTGAAGGTCATGGGTTCAAGCCCTGTCTGTGCCCAGTTCTTGAGCCTGGGTTTAGTAGTGAGGGCTTTGCTCTTCCCATGTATACTGCCCATTTCCTCTGCAATGTGGCATTTTTTTTTCAGGGCTTCCCATATGGTATTAATAGTAAATAACCCATCTGCAAATGCAAGAGAAGAGACGTGGGTTCAATCCCAAGATCGAGAAGATCCCCTGGAGGAGGGCACAGAAACCCACTCTAGTACTCTTCCCTGGAGAATCCTATGGACCAAGGAGCCTGGTGGGCTACAGTCCATAGGGTTGCAAAGAGTCCAACACGACTGAACCAACTTAGCATAGCACACATCTATGGGCTTTTAGCCAATGACATCTCTGTGGTCTCTGCCATCTTTCCTGCATTTCCGCTGATGTCCAAGAAATGAAGGCAATGGCAACCCACTCCAGTACTCTTGCCTGGAAAATCCCATGGACGGAGGAGCCTGGAAGGCTGCAGTCCATGGGGTCACTGAGTGTCAGACACAACTGAGCGACTTCACTTTCACTTTTCACTTTCACGCATTGGAGAAGGAAATGGCAACCCACTCTAGTGTTCTTGCCTGGAGAATCCCAGGGACAGGGGAGCCTGGTGGGCTGCCGTCTATGGGGTCGCACAGAGTCGGACACGACTGAAGTGACTTAGCAGCAGAAGTTATTCATCAATATACATCCTAATATATTATGACTGCACAGACTTAAGATTAATTCAACCTATTCCATGAAAATAAGAGTACCCAAACAATAGCTGGCATTATTTGTTTTGATATATTCAAATGAACCTATAATTAGTATCAAACCACCAATTAAGAGGCACACATGTGTCCAAGACCAGAATATAATTAGGAAACATGTCTAGGTAACTAGTTATCCATTGAACAAATATTTATTGAACAACTACTGTGTTCTAGGGACTATTCTAGGTGCATGGGATACACTGGCAAACCAGACAAGCTCATGGTCCTCAGGAGTTTATAATCATACTGGGAAACAAGAAACAACATACCATAAAATCAAATAAATAAATCCATTGATTTCAGATTGAAGTAAATGTCTTGATGGAAACAAACAGGGCGAGGTGATAGGGAGCAGTGAGGTGGACGCACTTAGGGTAGGTGGTCAGGGAAGGCCTCTCTGAAGAGATGATGTATGAGATGAACCATGAATGATGGGAAGGAAGCAGATATAAACAAACTAAGGTTCAAAACTCTAAGGTCATACAAGCTTGAGATAGTCCAAGAATTTAGAGGCCAGTGTGGCTGGAGTCTCCTGACTGAGTCAAAGGGATAGGAGGAACAGAAACCTGGTGGGCCTTGTGGGGAGACTCAAGAGTTTTCAGCTGAAGTTGGCATTATCTAAGTTTTAAAAACGCCACTCTGGGAATTCCTGGTGGTCCAGTGGTTAGGACTCAGTGCTTTCACTGCCGTGGCCCAGGTTCAATCCCTGGTCGGGAACTAAAATCTCACACATTACAAGCTACGGTCCAAAAAAAAAAAAAAAAAAAAATACCACTCTGACATTTAATATCAAACTGGGTGAAAACTTGGGTAATGATGGAACACAAATGAGGCAAAGACACTGTTAGGTGGCAATAGTGTAATTGAGGTGACTAATGGCAGGGAAATAGGCTAGGATATGTAAGAAAAATAAGTCACATTGGTTTTTGAATCCGAAATATCATAATTCTTTATTCTAAAACTGATGGATGCTGGAAAAAAACAGAGACTGAACTAGTTCCCCTCCACTCAGAAACTTCTGGAGATAACATATGTTTGGAAGAAGAAAGGAAGCAAAATGTGGAGGGAAATTACATCAATGTCATTTGCAACACAGAAAAAGAAGAGCAATAGTTTAGGAATCAACATCTTTTCTATGATTCATGATTCCACCTACTCTTCTCAAGAGTTACAATGCAAATGCTTAAAGGCAAACTCAGATAAAAAGAATTTGACAATAAAACTTGATTTATGAGAGATGAAAGAAAATCTTAAAAGAGGAAATCTACCATTTGGGACAAGAAGAAAAACAGATAAATCTAGTCTTATTGGGACCCACTTTCAACTCGAATAATTGGATACTCAAAACTTCCGTTTAGTTCTGCTTTCTTATCAGATCAAAGTAAAGTCTTTCATGAACAGCACCTCAACTGTATAAACAAAATTGCCCCAGCATTTTCTTTCAGTGAAGGATTCTTTGTTTTATGCATTCCCTTTTCAATCAAGTTGGGCAAAGAGAACATAAAATTTTTACTGCAGCTTGAATTCCACAAGTGTGAACAGTGATGATGTGAAGAGGACAGATTCAGAACACATACACGTGATGAGAAGGTAGTAATGAGATTTTGCTACTGGATTAGATATAAGGGGTAAAGAAATAGGAAGAATCAAGGTAAATGCCTCAACTTTGGGCTTGAGCAGTAATGTAGATCTTTATGAAAGTAAGAGCCTTAGAAATGTACCGCTAAACTCCTTAGAAACTAAGGAATCTTAGCAGTTGAACTTTACTGGTTTAATAAAGGCTCCAAGCTTCTTGAGAGCAGGGAACAGAATCTGTATAATTGTGAATGTCCGGCAACTAAAGTCCTGAGAGTAGCTGAAGATGTGTAGATTGCTATAGAGTCATGCTTGAAGAGAAAATTTTACTAAGGAGGGTGTAGGGCCAGTAAATTAAGGACCACTAATAGACTACCAGTACTTTGGCCACCTCATGCGAAGAGCTGACTCATTGGAAAAGACTCTGATGCTGGGAGGGATTGGGGACAGGAGGAGAAGGGGACAACCCAGGATGAGATGGCTGGATGACATCACAGACTCGATGGACGTGAGTCTGAGTGAACCCCGGGAGATGGTGATGGACAGGGAGGCCTGGCATGCTGCAATTCACGGGGTCGCAAAGAGTCGGACACAACTGAGCGACTGAACTGAACTGAATAGACTACCTAACATAGCTGGAAAGCCAATTCTTGTTAAGATCTAATAATTATTATCATAATCACTAGCATTTGAATGATTACCTTGTATTAATTTGAGGGCACCTTATATGTACTGTTTCAACTAAACTTCACAAAACCCTCTGGGGGTAGATCTTGTTAGTGTACTCATTTTACAGACAATGAAACAGAGACAAAGGTGCTCAAACTTGTCTAGAGTCACAGGGTTAGAACTGGCAGAGCCAAAATTAGAACCCCATAGTGACCTCAAACCTTAACGAAAAAGATGGTGAATGGTGTTCCTGACAGGCTTGATGTTTCACTACAAATGAGTCAAGAAATTCTGTGGAAACATGCCTTTCATAAAAGAAAACAGAATTTCAAGGAAGGTACATTACTCCATTTGAAGTTCAAGGCCTGGAGAGCTCTGTGCAGAGCAATAGTTATGCTCTGGTTGCTGTATTGTCCCCAGAGTGGCCCAGAGCATAAGATGGTGAGTCCTGGCCCCTACAGCTACATTTGCTGCAGAACTATCCATTTACGGAAACAATGTCTGCCTTCTCCCTTGGGTTAGTAACTCCATGGCTTGAAACTGCAACTTGAGAGGATGTTTGTATGGTTTCCTTTCCTCTGTGTTTTATGTTTCTGCCAAGAAACAGGACTGATAAATTGTGTGTGTGTGTGATTTATTTTAAGGAATTGGTTCATGCAGTTATGAAAGAGGTAAGTCCAAAATCCACAAGTTGGATTGGCAAGCTGGAGTCTCAGGAACCACAATCTGTCAGACCTCTCCATCATGACCCACCCTTCTTGGGCTGCCCCGTGGGCATGGCTTAGTTTCATTGAGTTAGACAAGGCTGTGGTCCTAGTGTGCTTAGACTGACTAGATTTCTGTGAGTATGGTTTCAATGTGTCTGCCCACTGATGCCCTCTTGCAACATCTATCATCTTACTTGGGTTTCTCTTACCTTGGGCGTGGGGTGTCTCTTCACAGCTGCTCCAGCAAAGCACAGCTGCTCCTTACCTTGGATGAGGGGTATCTCCTTCCACTGCCCTTCCTGATTTCAATGTGGGATGGCTTCTCTAGGCCCTCCTGCACCCGCACAGCCGCCAATCCTTGGAGGTGGGATTGCCCCTCCTGGCCGCCACCCCTAGCCTTGGGCGTGGGGTTGCTGCTCCCAGTTGCTGCCCTGGCCTCAGTCATAGGGTTGCTCCTTCCTGCTGCTGTCCTTGGCCTCAGGTGCCGCCCCTGGCCTCGGATGCGGGGTGGCTCCTCTGACAGACTGTGGTCCACTGGAGAAGGGAACGGCAAACCACTTCAGTATTCTTGCCTTGAGAACCCCATGAACAGTATGAAAAGGCAAAATGATAGGATACTGAAAGAGGTACTCCACAGGTCAGTGGGTGCCCAATATGTTACTGGAGGTCAGTGGAGAAATAACTCCAGAAAAAATGAAGGGTTGAGCCAAAGCAAAAACAATACCCAGCTGTGGATGTGACTGGTGATAGAAGCAAAGTCCAATGCTGTAAAGAGCAATATTGCATAGGAACCTGGAATGTCAGGTCCATGNGAATGTTAGGTCCATGAATCAAGGCAAATTGGAAGTGGTCAAACAGGAGATGGCAAGAGTGAACATCGACATTCTAGGAATCAGCGAACTAAAATGGACTGGAATGGGTGAATTTAACTGAGATGACCATTATATCTACTACTGCGGGCAGAAATCCCTCAGAAGAAATGGAGCAGTGATCATGGTCAACAAAAGAGTCCGAAATGCAGTACTTGGATGCAGTCTGAAAAACAACAGAATGATCTCTGTTCATTTCCAAGGCAAACCATTCAATATCACAGTAATCCAAGTCTATGCCCCAACTAGTAACCCTGAAGGAGCTGAAGTTGAAAGGTTCTATGAAGACCTACAAGACCTTTTAGAATTAACACCCAAACAAGATGTTCTTTTCATTATAGGGGACTGGAATGCAAAAGGAGGAAGTCAAGAAACACCTGGAGTAACAGGCAAATTTGGCCTGGAATATGGAATGAAGCAGGGCAAAGACTAACAGAGTTTTGTCAAGAAAATGAACTGGTCACAGCAAACACCCTTTTCCAACAACACAAGAGAAGACTCTACACATGGACATCACCAGATGGTCAACACCGAAATCAGATTGATTATATTCTCTGCAGCCAAAGATGGAGAAGCTCTATACAGTCAACAAAAACAAGACCAAGAGCTGGCTGTGCTCAGATCATGAACTCCTTATTACCAAATTCAGACATAAACTGAAGAAAATAGGGAAAACCGCTAGACCATTCAGGTATGACCTAAATCAAATCCCTTATGATTATACAGTGGAAGTGAGAAATAGATTTAAGGGCCTAGATCTGATAGATAGAGTGCCTG
>SJYQ01000182.1:626840-678834 GCA_006410935.1 Redunca redunca | reverse complement strand
GTATGCAAGACAACAAAAGAGACTCAGATCTATAGAGTGAACTTTTGGACTCTGGGGGAGAGAGAGAGGGAGAGGGTGGGATGAGATGGGAGAATGGCATTGAAACATGTATACTATCATGTAAGAAACAAATCGCCAGTCTATGTCCGATGCAGGATGCAGGATGCTTGGGGCTAGTGCATGGAGAGGACCCAGAGAGATGGTATGGGGTGGGAGGTGGGAGGGGATTCATGTTTGGGAACACATGTACACTCGTGGTGAATTCATGTCAATGTTTGGCAAAACCAATACAGTATTGTAAAGTAAACTAAAGTTAAAATAAAAATTTAAAAAAAAAAAGGAACTGAGGGTATAAAACCTTCCTTAATTCAATTTCCCAAAGCTATGCTGATGCTAGGATCTTTTCCTATCTATCCAAGCCCATAACGATGGCCCTTTCTTTGCACTACTTTGCTCATCACTGTAGTTTAACTCGGGTTAACACTTAACCTCTGTTCTTTAAATCAGAGTATTCTGAGGAAACACAGAGTGTTGTAGGTGTTACCCACATAAAAAAGGCTCCTGGTCAAACACAATTTGATATTTACACAGGCTTCTTTATCAGATTTCTCAGAGCCTTTAGGGTACATAAGTATATTGAAATCTCTGAAGGAGGATATAATCTGCAACATTTTATATTTAGTTGACCACAGAGTCCTTTCTGATATAGCTCTCCCACAGCTAGTGTTCTGTAGCACACTCTGGCAAACAATGTCTAATTGCTTTCAAGCCTGCCAGCCTTCTCTTTCAGGTTAAATCATAAAGTACCAAGAGTAGAGAAATAACGGACCCTTTTATGGCCCTAATAGCACCAGCACCGTGCAGAAAATAGAGCATTTCAGTAAATATGTGTCACTTGATAAAATTATTTTAATTATTTAATCAGCATATACTTTCTGTTTTCAGAGTGCCTTCTGTATGTTGGGGGGAAGGAAATGGCAACCCACTCCAGTATTCTTGCCTGGAAAATTCCATGGACAAGGGAGCCTGGTGGGCTACAGTCCGTGGGATTGCAAAGACTCGGACACAGCTGGGCACACAGCACGCACACTGTATGTTGGATATTATTCTAGGCACTAAGAAGACTAAATTTGGTAAATGCAATCCCTGCCTTTGAGAAACATTCAGTGTAAGACTTCCCTGGTGGTCCAGGGGTTAAGAATTCATCTGCCAATATGCAGGGGAGATGGGTTCGCTCCCTTGTCCGAGAAGATTCCACGTGCTGCAGAGCAACTGAGCCCATACAATACAGCTACTGAGGCCACGCTCTAGACCTGTGAGCCACGGCCACCGAGCCCATACACTCTAGACCTGTGAGCCACGGCTGCTGAGCACATACACTCTAGACCTGTGAGCCACGGCCGCCGAGCACATACACTCTAGACCTGTGAGCCACGGCCACCGAGCCCACACGCTCTAGACCTGTGAGCCACGGCTGCTGAGCACATACACTCTAGACCTGTGAGCCACGGCTGCTGAGCACATACACTCTAGACCTGTGAGCCACGGCCACCGAGCCCACACGCTCTAGACCTGTGAGCCACGGCTGCTGAGCACATACACTCTAGACCTGTGAGCCACGGCCACCAAGCCCACACGCTCTAGAGCTTGTGCTCCGCAACAAGGAAAGCCACTGTGCTGAGAAGCCTGTGCCCTGCAACTAGAGAAAGCCCCAGCGTAGCAAGGAAGACCCAGCCATACATACATAAATTTTTTTTTTAAAGAAACATACTGTCCAGTCCTTCTTAGGAAAAAAGAAAGGCAAGCATGTAAATACCTGCTAATTACTATGTCATGTTTACAAAATGTTGGGGTGGTGTAAAGAAGGACATAATAGCCTCAAGCAAGGAGGCAGAGGATGGACAGGGAGGGTTGGAAGGGCTTCACTGAGAAGGTGACGCTTGATCCTGAGATCATACTAAAACCTTTTAACTGTTCTTGAAGTAACAGGAGCAACAGATGGATCTTGGGGGTCTTTGAAAATGCTGAGGAAGTTATCAGGAATAAGAGAAAGACAGAAACCAGGAACCACATACTCCCAACTTGAGAACACAGGTGATAATGGCAGAGCATGGTGTCTATATTTCTTCCTAATTGAGACAACCCTTATGGTCTTAATTTGATGATACTATATCAGGACAATTGTCATTTCCCTATTCCAGGTAGCCCCATTTGGAACAACATTGTCCCTCCAGTGTGCGGAATTACTAATGAATATTTGACTATTTCAAAACAGAATAAGTGAAAGTTCTGGGAAACTGAATGATGGCATTATTATAAACAGGTCTCATTTGGAAACCCCATGATATCTGAAAAGAATTACATCAACAGCATCCTTGAAGATATTTCTGGTTTATTGCTTTTAATATGAGAGCATATAAGGAAGACACTTTGGTTGAAGCATGTTCTGTAATATAAGAAAAGGATTACAATTCCAGCTTGTAGTAATACCAGCAATTAATGAAATTGCTCTTTGGGGAGAACTCAACATATACTTTTAAACACATTAAAATTTTTACACGATCCTCTAAGGATTCTTCTAGAATAAGCAGCTCACTTGAAATCATAACTTGAGATAAGCCTCTAGGCTTTCAAATGATGCCACTATCTTCTTGCCTCTCTCCCTCAAGCCCCAAGAATTAGTCCTCCCAACACTGCCCCTCTTTATTACCACACATGCTGTGGGTGGCCGAAGTCCACTGGACTTGTTTTCAGAGTAAGATGATTTCACAGAGAATCTTCAATTCCACGCATAATAGAATAGGAAGTTGAAACAGTCATCATATGCCAGATTCCAAGAGGCCATAGCCCTTTTGCCATATCTGGTGATGCTGTGACAGCATCCGTCTTTCACAGGTGCAGTGCAGGGAGAAGGAGGACCCGCTCCCAAAAATGGGAGAAGGAGATGAAGCAGCTCTTAACCCAGGAAATCCTCCTAAATGAAATAACCGAACCAAACAAGAAAACAGTAAATCTCAGAATGACCTGGTTGTTCCCACAGAAGGCAACTGAATAAAGGACAAAGCCACTGGCCAATTCCCAGGGCTCCGGCTTGAGAACAGAAGCCAGGACACCTGCAGGCAAACAGAGGTCAGGCTGCTGCTCACCTGAGAGAATCTGGGGCGGGGGGGTGTGCTGCCACTAAAAATCAGCTCTTGATCCTCGACCTCAGAGGTGCTGGTGGGACACAGGGATTTGGGGTCTTCTCAGTTCTGCAATAAAAGCACTCCTTTCCATCAAGCCAAGGTCATCAGGTTCAGAGGTTCTAGAACTCCCTAAGCATTTCAAGTGGTAAGTAATTCAATATGCCTGTGGTTTTAGGGCAAACTACTCAAGACTTACCTAACTGTAAGCTGAGCACTATTGATAATGACAGTTGAAATCTCAGGAGATAACTTGAAGAACCCACACCCACAGCTCAGCAGGGATAGAGAATGCCCCAGGCGATGCTGAAACATCCTTCACCCCCAAAATGGGAATGCTACTTGTAAGCCTGAGATTCACAGGTGGGACTAAACAGAGGAAGTGCCATCTGCCCAAGGCCAAGGGAGCCTTGCCTGGGGAGGGATTTGTGGATGCTAGGTCGCTTCAGTCGTGGACTGTAGCCCACCAGGCTCCTCTGTCCATGGGATTTTCCAGGCAAGGGTACTGGAGTGGGTCACCATGTCCTCCTCCAGGGGATCTTACTGACCCAGTGATCAAACCTGCATGTCTCATAACTGCTGCATCAGCAGGCGGGTTCTTTACCACTAGCACCCCCTGGGAAGACCGCAGGGAGGGGTGCTCCTGTACAAAAGCTCATGCCTCATTTCCTAGACATAGGGCTGAAAAAGCTTCTGTCTGTGCTTCAGACAGTTGAGTGGCTTTTTCTTTTCTGCTGAAGGTTTTAATGCTTCTAGGAAAAATCACATGTGACCTAATACAGCATCCTCCTTGTGCAATGCTGTTCTCTCGCCAAGCAGACACAGGGTAAAGCACGTCATGGAAAGCTGTGTTGCTGCAGGACGGCCTCCTGGCTTTCTGCTCTACAGCTCTCCTCTAGACCATAGAGCCCCCAGGGGAACAGGGAATGGAGATGCAGTTGTAATCCCCAACCACAGGACCCAGTGAGCCTCAAATGCACCACAGTTTCTCTTTCCATGCAACTTACAGCCAGGCAATGCCAGAGCTTGTAGGAAGTAAGCCCAAAGGTGGCTGAGGGTAAATGGAGGCATAAGCTCGTGAAGGAGCTTACAATATCAGAATGTCTTATGGGAGACAAGCACAGGCTAAGTATAATGGGTGCTTCTAGACCTTCACCTCTACTTAGACTGGGCGGTGGCACAGTGGACAGTAAGGTGAGGAGAAATGAGAACGCAGCTCATGGAAGCCAGGAAGAAAAGGGGGTATGAGAAGAGAGCTGCCACCTGTGTGCAATGCGGTTGAAAGGTAAGTAACAGGAAATCCCCGGATCTGGCAACATGAAAAATACTGTTTTCCTTGACAAGGGCAGTCACAGGGGACAGACAAAGATTGGAGCTGGAGGACAGTGAACTAGGAGGAGAATGTGTTGTGAGGAAGGGCAGAGACTTTAGAGCANAGCAGAGACATTACTCTGCCGACTAAGGTCTGTCTAGTCAAGGCTATGGTTTTTCCAGTAGTCATATATGGATGTGAGAGTTGGACTGTGAAGAAAGCTGAGTGCTGAAGAGTTGATGCTTTTGAACTGTGGTGTTGGAGAAGACTCTTGAGAGTCCCTTGGACTGCAAGGAGATCCAACCAGTCCATTCTAAAGGAGATCAGCCCTGGGTGTTCTTTGGAAGGAATGATGCTTAAGCTGAAACTCCAGTACTTTGGCCATCTCATGTGAAGAGTTGACTCATTGGAAAGATTCTGATGCTGGGAGGGATTGGGGACAGGAGGAAAAGGAAACAACAGTGGATGAGATGGCTGGATGGCATCACTGACTTGATGGACATGAGTTTGAGTGAACTCTGGGAGTTGGTGATGGACAGGGAGACCTGGCGTGCTGCAGTTCATGGGGTTGCAAAGAGTCGGACACGACTGAGCAACTGAACTGAACTGAACTGAACTGATGGGTCTTACAGTCTGACACAGCTACTCGACTCTGCCATTGGAGGGTGACAGTAGCCACAGATACAAGCAAATGTTCGATGCTGTATTCGAATAAAACTTTGCTCAGAGATGATGAAGACTGAATTTCATATAATCTTCACATCACAAAATATTTCTCTTCTTGTGATTTTTTTCCCAACCATTTACAAACAAAAAATCCTTAGCTCTTGAGCTGTACAACAATGGCTGTCAGAGCAGATTTGGACTGCAGACCCATAGTATGCCAATTCCTATGATAAACTAATGTTGGGAGGAGATTTTCTATGAATGGTGTTGAGTAGATGACAGGGAATCTATAGATCAGAAGGGAATGCAAGAGTAATAGGGTAGAACAAATATGACTCCATGTTAGTTTCTTTTACCCTAACCTTTGTATATGGCAACCCACTCCAGTGTTCTTGCCTGGAGAATCCCAGGGACGGCAGAGCCTGGTGGGCTGCCGTCTATGGAGTTGCACAGAGTCGGACACGACTGAAGCGACTAAGCAGCAGCAGCAACCTTTGTATTCTATTGCTTTGTCTACAAGTTAATCACTGAAAGAATACTGCCTATAGCTTGAACTGTACAGGATAGCCCATGCTCAAGGCTCTTTAAGGGTGAATACTTTTCCATTCATATGGAGATAAAAAGTTGCAGGACAGAGAAGAACATTTGTCTTGTTGGAGGTTTACAGGAACATTGTTTCCTGACCTGTGTGGACGCTATAAGGACAAAGGATTCCAACACCAAAAAGTTTACACCCACCAATTTTACCCTCTTCCCACTTCAGTATTAAAAAAACCTGAATCTGACACGAGTCCACCATCTTCTCAGTCTGCTGGCTTTCCAAATAAAGACTCTTTTCCTTGCCCCAACAACTTATCTCTCCATTCATCGGCCTGTTGTGTGGCAAGCAGTATTAGACTGGACTCGGTGACACACGCTCCATGTGGGAGGTGTTTTTCTCATATATTCTAATCTATCTTCAGCTTCTATCATAGAGCTTAGCATATAACAAGTGCATAATAAATATATGCTATATAAATGAATTAATTTCAACCTAGGTCTGACCATTAAGTCCATCTACTTTCTACACTATCCCACTGCCACACAGGCACATGAATATCTTGAATTAGAACTTTCTAAATTCTCACCAGATACTAAAACAATAACCTGTGTATGTTGTGTGCTATGACCCCTTCACTCCTTCTGTCTATCACACCTGTCTTCCAAACAGGCTGCTTACCTACTCGGCCTTTCTTAAAAACCCTGACATAGATATCTGCTTATGTGCTCACACTTTAGTGCTGAAAATTTATTTGAGACTACATATACTGTTTTTGGAAAACAGCCCTGCTTGAGTCAGGAAATTCCCCACCTAAATCTGATGTCAATTTTCTTTTGGTGAAGAATTCCTTTTCTGAAAAGAGGTATCCAGCTAAATGCGAAGGCTCAGCGAAGAAGAGATTAGACAGATGAAGATGGATAGTAGGCACACACACGTACACACAAGTACATGTACACATATATACAGATACACACTGACATACATGCACATAGTTTTTCTTTGCTCTGTTATTTTCCTCCTCCTCTTTGGAGCCCTGCTATCCTGTCTTTCTCACAAACAGCCTCTGAGCTGCTCTTCCTGATAAGCCTGTGAATGGGTAAACGCTTTCAGACTTCTCCAGGGTCTCTGGCAGCTGTGCTGGCTGAGGGAACAGATAAGTCTGGGTTTGAGGAATGACAGAAGTTTCCTTGATCCACTAGCTGACTTGCTAATCTCTCTGTTAGACACAGATCCAGGGTTTGTTTTTTCAAAGATCACTTGGGAAGACAGAGCCAGGGAGAGGCACTGTCAGCATAGAATTTCCACTACAAAAATGACTCAAGGAGCATACACTCACGTTGCTTTTTCCTCCTCTGAAGTCACATCACTTACAGTGTAAGCTGCTTGGAAGGTAATCACACTCTGGGCTGGGATATTAAAGCCTCCACCCACATTTTTAGTCTTATCATTCGTTGCACACTCCTTTTGATTCCTCAGAGCTCATATTTGAGTCATACTGAATTTTCTGCCATTTTTCAACAATCCATTTTCCTCCACATCTTTTATGCCCTCGTTTTGAAGCCTGCAACATACCTCTCTTCCACTTCTCCCTGGCCCTTATCTCTTTCACTCCAAGTCCCACCCATCCTTCAAGCCTTTACTATAACTCTCTTTCTTCCAGGAAGTTTTCTCATGTGCCCATGTTGGCATTCACATCTCCAGGTCCTGCCATGCATTTCAGTTGATTTCCTCTTCTGTTGCACCATATGTCTCATACAGTAGATTTCAACAAGAAGAGCATGTGCTCTAGGTAGACAAGTCAGTTCAGTTCAGTTGCTCAGTCATATCCAACTCTTTGCAACCCCATGGACTGCAGCACTCCAGGCCTCCCTGTCTATCACCGACTGCCAACTTACTCAAACTCATGTCCATAGAGTCGGAGATGCCATTCAACCATCTCATTCTCTGTCGTCCCTTTCTCTTGCTTTCAATCTTCCCCCACATCAGTGTCTTTTCCAACGAGTCATTTCTTTGCGTCAGGTGGCCAAAGTATTGGAACTGTGGCATCATCATCAGTCCTTCCAATGAATATTCAGGACTGATTTCCTTTAGGATTGACTATTTTGTTCTCCTTGCAGTCCAAGGGACTCTCAAGAGTCTTCTCCAACACCACAGTCCAAAAAGCATCAATTCTTCAGTGCTCAGCTTTCTTTATGGTTCAACTCTCACATCCATACATGACTACTGGAAAAACCATAGCTTCAACTATACCAGACTGATCACTTGGATCACATCCTTGTCTAACTCAAGGAAACTATGAGCCATGCCACGTAGGGCCACCCAAAGTGAACAGGTTATGGTGGAGAGTTCTGACAAAATGTGGTCCACTGGAAAAGGGAATGGCAAACCACTTCAGCATTCTTGCCTTGGTAACTCCATGAACAGTATGTAAAGGTAGGCAGACATAGTTCAAATCTTACCTCTGCCAATTACTCCCAAGGGGATCTAAGCTAAGTCAGTTAACCCCTCTGAGATTCTGTTTTCTCTGATAAAATCCCTAAATGTTTCCAACTTTGCCTGAGTAGCAAATGAGCTCCTGGTATATGTGATAACACAGGACAAATTTGTTCTTTCATCGCATCCATTCTGTAAAGAATGACTTTATCTGCACAGCTTCCATAGTTGCTGCTGCTGCTGCTGCTGCTGCTAAGTCGCTTCAGTCGTGTCTGACTCTGTGCAACTCTGTAGACTGCAGCCCACCAGGCTCCCCCATCCCTGGGATTCTCCAGGCAAGAACACTGGAGTGGGTTGCCATTTCCTTCTCCAATGCATGAAAGTAAAAAGCGAAAGGGAAGTCATTCAGTCGTGTCTGACTTCTAGCGACCCCATGGACTGCAGCCCACCAGGCTCCTCCATCCATGGGATTTTCCAGGCAAGAATACTGGAGTGGGTTGTCATTGCCTTCTCCATAGTTGCTCCTACTCAAATATTTTTCATAAGGCATCTGGCCTGTTTTCTTGAGAGGAAATGTTTAAACCCAAACACCTATAACTAACCTTTCAAGTTCAACAAAAATAGAATCAAAGCGTTATAGAGTAGAGGCATCTGGTACCATCATCTATCTTCAAATAAATCAGTGTCCATCACCTGGTAGCCATGAGTGTCTGCACATGGACCCAACCTGAAAGAATCATTGGCCATTGTCTACTGCTGTGTTCCAGGCCCTAAAAACTGCTTCACGAAATGTTTCTTTCTCTACATCATATCCCTTTAATGTGCTGACTATACCCATAATTATGGCAATACTTCCCTGGTTTGTAAACAAAGAGGAATTGTTGAAAGAAATAATTTAAAAGGCATTTTACCTTACATGGCTGTACTTTTACGTTACCATATTATCAAGTCTTTGATATTTCTGATCTCATCTTAATTCTCTTTTACCTTTACACATCTCTGTTCAAAGGGAGGATAGTATTGAATCAAGTGTACCTTCTCGGATTTTACAAAATGGAAAAATTAGAGTCCTAATAGTGAGGACAATCAGCAATGTTGCCACTGATCTGCCTACCGTGGCCAAAAAATCCAGAAGCCTAGTCAGTGGAGTCCCTGCTCAAAGGGTAGGCTCCTGCTTGACTGTAGTCATTCTCAAAGCATGCCTGTCCTCCACCACATTGAGCTGGAATGACATAAGAAATGATGTGCTTTAAGTAGGACATTTTCAATTTGTCATCAAAGAAAAACAAGGGTAGGAGGAACAAGGCAGGAGTTGAGAGTGCCACAGGTAAAAAATATGCTTTCCGAAAAGGAGATTTACCCAAGATGATGATCGGCTTGAAAAAATCAAATCTCCTCAGACAAAGCAAACTATGTGCTAGTAAAGGTCAGGTATTTCTCCCAAATCAGAGTTGTTGCAACCAGCTATTTGCTTTAAAGTGAGCCCTTAGTATTTGTGATTGTAGATCCTGGTTTCTGTCATGTAGGGAGACTACTAAAGGAAAAAAAAAGCAGAAACATCATTTCCTATGACCTGTGCCTGGGACTATTAAATGGTGCTTGGCTATTTAAATATGCTGTTTATACTGAATTCAAAGTGCATTATCTTATATCTTGGTTGATGTTGAAACACTTAGCCAAGTGCTTAATGCACAGAAAAAATGCATATATATTGGGACTTACCAGCTAAGGTTTAAAAATAGGTAATGTCATAATGTCATCACTAGCTCTTAAGTTAACTCTTGATCATCCAGCACCATATAAACACAGTCAGTGCTTAGTATCCACAAGGGACTGGTTCCAAGATCCTTAAAGGATAATCAATTCTGTGAATTTTCAAGTTCCTTATATAAAATGGTATATTATTAATATTTGCATATAATCTATGCACATGCTCCTGTACACTTTAAAACATATCTAGATTGCTTCCAATACCTAATAAATATAAGTGAAAATTGCTCAGCCGTGTTCAGCTCTTTGCAACCCCATGGACTGTATAGTCCATGGAATTCTCCAAGCCAGAATACTGGAGTGGGTAGCCATTCCCTTCTCCAGGGGATCTTCCCAACCCAGGGATCAAACCCAGGTCTCCCGCATTGCAGATGGATTCTTTATCAGCTGAGCCACAAGGGAATGTTATATAAATAGTTGCCAGTGTGAAGAAAATTCAAGTTTTACTTTTTGGAACTTTCTGGAACTTTTGTCCCCAATTTTTTAAAATAGTTTTTTATTTTGATGTGGACCATTTTTAAAGTCTTTATTGAATCTGTTACAACATTACTTATGTTTTATGTTTTGGTCTTTCAGCTGCAAGGCATGTGGGATCTTAGCATCCTGATTAGGGATCAAAGTCATACCCTCTGCATTTTGGAAGGTGAAGTTTTACCCACTGGACCACCGGGGAAGCCCTTCTCAAATATTTTTGATCCAGGGTTGGTTGAATTCATGAAAATGGAAGCCAGGGATACAGAAGACCAACTGCAAGGCCTAACATGTTCCTGAAGTGTAGAGGAACCATTGAATGGCGGAGAAGAAATACTAGGAATCTGCTTAGGTGGAATCCTGAAGGAAGTTTGGATCTTTTAATAATATTAATAGTTTGACAGAAAACTCAAAGCTGAGGGACTAAGAATTCTGTATCCAACTCCACAGTGGAGGGGTTAGGGCATTTCCCAATACCAACAAGCAATGCTCTGACATCAGCTGGGTGTCTACAATTCAGTTCAGATACCATCTACCTAGAGAGAGTGTCAGATCCCTCAGGCTGAGGGCTCCATCCTACAGGACTGCTTCCCCTGTCAACCTAAAAGTTGACGTCTGTGATTCTGATCAACCAGCTATAGACAGAAGTTCTAACATCATTTCCTTGAGTTTGACTAATTCATTAGAATGACTCACAGGACTCAGAGAAGCCTTTTACTTACTAGATCACTGGTCTGCTATAAAAAAATATAACTCAGGAATAGGCTGATGGGGGTGATGCACAGGGTAAGACATGGGGAAGGGCTCAGAGCTCCCACGCCTCCCCAGGCTGCACTCTCCCTGCCTCTCCACTTGTGCACCAACCTGGAAGCTTTCTGAACTCAGCATTTTGGGGTTTTATGGGGGCTTCATTACAAGGCACAGCTGATTAAATCACTGGCCACTGGCAATTGATTTGACCTCTAACTCCTCTCCCCTCCCCAGAGGGTGTGTGGAAGTGGGGGACACTAAAAATTCCAGCACTAATCACTTGGTTGGGTCTCCTGGCAACCAGTCCCCTTGCTTGGGTGGGTCTAAAAGTCATTAACAGAAGACACCTTTGTAGTTCTCTTTCTCACAGTGAAATTTCCAGATTTTTAGAAGCTCTGTGTCAGACAGAGGGATGAAAACCAAATATACAATATCACAATATCACAGGAACAACCCAGAAGATGGAGGTCTAAAATACCGAAGGGCACTCCCTGGTAGAGCCTGTAAAATGGCAAACAAGCCCCAGCTGGCAGAGTGCCAAGGCGCCAGGCTATCCCTGCTGAGGAGGGGTCGTAAAGTCATTAACATGACAGAAGACATTTTCATAGCTCTCATCACTTCATGAAATTTCAAGATTTTTAGGAGCTCTGTGCCAGCAAGAGGGATGAAAACCAAACATGTATTTCTTATTGTAAATCACAATATCACAGGGACAACCCAAAAGTTGGAATGACTACTCAACTAAAGGGCACTCCATGGTGATACTCATGAAATGGCAAATAATTCTCAGCTTACAGAGTGCCAAGATGCTGGGCTAGGAACATACAGGAAACTGACATCTGCTCTGGGTGACCATTCCTAAAAATAAGTCAACAAATTAATGAGCAAGATGCAAATCTAGATTCTTGATAAGAAGACATGTTAATAACTATAGCATGTCAGACTATGTAATATGGGTTTTATACACCATACATCAAGCTGTATATTGTCATCCTGCTTATTTAATTTATATGCAGAGTACATCACGCAAAATGTCGGGCTTGGATGAAGTAAAAGCTGGAATCAAGATTGCCAGGAGAAATATCAGTAACCTCAGATATGCAGATGACACCACCTAAAGGCAGAAAGTGAATAGGAACTAAAGAGCCTCTGGATAAAGATGAAAGAGAAAAGTGAAAAAGATGACTTAAAACTCAACATTCAAAAAACTAAGATCATGGCATCCAGTCCTATCACTTCATGGCAAATAATAGGTGGGGAAAGAATGGAAACAGTGACAGAATTTATTTTCTTGGGCTCCAAAATCACTGTGGACGGTGACTGCAGTTATGAAATTACCTTGCTCCTTGGAAGGAAAGCTATGACAAACCTAGACAGTGTATTAAAAAGCAAAGACATTACTTTGTTGACAAAGGTCCATATAATCAAAGCTATGGTTTTTCCAGTAGTCATGTATGGATGTGAGAGTTGGACCATAAAGAAGGCTGAGCACCAAAGAAGTGATGCTTTCAAGCTGTGGTATTGGAGAAGACTCTTGACAGTTCCTTGGACAGTAAAGAGATCAAACCAGTCAATCCTAAAGGAAACTGACCCTGAATATTCATTGGAAGGACTGATGTTGAAGTTGAAACACCAATACTTTGGCCATACTGATGTGAAAAGCTGACTCACTGGAAAAGACCCTGATGCTGGGAAAGATTGAGGACAAAAGGAGAAGGGAATGACAGAGGATGAGACGGTTGGATGGCATCATCGACTCAATTGATATGGTTCAGAGCAATCTCTGGGAGGTAGTGAAGGACGGGGAAGCCTGGCATGCTGCCGTCCATGGGGTTCAAGAGTTGGACATAACTGAGCAACTGAACAACACACTTCATGCCATTTAATCCTCATACTTCTGCAAGATAGGAATAATTTTCTCTACTTTGTAAACAAAAGTGTTGAGGCCCCAAGAAATGAATGAACTTGACTCAGGTAACACAGCTTGTTAAGTGGCAGAGGTGGGATTTGAACTCCACATGTAAAGTGCCTAAGCCTGAGTACTTACTACCACAGAACCCAGACCCCCATAAGGTCAGAGACAAGGGAATTAAAGACATCAGAAGGGCCAGTGAGGCCAAAATCAAAATTAGAAGTAGCGCATCTGCCAGTTGACCTTTAACTATGCTGCACAAGGGCAGGAAGTGAAAAGATAGGATCTGACATTTCTTCTGAATTGCCAGTGCACTTGCTTTCACACGCTGCTTCACACTCCCTTTAAGTTGATCCCTATACCCTGTCTCCCTGAATTGGTCCAGGAACCTTTCTAAATTCCCTTATCTAGAATGTTAATCTCCACCCTGCAAGGTCTCTTAGTCTCAATGTACCTGGCAGATCCTATAAATATATCGACTCCACCAACACTAGCTGGAAACTTGAGCACACAGACCAGCCTCTGACTCCACTGATTTCCTTTCACTTACCAGTCCTCAGCTCCATCCCTCCCACCCCACTCCTGAAGTAGGGTTAACACCCAGGCAGGAAGTCACAGTTTCCTGAAAGAGTAGTAAAGCTGTGGGCTAAGCAAAAATTCCAGCTCTAATGATGATGAGTGCAAAGTTCCCAAAGAAGCCATAAATCAGACTTGTCAAGCACTCATACAGATTCTATTCTGTTCTAAAAAGAGCATGGACCCTTTACAGATATTCAGGCTTGAGTGGAAATTTACACCGCTGGCCTCCAGGCCATCACTGAGAAAACATTTTCGCTCTGCCTGAAAAATACTGGCAACTCCTTTTTCTCAGGTTCTGTTTGTTGATTCGGTGGATGCACCACTACTTTTCTTTTCAGGATCAGCCTGTCAGCTACCTGGCTCTCTCAGATTTTTCCTGAACTCCACATTTTGCTCAGAAAGTGCTTAATTGGTGCTTTAATGCCAGCTTAGTTCTCCCTCCATTATTGCCTGAACTCTGACAGCCCCATCACATTTCTTCCCTTTAATGTTTAATGCTATGATGACTGTTACTGATTAGGACTAAATTTTACCCTAGGATGCCTAGGGAATAGTCGTTTTTATTAAAAGTACAAGAAAAGGAAAGCCATTCTGAAAAATAGGAAAGATTTCTGTGATTTCCCTCTTGAGACTCATTGAGCAGAGGGCAGGGCTGGCTTGTGGTTATTATTTGATCAGCTAGAGGTAATCTGTGTTGATGCCTCCTGCCAAGTCCTGCCATTTGTGCATGATTTCTCAGCTACTAATACATAATGTATAGATCTGGATATAGGCAAATCAATTATCCTGCTTCAGGGAAGCAAAGACAAACTAATGGAAACACTAGCAAAAGACTTTAGAAAAATCGGAGAAATGAAGACCCAGGTGTTTGTGTTTTGTCAGTGTGTGGGGGAGTTTTCAGAGAGGTGGGGGGCAGAGAAAGGGGTCACAGAGTAAAAGGGAGGGAAAATAAGGGGCAACATTTTATCACTTGAGGCCGAAATAACCTGGCTATACTATGCGGAGGACATCTGACTGTAAAAACAAAGTTTCGTGGAAGACAAAGCCCAAATGATTCCAGGAATCATGGTTTTCTTGTGTTATATTATCAGATGCAACAAGATATATATTTAACTCTATTGAGTCAAGCTAAGAATCGGCATGAACTCACACAAGAGAAATTATAAAAACAGACTGTTCTAGGGAAGATTGTCTCTGCCATGTTTGAATTCTTCGGTTCACAAGAAATCTGAAAATTGTTGGCACAGACACAATGTCTTAAAATCTGTGGGGGTTTAGAAGATGTGAAATTGGAAGGGCTCAGGGGTACTCTGAAGGCTGATTGAACTTTACTGTGTGCTTGTGAAGATAGTTTAAATCCATCTCTCTCCAGAGATTAATTTTTTAAACTTCCGAGATATACACCATACCCTTTCAGTTATTTTCATGTAAAAGTGCTATTGGATGCTATTATTTTTCAGAAAAATGCAGATTTTCTTGGTGAACTTAATCTAGAATTTTATGATTTAAGACACTTGTAAGAAGCAGCTTTATATACCACTAAGAATTCCAAGACTGGGTTCAGGACCTGATGTAGTAGGAACTTAAGAAGCATTTGAATAGAAAAATAGATGAGTGAGTGAATGAATAAAAGGTATCATATGCATTCAGTTAGAGCATCCTGGATGCATGTGGGTATTGGTAGATAATAACTTTAAAATGTTTTCAAATTATAAGAACATTTTTACAAACATTTTATGTGATTATGACCTTTTTTCAGTACTTGGTAGTAAGTCCACCCTCTCTGAGTAAAGCAGAAACCAGAGAAGAGCCTTATATTTGTGAGGAGAATAAAGAAAACATAGTTACCCACTGTGTGCACTTTTCATTTGGGAAGTCACAACCCTTAGAGTTGACATAAGATTCAACTACAATACACTATTAAGAAAATTCAAACAGCAAACATCAATAGATGGAACATGGTCTGAGACACTCAAAGTGAAATTCCAGACAAGTGGGGGAAATTCTGAATGGTTCAGAGAATACAAAAAGCCAAATTTACTCTTAAAAAAAAGTTTACAATTTGATGGTAGCCTGTGAAGAAAGCTGAGCCCTGAAGAATTGATGTTTTTGAACTGTGATGTTAGAGAAGACTCCTGAGAGTCCCTTGGACTGCAAGGAGATCCAACCAGTCCATTCTGAAGGAGATCAGCCCTGGGTGTTCTTTGGAAGGAATGATGCTAAAGCTGAAACTCCAGTACTTTGGCCACCTCATGGGAAGAGTTGACTCATTGGAAAAGACTCTGATGCTGGGAAGGATTGGGGGCAGGAGGAGAAGGGGACAATCGAGGATGAGATGGCTGGATGGCATCACCAACTCGATGGACTTGAGTTTGAGTGAACTACGAGTTGGTGATGGACAGGGAGGCCTGCAATTCATGGGGTCGCAAAGAGTCGGACACGACTGAGCGACTGAACTGAACTGTAAAACTCAATATCATAAACTTCTTTAAGACAGAATAATGTCATAATGTGAACACAGACATAGAAATAAATTTTGATGCTACCACGAATAGCAGCCATCATGTACTGAATAGCCTGGGCTATGCACTTTATGTAACTCATTTCATTCAACACTTAAAACAGCCTGAAGCTGAGAGTTATTATTCACATCATCAAATCAATGTGCAGGAGGTAAAGTTCTTTCCAGGGTGGCATAGTCAGGATGTGACAGAGTTGGGACTTGAACGCAATTCCATCTAACCGTGAAACCTAGCTTTTGATCTCCAAGAACCATTGCATTTTTTCCAAGGAAATGAATACAGAAAATTAGAATTTTGTTAATTTTTACTAATTCTGACATGAATTTTAATATTGATGTGCCTATATGAAGGTCCTCTGCTAGGTACTAGAGACATGAAGGTGAAGGTCCTTTGCTAGGTACTGGAGACGCAGGTGAATAAAGCATAGTCCTTGTCCTCTAAGAACTTATATTGAGCATAAGAAATAGACAGAGGTGCAACAAAGCATAACCCAGAAGTCCAAGCGCTGTACAGTGATACGGCTGAGGAAGTAACTGACTGTGTAGAGAAGAAATCAAAATAAATGTTTTTTGCTTTTTTTTTTTTTTTTTTTTTTTTTTGTAGAATAACTATGGATCTTCGTAACTGGCATGATCAGCAATAAGATTAAGGACTGAGGAATTCCCTGGTGGTCCAGTGGTTAAGAATCCACCTGCCAATGTAGCAGACGTGAGTTCAATCCCTGGTCTGGGAAGAATCCACGTGCCCAGGGGCAACCAAGCCTGTGCACTATAACTACTGAAGCCCAAAAGCGCTAGAGCCCGTGCTCTGCAACAAGAGAAACCACCAGAAACAGAAGGCCACACACCACAACTAGAGAGGAGCACCCACTTGCCACAACTGGAGAAAGCCCACACACAGCAGC
This sequence comes from Redunca redunca, assembly GCA_006410935.1. Taxonomy (NCBI): domain Eukaryota; kingdom Metazoa; phylum Chordata; class Mammalia; order Artiodactyla; family Bovidae; genus Redunca; species Redunca redunca. The sequence continues at coordinate 661,792 of SJYQ01000182.1, read as the reverse complement.
AAAGACCCAGTGCGGCCAAAAATAAATAAGTAAATGAAAGAAAGAAAGAAAGTGACGTCACTCAGTCGTGTCTGACTCCGTTCAACCCCATGGACTGTAGCCCACCAGGCTCCTCCGTCAATGGGGTTTTCTAGGCAAGAGTACTGGAGTGGGTTGCCATTCTCTTCTCCAGGGGATCTTCCCAACCTAGGGATCAAACCTGGGTCTCCCACACTGCAGGCAGATGCTTTACCATAAGACTGAGGTGAGCACAGTATATTACACCCACTGAGGTAAGTTTCTGATTCTGTTATGGTGCTTTGTTTCTGTGTAGAGCTCCATATAATTATGAAGTATTTTATAAAATATACCATGTCAGAGATGAAGCTGTAGGAAAAGACTCCCTGCAAAACTGAATCAGGAAAGCAAGAATATTTTCAATAACACAATTGTTAACTAACAATGAAATTTCACCCTTTTTACTTAAATAAATCAGCACTTTACACACACACAGCTTTCTCCATTGTGAGTTGATTCTGCCTTTATTCAAAATTTCAAAAGAAAATGGCTGTGGTTTTTCAACATATCATTAAATGATAAGCCAATGTTCTTATAGTTGAGCAATAAAAAGAGAAATATAGATCAAAGAATATCAAATAACTTATTACAGTAAATAATATGCTCATGAAAGTGAAAGTGTTAGTTGCTCAGTCATGTCGGACTCTGCTACCCCAAGGGCTGTAGCCCGCCAGGCTCCTCTGTCCATGGGATTCTCTAGGTAAGAAAACTGGAGTGGGTTGCCATTCCCATCTCCAGAGGATCTTCCCAACCCAGGGATCAAGCCCAGGTCTCCTACATTGCAGGCAGATTCTTTACCATCTGAAACACCCTGGAAGCTCATGGTATTAAGCAAATAAAAGAACTCTAAGATACCTTTGTACCTAATGATGAATCACATGCATAAAAATAACAAAAGATGTGGAACTTCCTTGGTGGTGATAGGGACCGAGTAAAGGGACAAATTCCCCAGTGGCTCAGTGGTAAAGAATCCATCTCCAATGCAGGAGACATGGGTTTGATCCCTGGATTGGGAGGATCCCCTGGAGAAGGGTAAGGCAACCCACTGCAGTATTCCTGCCTGGAGAATCCCATGGACAGAGGAGCCTGGCAGGCTGGGTTGCACAGAGTTGGACATGACTGAAGCGACTAAGCAGACATGCACAGGTGGTTAAACAATTAACTTCACTGGGGATTGTAAGCCGAAAAAATATGGGAGACACCTGTAAGTTTACAATTATTCAAGAGAGCAGGCTTGCTTAACCACAAAACCAAGCAGGCTTGCTTAGCAACAAAACCACGCAACAGAAGCATGAGACACACTGAAAACAATAAAACTACAGTGGCATGAGACCCACGTATTGTCCAGTGAGCCCAGTAAGTTAATGACCCCTAGGACATACTCTGCCCACATAAAAACAATACTTTGGGGACCTATCTTGAACATGTAGGGACAAGAAAACTCCCCTGCTCAACTTGCAGGAGGAGCTGATGATAGAAGTATGAGATCAACTCAGGAAAGGCAAAGTTCTTCTCCCCCTCCCTACTCTGACTATGAATCTGTAGCCCAGTAAGTTCTTGGGCACAGCATCTCTTGGCCACCCACTTGTAAACCTTATAAGTATCCTATTCCAATGAAAGTGAAAGCTGTGTCTGACTCTTTACAACCCCAGGGAATGTAGCCCATCAGGCCCCTCTGTCCATGGATTTCTCCAGGCAAGAATCCTGGAGTGGATTGCCAAGCCCTTCTATAGGGAATCTTCCCAACTCTTGGATAGAACCCGGATAGAACCTTCTTATCTATCACAGATTTGCCTTTCACTGAATTCTACCTGCACTGAGACATTTAGGACTATGGTATTGGAGCACTTTGGAGCCCCACCCCCACCCCCCGCCAAATTACCCCCAGAACCAAATGGTTCCAGAAGTCCAGTGGTTAAGACTCCATGCTTCCACTGTAGTGGGCATGAGTTCTATCCCTACCTCATGCCACAAACCATGGCCAAAATGATTGGGAAAAAAAAAAAAACCTAAAGGTGGCTCTGTCACTGTGGAGAAATTCTCATTAGGAAAAGCCCACTGTGAACTAAAATAGTACAGCTAGAAATATTTTGTATATATTTGTACTTAAAATGTCTTATTTTGAAGACATTGGCACAGCAAATTTTAGGAACGTTTTGAGGTCATGGAGAACTTATCTCTTGGTTTTGAAGAATTGTTGTCCTTATCAAAGAAAGTGAGGCAAAGATTTCTTAGATAGGAACAAAAAGCATAAAGTATCAAAGAAAAAAATTGATTAAAAAAATCTGATTTCATCAGAATTAAATACTTCTCTTTGAAGACACTGCTAAGAAAAGGAAAGGAAAATCTACAAAATGGGAGAAAATATTTTTAAAATGCTTTATTGCTGTTGTTCAGTCATGCAGTCTTGTCCAATTCTTTGTGACCCCATGGACTGCAGTATGCCAGGGCTCCCTGTCCTTCACCATCTCTCTAAGTTTGCTCAAACTCATGTCCACTGAGTCCGTGATGCCATTCAACCATCTCATCTTCTGTCATCCCCGCTCTCCTCTTGCCTTCAATCTTTCCCAGCATTGGGGTCTTTTCTAAAGAGTTGACTCATCACATCAGGTGGCCAAAGTATTATAGTTTCAGCTTCAGCATCAGTCCTTCCAATGAATATTCAGGATTGATTTCCTTTAGGATGGACAGGTTTGATTTCCTTGCAGTCCAAGGGGCTCACAAGAGTATTCTTTAGCACCACAGTTAGAAAGCATCAATTCTTCAGGGCTCAGCCTTCTTTATGGTCCAACTCTCACATCTGTACATGACTACTGGAAAAACAATAGCTTTGACTATACAGACCTTTGTCAGCAAAGTGCTGTCTTTGCTTTTTAATATGCTGTCTAGGTTGATCATAGCTTTTCTTCCAAAGCTGCTGCTGCTGCTAAGTCACTTCAGTCATGTCTGACTCTTCACGACCCCATGGACTGTAGCCTACCAGGCTCCTCCATCCATGGCATTTTCCAGGTAAGAGTCCTAGAGTGGGGTGCCATTTCCTTCTCCATTCTTCCAAAGAGAAAGCATCTTTTAATTTCGTGGTGGCAGTCACCATCTGCAGTGATTTTGGAGCCTAAGAAAATAAAATCTGTCTTTGTTTCCACTTTTTACCCTTCTATTTGCCATGAAGTGGTGAGACCAGATGCCATGATTTTTCTTTTTTGACTATTGAGTTTTAAGTCAGTTTTTTCACTCTCTGCTTTCACCTCTATCAAGAAGTTCTTTAGTTCCTCTCTGCTTTATGCTATTAGCATGGTATCATCTGCGTATATGATATTTCTCCTGGCAATCTTAATGCCAGCTTGTGAGTCATCCAAAATGCTTATCAGATAATAAATTGATATCCAAAATATATAAAGAACTCATAACTCGGGGACTTCCCTGGTGGTCCAGTAGGGTTAAGATTCAGCACTCCCAATCCCAATGTCTTGGTGCAATCCCTGGTCAGGGAACTAGATCCCACATGCTGCAACAAAGAGCTTGCGTGCTACAATTAAAAGACCCTGCATGCCACAACTAAGGATCTTGCATGCTGCAACAAAGATCTAAGATCCTGAGTGCCTCAACTAAGACCCAGTGGAGCCAAATAAATAAATAGTTTTTAAAAAAAGAACTCTTATAACTCAATAATAAAAAAGCAAACAACACAATTAAAAATGGAAAAGATCTAAATAGACACTTAATCAAAGAAGATATACCAATTTCAGATAAGCACATGGAAAGACACTCAATATCTTGATTTGTGGAGCACTTAATAACTAATAACTTTATTAGTTGTTAGGAAAATGGAAATTAAAACCACAATGAGATATTACTTCCTACCTGTTAGAGGTATAAATTAAAACTTTCCAGCATAGTACTCGGTGAAGATGTAGAGCAAAGGGGATTCTCACATACTGCTAATGAGGATGTAACATGGTCCGCCACCTTGAAAAACAGCTTGGCAATTTCTAAAAAAGCTAAATACATACTTACCATATAACCCACCCATTCCACTACTAGTTGATTACCTGAGAGAAATAAATGTATGTGTTCACAGAAAGGCTTGTCATGAACATTCATAGCAGCTTTATTTGTAATAGCCAAAATCTGAGGGGACTGAGGGAATGTCCATTACCTTGTGAATGAATCAACAATGTGTAGTATATCCATACACTTGAACATTACTTAGCAATAAAAAGGAACAACTATTGATACATGCAACAACAAGGAGGAAGTGCAAGAGCTTTATGCTGAATGAAAATGTCAGATTAAAAGGTACAACTAGTTGATTCCTTGTATATGACATTTTGGAAAAGACAAAAATATAGTCAAAGAAACACATGGAAAAAAAAAAAAGAAAAAGAAACACATGGAGTAGTTACCAAGGCTTGGGTAAGGTGGTGCGGGTGGGCGTCGGTGGATATTGAGGCAAGAAGGACATTTTGGGGGTGATGGAAATATTGTATATCTAGATTGTGATGGTGGTTGTGCTTAGTCACTCAGTCTTGTTCAACTCTTTGTGACCCCATGGACTGTAGCCCCCTAGACTCCTCTGTCTATGGAAAATCTCCAAGGAACAATATTAGAGTGGGTTGCCATGCCCTCCTCCAGGGGATCTTCCCGACCCAGGGATCAAACCCAGGTCTCCTGCACTGAAGGCGGATTCTTTACCATCTGAGCCACCAGGGAAGCCTGATGGTGACGGTGGTTACATAACAATATATGCATCTGTCAAAATTCATAGAACTCTATACCAAAACAGGATAAATTTTATTATATATGTTATATCTTATACTAACTTGAATAAAAAATATGAAATACTTATCATGTTTACTTTAAAGTTTAGCAATAGAGGAGTAATTTTTGTATAGCCTGGATTCCAAGTAGAACTGTCACATGCAGGAAATCATTAACTATCATTTGCAAAGTGAAAGTGACAATGAAAGTCACTCAGTCAATGTTCCACTCTTCCAGACCCCATGGACTATACCATCCATGGAATTCTCCAGGCCAGAATACTGGAGTGGGTAGCCTCTCCCTTCTCCAGCAGATCTTCCCAACCCAGGAATCAAATTGGGGTCTCCTGCATTGCAGGCAGATTCTTTACCAACTGAGCTATTTATTTAACAGTAAAAACCAAAATAGCTACCTGAATTTACTAATACAAGTTTTTCTATTTTAAAAAAAAAATGACCATGCACTATTGAACCTCAAAAATTCTTTATCTATAAAAGAATGTATATTAAACTGAACATAGAATTTTCTATTACACACTTAGCAGTTAATCATTTTTAGCTAATCTTTTGTCCTCTTTCAAAATCCTCAAGCTATACATTTCTCCTAGGATTATAAAATATATCTGAGTCAAATGGACTTCACTGGTTACATTTCTGCTTTCTCACAATGAACAAAATACAGTAATTAGTAGGAGCATCCTTTATGTAACTTTTAAGGATTATTTCAACCTGAGTGCATGACATGTTCCCTCTGGTCTGTAGCAGAAAAATCACACTTTCAAAGGTGGACTCATTGAAGACCTGCTGCAATCGCAGGCTCAGGATGGCTGCCATCTGCGAGGTGATTCCAGCTCGCCACATGCAGTCTAAACCAGCAATTGCCTCTGACTGAGAAAAAGTGTAACGTCACATTATCGTTTCTGAGCTTTCTGAAACACGGTATTTGGCCTGGCATGTGATAGATAGACTTCTCTCTCAGTTTATTTTCATTTCATTGTGTGGAATATTTCCCAGGGAGGACTTTGGAGAAGGAAATGCAGAAGGCTGCTCTGGGCACTGGTGGAATGGCCTGATCATTTAATTTTTGTCCGAGAGCTCAGGAGAAGAACTGCAGCTGCCCTCCAGAGCAGCTGATGCTTAGCATGGCACTAGGTGACACATTCATACATCTTAATAAACCACCCTCCATTAATCTGTTAGCAGCAACTCAAGGAAATACTCCAGTGGCACCAGCCAGGGCGTGTGTGCGCTAAAGGCTCACAAGATGGACTGGAGAAAAGTATTACAAGGAAACTTAATGATAATGTTTTCTCTCCCACCACAAAATTGAGAAGAATGCTTCAAAGTAAAGGAACCGCTGTTGGAAGAATCAGCTGGATATAGTGGAAACTGAAGGAGAGGCTCAAGCAAGCCAGATACACATAGAGGGTTTTGGTCCCTGCTGATATGTTGATACACAGAAATCAGTAGAAACAGCAGCTGCCTGCTCCTACAATGTCATCGATAGAAAAAAAAATGGATGGAGAATATAAGAAATATTACTTCATTGACTTCTGGCAGTCCAGTGGTTAAGATTCCGTGCTTCCCTTCAGGGGAGTGAGGGTTCAATCCTGGTCAGGGAACTAAGATCCCACATGTCACATGGTGCAACCAAAAAAAATAGTTTTTAATAGAACTTTAAAAATGTAAAAGCATTATGCAAGCCAAAGGTTAGAGGAGATAGATAAAAGCCAGCTGACTAGCTTCTTTGAGGTCTAAAGTCAAACCTATTTGTTACATGCAATGGATGAGGTTAAGCGGAAGGTAGGCAATAGTGATATAGCAGCAGAACAGCAAATTTGGAAAATGCAGCAATGGCCACAGGACTGGAAAAGGTCAGTTTTCATTCCAGTCCCCAAAAAACGCAATGCTAAAGAATGTTCAAACTACTGCACAATTGCACTCATCTCATACACTCATCATAATGCTCAAAATTCTCTAAGCTAGGCTTCAGCAATCCTTGAACTGAGAAATTACAGATGTTCAAGCTGGATTTAGAAAAGGCAGAGGAACCAGAGATCAAATTGCCAACATCTGTTGGATCATAGAAAAAGCAAGAGAATTCCAGAAAAACATCTACTTCTGCTTCACTGACCATGTGGATCACAATAAACTGTGGAAAATTCTTAAAGAGAGAGGAATAGCAGACCACCTTACCTGCCTCCTGAGAAACCTGTATGCAGGTCAAGAAGTAACAGTTAGAACTGGACATGGAACAATGGACTGCTTATTTAACTTATATGCAAGTTCATTATGCAAAATGCTGGGCTAGATGAAGCACAAGCTGGAGTTAAGATTGCCAGAGAAATATCAATAACCTCAGATATGCAGATGACACCACCCTTATGGCAGAAAGCAAAGAAGAACTAAAGAGCCTCTTGATGAAAGTGAAAGGAATGAAAAACCTGGCTTAAAACTCAACATTCAGAAAGCTAAGATCATGGCATCTGGTCCCATCACTTCAAGGCAAACAGATGGGCAAACAATGGAAACTGTGACAGACTTTCTTTTCTTGGGCTCCAAAATCACTGCAGATGGTGACTGCAGCCATGAAATTAAAAGATGCTTGCTCCTTGGAAGAACAGCTATGACCAACCTAGACAGCATATTAAAAAACAGAGACATCACTTTGTCAACAAAGGTCCATCTAGACAAAGTTATGGTTTTTCCTGGTAGTCATGTATGGATGTGAGAGTTGGACCATAAAGAAAGCTGAGTGCCAAAGAATTGATGCTTTTGAACTGTGGTGTTGGAGAAGACTCTTGAGAGTCCCTTGGACTGCAAGGAGATCCAACTAGTCCATCCTAAAGGAAATCAGTCCTGAATATTCATTGGAAGGACTGAAGCTGAAGCTAAAACTCCAATACTTTTATCATCTGATGGGAAGAATTGACTCATTAGAAAAGACCCTCATGCTGGGAAAGATTGAAGGCGAGAGGAGAAGGGGATGACAGAGGATGAGATAGTTGGATGGAATCACCAACTTGATGGACATGAGCTTGCACAAGCCCCAGGAGTTAATGATGGACAGGGAAGCCTGGTGTGCTGCGGTCCATAGGATCACAAAGATTTGGAGATACTGAGCAACTGAACTAAACTGAATTGAGCAGAACACTGGACTTAGAAGATTTACACTGGGATCTGTAGTCTGCCCTTTGCTGACAAGTGACCTTTAACAAGTTACCGAAATAGTCTGTAATTAAGTGATGAATATGGAAGTGCTTGGCACTAGCAGACAGCAAGTCCAATTTTGTTTGATCTGTTTACCCGTTGTGGAGAATTCAATACGTGTAGTTCGGCCTCACATAATGACCATTTCTTTTTAAATGTTTTATTGTGAACACTTTAGTGACATAGAACTCATCAGTCAAGATGTCAATGTCTCTCTTGAGTAGGCCTACCAAGTGGGGTCACTCTCTTGGTTGACCCACCTAAATGCTTAATATACACTGTCTACACTTGTGTGTACTTACTACTAAATTACTTTGTAAGCATTCTTATGTCTGTTCATGTGACATACCCTGCCTCCTCAATTAGGATTATCAACTTATTGAGCCATAAGGTATTTTAAGAAGAGTTTATCCAAATTCTTCATTGTACAAGTGGGAATATCAAGGTCCAGGGAAGTCCAGTAACTTGTTTCAAATCATACACCAACTGGCAACAGAATCATTATCAGGACCAAGTGTTCTTTACTCCCTAGACAATGCTTCCTTCTCCAATTTCTCAGCACAGATTCTTAAAACAAGCATTTGAGGACAAGAACCAATTGTACTGCTATTGTTGTTTATATCTAAAATTTGATATCCATTCATTTATAAAGACTAATCAAAATAGCAAAATTAATGCACAGTTAGGTAATTAAAAGCCTGTGTGTGATAACTCTGCAGCAGAGGTACAAAGTGCTTTGCGATAAAAGAGAAAAAAGAGATGAATTTTTTATCTAAACTGTTGCTAGTCTTCCAGTAAAACAGAGAACTGGGACTGTCTTATTGAAGGACAGAAAAAAACTGATGTCTGATTACAGAGGCTAGTTTGCTAGATACTAATGAAATGGTCAGTGAAGAAGTAAAAGGAAAAATATTATATTTGGCTCCAGTTACATCCCAGAGATAACTAATATTTGTAATGTTTCACTTTTTAAATATCTTTATATTTTTGTTCTCTGTATTTATGGAAAATAAAAAGGTTGGAAATATAAAAGGATGGAAATATATCTCTAATCATCTATTAAGCTATGATATGCCAACCTTTGTTGTGCTACTTGCACATCCATTGTGTCATCAAATCTTTGTCCAGCCTTCCTTGGCAATCTTCATTTCAGTGTTAATTTGTTAATTGGGAAATATTTTATCCTTGTATGATCATTTTATGAATATGAACTAACAATAGATTATGTTCTTTCCACAGTTATTAATTAGGAAACTATTGTCTGCAATAATCTTAACTGGGGAAAAAACGATTATTTTTTCACTTGAAGGATTTCTAAACATTGAGAGGCTATAAGAAGTAAGCATTCACATACAGTGGTTTCCAAATCCAACTGTACCTCTGAATCCTGGGGGAAGCTTTTTGAAAACGTAGATTCTCAGACTTCACTCTCTTGAGATTCCGATTCTGTTGATCCACTGTGCAGGTAAGAAGCTGCAGTGTGTAAAACATGCCCAGGTGATTTTAATGTGCAGCCAGTGTGGCAAGCATAAGATACAGGAATGGTGTGTTTTCATAACATAATTTGGTTATTAGAAAATTTCAGAAACATTATTTTCATTGCAAGGACAAGTGTTGGTTATAAAGGGTTGCCAGGAACTCACAATGCCAGTAGGAAGGAAAAAAATCTGTCATCCACCTGATATAATAAAACAGATTTTGCTGACCTATTGCAGCTACTATGTTTGAGAGACTCTGAGTTTTATTTTGCAATAAAAATAGATATAACGAGTCATAAAGAGAGGGTGTAAGAAATGCTCTGCTAATGAGGATGCGTGTCTGCATGCTCAGTTGCTTCACTTGTGTTCAACTCTCCCGACCCCGTGGACTGTAGGCCGCCAGGCTCCTCTGTCCATGGGATTCTCCAGGTGAGAATCTTGGAGTGGGTTGCCATCTCATCCTCCAGGGGATCTTCCTGGCCCAGGAATTAAACCACCATCTCCTGCACTGCAGGCAGATTCTCCACCACTGAGCCATGGGTAGGTAAGCCCTGCTAACAAGGATACCGGTGGTTAAAGGGAAAGAAGCCATTTCACTTGAGACAATTAAGTGTGGATCTCCTCAGTGACCTTTGGAATCACAGTTACATACTTTGCCTATAGAAACTGCTTCATTATAGAAATTTTTCAGGAAAAATGATGTTTGATACCATTGAAACAATTGTTTTGGTTGACATTTTTTTAAAATAACATCCTGTTTAAATAATACAACTAATACTTAAGAGCAGAATGAACTACATTCTCTGCCATGAATAGGTATAAAAACAAATATGCAAATGTATGGTAGAAATAAGCTCAAGGAACAGACACCTAATTCTGCCTCAGAGAGTGGGGGTGGGGGTGTGTCTTAAAGATTGGTAGGAGCTATATATTAGAAAGGTAGGGGGCATATTAGAAAAACTACTTAACTGCATTTGTTTATCTTTACCTTTTAGAAGTTAAAGAGATTTTTAGTTATCTTTGTTTATTCCACAATCTTACCACTCCACTAATCAGAAGTCTTCTTGAATGCACTTAATCCTTTCTATGTAATTTCAACTGACAGAAATCCTGCCCTAAGGACATGACATTTGAATGGTTTAAGGTATTGACCTTTGCAGGCAAATCAAGGCTCCTGGCTTCTCCCCCACTCTCGTTTTATACCTTCCCAAGGATGACGCAGGGTAAAGGGGAAGACATTTCAGTATTCAGAGGGCAGAGGTGCTGATCAGGATGGTATCCTTAGACTGCCGGCTGTACTTTTATGGGGAGAACTTTAAAAAGTGTTAAAATGTTTATTAGATTTTCCTCAGGTGCCAGGCAGAGTGAGGGCTGCTTCCAAATGGAAGGAGGCTGACCAGCTTCCTCTGATGTCTGTTTCCTAGGGTTGGGCTGGGGCAAAGCCAGCGGGAGGGACACTTTTGCAGCAGGACAAGGGGGCTTTTTTTGCACTCTGGCTTTCTTGGCATGGCTTTTTCTCTCAACAATGGGACACAGTTCTGAAATTGGAAGTGGACTTTACGGGAAAACATTTTGGCCAGTCTCCATGCGTTGATTCTAGGCTCTTAACTGAGGCAAAACGGGAATTTTCTATCGTTTTGTACTCTCTAGAGTTTTGTATTGAGGTCAGAGGGAAAACTGCTAAAAATAAGGCATCAGTTTACCCGCTTTTGTCTCCATTTATTTCTCTCTTCCCAAGGGACTCTGCTGGAGTCTTTCCGGGTGACCCAGCCCAATATCAAACCCATTCCTTCTCCTTATAGGAACCTCACCTCACCCTCCTCACTCCAACGGAACGTACAAGTCTACACTGGGATCTGCGCTTTCAACCTCAGTTTCTTTCCTTTTAAAAATATGTTCCAGGTAACTAAACATCTTCCTGGGTGTGCTTCTTAGTTCCAAGTAGTAACTTGTCTGTGACTCAATCACTGAAGAGTCTTCAAGACTTTCCATCCAGCACCTGTCTATTCATTTGCTATGACCAACCTACAACATCTGTCGACTCTTCCATGAATTAATAGGTCTGTAATTAAAGTCCAACAGAGAGTTCAAAAACTAATTAGGACAGGAAACAGCTATGTGAGCAGCATGAAACATAGCTTTCTATAAAGAAAAGACAAGCTTCTTGTAAAACAAGGGTATACTACAGGCCTCTGCCCATCTCCACACCCGCTGGTCCCTGAACTGCCTTTTTCTGACCTATAACCTCATGTGAAAGTACCTGATAGAAGGTATCAATACCTTGCCTTGACTGTCTAACTTGCTACTTAAAATCCAACCCAGGAAAGTCTATTTCTCTTGCTTAAAGAAAACTGGAAATTTAGAAGGATCAAAGACCTTGTTGCTCACACCTGGGTCTTCTTCCTCAGGTATCCACGGCCTGTGCGTGGAGAGTTCAGTTTTCTGGAAGCTGCACTCTTGGCACAAAGCTGTAGAAGCAGGACAGAATAGTGGTTACATACTGGAATCAAAAGTACCTACCACTTACTGTGAGCCCTAGGGCAAGTGAACAATATTCTGCGCCTCAGTGTATAGCACATAGCAAGTTTTCAAATCTTAGCTATGCTATTAATTCAGTTTAGTCCTTACCAGAATGATGACAGCAATATCTGTTTTCACTGCTTTTAAGAGGGAATGCTGCTGCTAAGTCACTTCAGCTGTGTCCAACTCTGTGCGACCCCATAGACGGCAGCCCACCAGGCTCCCCCGCCCCTGGGATTCTCCAGGCAAGAACACTGGAGTGGGCTGCCATTTCCTTCTCCAATGCATGAAAGTGAAAGTGAAGTTGCTCAGCCATGTCCGACTCCTAGCAAACCCATGGACTGCAGCCTACCAGGCTCCTCTGTCCATGGGATTTTCCAGGCAAGAGTACTGGAGTGGGTTACCATTGCCTTCTCCAAAGAGGGAATGCTAAGAAATTCATAATAACTTCAGTGTACTTCTAGATATATAAGAAATAGTTTCCAAAAGTAGAAACAAAGTGAAAGAAAGTGAAGTCACTCAGTCGTGTCTGACTCTTTGTGACCCCATGGACTGTAGCCCACCAGGCTCCTCCATCCATGGAATTTCTAGGCAAGAGACTGGAGTGGGTTGCCATTTCCTTCTTCAGGGGATCTTCCCAACCTAGGGATTGAACCCGGGTCTCCCACTTTGCGGACAGACATTTTACCGTCTGAGCCACCATGCTGTTTGGTGATTGGCTAAAATTTTTTATAATAAATAAGAATAAAGGACCCAGAGAGATGGTGGTGCAGGTATACTATATCTTTGTGTTTCCCCCCAGATTTAATTGAACTGTTAATCTGATTTGAAAGTTTGTACATACATTTTTCTAGTTTAATCAACTATGTGTATCTGCTTTATGTCCTTTGTATTAATAAATTGTGCTTTTTATATTAAAAAAAAAGAATAAATCAGAGAAATATCCTTCAGCATAGCTGTGAAAGGAGATATATTCACAAATCCAAGAACTCAGCCCTTCCAAAAAAAAAAAAATCTTTCTACCCTGAATAGTTGCAAAATTGTACCTTCTTTCCCATACTGTGGAAGAGAAGGACAAAAATTTGTTCCATAATCTGTTATTTTAAGATTGGCAGAGAAGGGGACCATAAAACACTGTCAAAAATGACAAAGCTTGAATTAAATTCCAGGGGCTGTTAAGAGTGATGTGAAGGACTCATCTCTGGCCAGGGATAACTGACATGAAAGCGTATTGATAAATAATGTAACCTTCCTTTAAACCTGTTCCCATGCAACCCAAAATCCTTCACTGCACTCAGGTAAGAATATGAAAAGGTTTCCCCGAGATCCTTAATAGAAGCAACAACTGGGATAAACTAGACTTGTCATAGCACAGTTTTCACCATCTGGAACTCGAATGCCTCACTGAACAGCCCCGAAGGGCCTTGCTGTTCCTTGTCAAAGGCCCCAGAGAAAATGTCTGTGCCTTTTCAAGGGAAGCTTCACTTAGAAACACTCAATCCATTCAAAGACTAGACACAAAGTCTAAGATGAATGATTAACAAAGAAAATCTCCTCACATAGTCAATATTCACTGATGAATTTTTCATGTACAACTCTGACTCTCAACCTGCAGGCAGAGGAAAGTATCAGGCTCTTCAGAATTATCAGAAATAGAGATTCTTGGCAGTTACCTGTAGCAATGGGAAATCAACTGTGAGGTTACATGTGGAATTAAGAACAACAGAAATCTCCCAGAAACCCAGGAATGGTTGGACTGAAGCTGGAATATGGTTTAAAAACTGTGAGTTTTTTCAGGACACACAATTCACAATTTCATTAGCATCAAAAGTCTGACAAACCTTATCAATGGTAATCCTCTCTGATTCTCTACTGCTGATGCTATTAACCTACTACTTCACTCTCTATTTGGATATCATTTTTCTATCTTTTCACCTTAGTTTACTAATAGCTTCTGACCACTCTGTGCTCCTGCTGTAGCTGATCCTACTAATGATTGCCCTAGCTAGCTAGCTAGCAAGCAGTCTAACAAGAGACACTACTTGATACTAAGTCTCATGCCAGGTCCTTACTAAGGCTGCTGATTACCTGGAGACTGGCTAATAGATTTGCTATCCTCACTTCAGTTCCCTCTCCTGATCCAATCAGCTAAAATGGTGGTGTCAAATGACTTAGAACAGAAATCTTCAAAGCATGGCTCACAGCCCAAATCTGGCCTGCCAGCTGTTTTTGTGCTTTGAATCGCTTATGTATTATCTGTGGCTGCTCTTGCACTACAAGGGCAGGCAGAGTTTAGTAGTTGCCCACAAAGCCTGAAATGTTTACTATCTGGCCTTTTACAGAAAGTGTCTGCTGATCCTTGATTTAGAACACAGTCAAGCAAAGAAGTGCTCTGAAAAGGGTTTTATATCAGTTTTCTTAGGAAAGGCTCAGGAGTACAGTAGGTATTCTGAGGCTAAAAGCGTCAAGAGAATGTGTTAGAGTTGTCTTAAGAAGCATTTGGATCTGTATGAACATTACTGATCAAATAAATATGCATACATTCCAATTATATAGATGACTTTTCTGAGGGTGAAATATAAATAAATTCACTTAAAAGTGATATTGATCCCACACTATCTCTTTAATAATTTTTTTTCTCTATAAATTAGAATGGATTTCCAATCAAGTTGAGAACTTCTGATATGAAATAGCAAAACAGTACATGATCTGAAAGCATTTCTGTTTAACTCTGGAAAGCAATTTGGTGTTTTTGTTATGTTTTTTAAAGAACTTAGTGGATGGAGGAGCCTGGTAGGCTTTAGCCATGGGGTCGTGAAGAGTCAGACACGACTGAGCGATTTCACTTTCACTTTTCACTTTCATGCATTGGAGAAGGAAATGGCAACCCACTCCAGCGTTCTTGCCTGGAGAATCCCAAGAATGGAGGAGCCTGGTAGGCTGCCATCTACAGGGTCGCACAGAGTCGGACACAACTGAAGCAACTTAGCAGCGGCAGTAGGATATTCACCTTATAACATGAGGTTAAGCCTAATAATGAAATAATATCATGTCTACCATTTTGGAGCTCATCTGATTCTTTTTAAAAGCCAGTGAGGAAAAACTGTGATCCCTAGATTCAAGGACTGGATGAAAAGTGAATTTTCTGTCAATTTGCACAAAAAATTAACTTTGCCCATTAAGTTATGAGTTCTTCCTTATTTGATGTGAGTACTTGGAGTATAGATATTGGATTTTATCTCCTTCATATATCACTAATTATTAGGGTGCTGGCAAAAGAGGAGCCCTAAGTCTCCAAGCCAGGCTTCAGCAATATGTGAACTGTGAACTTCCAGATGTTCAAGCTGGTTCGAGGGAGAGGAACCAGAGATCAAATTGCTAACATTTGCTGGGTCATCAAAAAAGCAAGAGAGTTCCAGAAAAACATCTATTTCTGCTTTCTTGACTATGCCAAAGCCTTTGACTGTGTGGATCATTACAATAAACTATGGACAATTCTGAAAGAGATGGGAATACCAGACCACCTGACCTGCCTCTTGAGAAACCTCTATGCAGGTCAGGAAGCAACAGTTGGAACTGGACATGGAACAACAGACTGGTTCCAAATAGGAAAAGGAGTACATCAAGGCCGTATATTGTCACCCTGCTTATTTAACTTCTGTGCAGACTACATCATGAGAAACACTGGGCTGAAGGAAGCACAAGCTGGAATCAAGATTGCTGGGAGAAATATCAATAAACTCAGATACACAGATGACACCACCCTTATGGCAGAAAGTGAAGAAAAACTAAAGAGCGTCTTGATGAAAGTGAAAGAGGAGAGTGAAAAAGTTGGCTTAAAGCTCAACATTCAGAAAACGAAGATCATGGCATCCGGTCCCACCTCTTCATGGGAAATAGATGGGGAAACACTGGAAACAGTGGCTGACTTTATTTTTCTGGGCTCCAGAATCACTGTGGATGGTGATTGCAGCCATTAAATTAAAAGACGCTTGCTCCTTGGAAGGAAAGTTATGACCAGCCTGCTGCTGCTGCTAAGTCGCTTCAGTCATGTCCAAATCTGTGCGACCCCAGAGACAGCAGCACACGAGGCTCCCCCATCCCTGGGATTCTCCAGGCAAGAACAGTGGAGTGGGTTGCCATTTCCTTCTCCTAGACAGCATATTAAATAGCAGAGACATTACTTTGTCAACAAAGGTCCATCTAGTCAAGGCTATGGTTTGACCAGGGGTCATGTATGGATGTGAGAGTTGGACTATAAAAGAAACCTGAGCACTGAAGAATTGATGCTTTTGAACTGTGGTGTTGGAGAAGACTCTTGAGAGTCCCTCAGACTGCAAGGAGATCCAACCAGTCCATCTTAAAGGAGATCAGTCCTGGGTGTTCATTGGAAGAACTGATGTTGAAGCTGAAACTCCAATACTCTGGCCACCTGATGCAAAGAACTGACTCATTGGGAAAGACCCGATGCTGGGAAAGATTGAGGGCAGGAGGAGAAGGGGACAACAGAGGATGAGAGGGCTGGATGGCATCACCAACTCGATGGACATGGATTTGGGTGGACTCCGTGAGTTGGTGATGGACAGGGAGGCCTGGCGTGCTTCAATTCGTGGGGTCGCAAAGAGTCGGGCACAACTGAACGACTGAACGGAACTGAATATGTGTTTGTAGAATAAACAAGTGAGTGTTGCCATAAGCTCTCATGGCTCAGTTAGCAAACCTGACAGACCTTTAACTGAAAAGGAATTTGGACACACCCTTGTTAAGTGCTATCCCCCCTCTAGAGATGAAAACCTCTTAAAGTAGAAGTACTCCCAATAAAGAAATCAGGTGCAGATTTTGTGAGATCCAGACTTAACCAAGGCTTTGTTAACCTCCTGGTCATTGCAGTGTTTCTGGTGAGTACAGAATGGGAATAATCTTTGTATGGAATGTTGGGTGCTGACATGGATTAAATGTCTGGGCAGCCTAGGATAGGGTTAGAGCCAGACCTTCAATCTATGCCAGCACTCAACCTTCCATACAAAGTTTGTTCCCATTCTGTACTCACCACTTAAACAGTTCAGTTCAGTTCAGTTCAGTCACTCAGTCGTGTCCGACTCTTTGCGACCCCATGAATCGCAGCACGCCAGGCCTCCCTGTCCATCACCAACTCCCAGAGTTCACTCAGACTCATGTCCATTGAGTCAGTGATGCCATCCAGCGCTTTCACCCTCTGTCGTCCCCTTCTCCTCCTGCCCCCAATCCCTCCCAGCATCAGAGTCTTTTCCAATGAGTCAACTCTTCCCATGAGGTGGCCAAAGTACTGGAGTTTCAGCTTAAGCATCATTCCTTCCAAAGAAATCCCAGGCCTGATCTCCTTCAGAATGGACTGGTTGGATCTCGTGCAGTCCAAGGGACTCTCAAGAGTCTTCTCCAACACCACAGTTCAAAAGCATCAATTCTTCAGCACTCAGCCTTCTTCACAGTCCAACTCTCACATCCATACATGACTACNGTTGCTTCCTGACTTGCATACAGATTTCTCAAGAGGCAGGTCAGCTGGTCTGGTATTCCAATCTCTCTCAGAATCTTCCACAGTTTATTGTGATCCACATAGTCAAAGGCTTTGGCATAGTCAAGAAAGCAGAAATAGATGTTTCTCTGGAACTCTCTTGCTTTGTCCATGATCCAGCAGATGTTGGCAATTTGATCTCTGGTTCCTCTGCCTTTTCTAAAACCAGCTTGAACATCAGGAAGTTCACCGTTCACGTATTGCTGAAGCCTGGCTTGGAGAATTTTGAGCATTACTTTACTAGCGTGTGAGATGACTGCAATTGTGCGGTAGTTTGAGCATTCTTTGGCATTGCCTTTCTTTGGAATTGGAATGAAAACTGTGGCCAGTCCTGTGGCCACTGCTGAGTTTTCCAAATTTGCTGGCATATTGAGTGCAGCACTTTCACAGCATCACCTTTCAGGATTTGAAACAGCTCAACTGGAATTCTATCACCTCCACTAGCTTTGTTCGTAGTGATGCTTTCTAGTGCCCACTTGACTTCACATTCCAGGATGTCTGGCTCTAGATGAGTGAATACACCATCATGATTATCCGGGTCATGAAAATCTTTTGTACAGTTCTTCTGTGTATTCTTGCCACCTCTTCTTAATATCTTCTGCTTCTGTTAGGTCCATACCATTTCTGTCTTTTATTGAGCCCATTTTTGCATGAAATGTTCCCTTGGTACCTCTAATTTTCTTGAAGAGATCTCTAGTCTTTCCCATTCTTTTGTTTTCCTCTATTTCTTTGCATTGATCACTGAAGAAGGCTTTCTTACCTCTTCTTGCTATTCTTTGGAACTCTGCATTCAGATGCTTATATCTTTCCTTTTCTCCTTTGCTTTTCGCTTCTCTTCTTTTCTCTGCTATTAGTAAGGCCTCCCCAGACAGCCATTTTGCTTTTTTGCATTTCTTTTCCATGGGCATGGTCTTGTTCCCTGTCTCCTGTACAATGTCACGAACATCATTCCATAGTTCATCAGACACTCTATCAGATCTAGGCCCTTAAATCTATTTCTCACTTCCACTGTATAATCATAAGGGATTTGATTTAGGTCATACCTGAATGGTCTAGCGGTTTTCCCTACTTTCTTTAGCTTACGTCTGAATTTGGTAATAAGGAGTTCATGATCTGAGCACAGCCAGATCTTGGTCTTGTTTTTGTTGACTGTATAGAGCTTCTCCATCTTTGGCTGCAAAGAATATAATCAATCTGATTTCGGTGTTGACCATCTGGTGATGTCCATGTGTAGAGTCTTCTCTTTTGTTGTTAGAAGAGGGTGTTTGCTATGACCAGTGTATTTTCTTGGCAAAACTCTATTAGTCTTTGCCCTGCTTCATTCTGCATTCCAAGGCCAAATTTGCCTGTTACTCCAGGTGTTTCTTGACTTTCTACTTTTGCATTCCAGTCCCCTATAATAAAAAGGACACCTTTTTGGGGTGTTAGTTCTAAAAGGTCTTGGAGGTCTTCATTGTACCATTCAACTTCAGCTCCTCCAGCGTTACTGGTTGGGGCATAGACTTGGATTACTGTGATATTACATGGTTTGCCTTGGAAACGAACAGAGATCATTCTGTCGTTTTTGAGATTGCATCCAAGTACTGCATTTCAGACTCTTTTGTTGACCATGATGGCTACTCCATTTCTTCTGAGGGATTCCTGCCCGCAGTAGTAGATATAATGGTCATCTGAGTTAAATTCACCCATTCCAGTCCATTTTAGTTTGCTGATTCCTAGAATGTCGATGTATACTCTTGCCATCTCCTGTTTGACCACTTCCAATTTGCCTTGATTCATGGACCTGACATTCCAGGTTCCTATGCAATATTGCTCTTTACAGCATCGGACCTTGCTTCTATCACTAGTCACATCCACAGCTGGGTATTGTTTTTGCTTTGGCTCCATCCCTTCATTCTTTCTGGAGTTATTCTCCAGTGATCTCCAGTAGCATATTGGGCACCCAATGACCTGGGGAGTTCCCCTTTCAGTATCCTATCATTTTGCCTTTTCATACTGTTCATGGGGTTCTCAAGGCAAGAATACTGAAGTGGTTTGCCATTCCCTTCTCCCGTGGACCACATTCTGTCAGACCTCTCCACCATGACCCGCCCGTCTTCGGTTGCCCCATGGGCATGGCTTAGTTTCATTGAGTTAGACAAGGCTGTGGTTCTAGTGCGATTAGATTGACTAATTTTCAGTGAGTATGGTTTCAGTGTGTCTGCCCTCAACCGCACACCCGAGGCCAGGGGCAGCGGCCGGGAGGTCCAAGGAGCAGTGATCCAAGGAGCAGTGGCTGCAAGGGCGCAGGAGGGTCTAGAGGAGCCATCCCATGTTGAAGATCAGGAAGGACTGTGGTGAGGAGATACCCCTCATCCAAGGTAAGGAGCAGTGGCTGTGCCTTGCTGGAGCAGCCGTGAAGAGATACCCCACGCCCAAGGTAAGAGAAAACCAAGTAAGAAGGTAGATGTTGCAAGAGGGCATTAGAGGGCAGACTTAGACAGAATTGCAACTATCGTTTACTAGACAGTCTCTCTCAATAACTTGGAAGTTCATATTGCACCACTGTATAATAAAATTGAATAGGTGGAAGTTCATATTGTACCTCTGTGCAATAAAATTCAATAATTAATGAATAAATGATCTAATAAGGATATAAAACATAAGGCTTTATCTTCTATTATCCTTGACCATCTATGTCAATTGCTAGACTCACCTTCAACCTCACATCTTTCCTAGTGTAGCCTCTCCAGGCAGCCTCTACTGTATTTCAAAGCTTGCACAACTCTAGGTGTATATCTGCCATCCAGTGGTTCAAATCCCAGACATGGCTTTTATGAAACCATCCCTTTCTGCAGCCACCTTATTAGTGATACATGTCAATCCCCAAACAACCATCTCCCTGCTAAAGAACATCAGGTTTTACTGCCAGTGTGAAGGCCAGGAGGAAAAGCAAGAGCAGCATTCATGTGACTCCCTGCAGAGCAGCGAGCCTTTAGCAGAAAAGCACCCTGGAAAACACAGCGCGTGCCCTTGCCTCCTCCGGCTGCCAGGAGTCATTCTGCCAGAATGCGGCAAGGCAGCTAGGCCTGTGGGAGAATCGGAAAAGTAAAACAAGGCTGCCCTCTCATGGTTACCAAAAAAATGAAATGTTTTCTATTCTCTATATGCAGAAACCCAGGACATCCTACTGAAAATGTGAGTAATACACCTTTTTAAAAGCGGATAATTTAAAGTACACTAAAGTGGGCTTCTAAGATAAGATAAAATAAATGATAAATAAAATGGTAAGTGAAAAAATGCATTCTCCATTGAAAAACCTGCTCTAGATACAATTATAATCCTCATCAAGAATTCCTTGCTGGATTCAGAATTTAAAGGCTGATGAACTAATCCTTAAAAACATGGAATTTCTTTTATAGGTGATTTTTATTTTTTAGGTGGTTTATTTTAGACTTTCGTTGCCTTACACAGCAGCAACATGGGTTCCATTCATTTATTCACTCACTGAATATCTGTAAAGTATTTACTAAGGAATTTCAACAATTCTAAAATACTTTTTTTTAATATTATATTATTTTTCATGTTTTATCATTTCTGATGCATTTGGCAACCTGTGGTGTGTTATAATTTGTCACCAGGCGGCAGCAGGGATGTGGCTAGAGTTGTCACTCCCTGGACATGTACAGTCTCCTTGCTATTGTTTGTGGCTCATGAGACAACAGTAACCACTTGAGGTTTCAGCATCCCTCCCCAAGTCTGTTTGAGGACCATCTGGGAAGAAAAAAGACAATCTTCCTTGTTGCTTGAGAAATATTTCATTGATAGTTTCTGGTAAGATAAAGAAAGTACCACCAGCAAATCTTGCATAATGGCTGTCAACAGTCCTAGGACAAAAGACTAGGAGGAAACAGGGGAGCAGTCTGAGGAATGCTGAATCACCAGTGCTTTTGACAGCACAAAGTGTGACATGGTATGGAAAATACATCAACACACTGACATCTCTGAGTCAGGAATGAGCCAGAAAAGTTGAATTATGTATGGAAATTTTTTTTTGTTGTTATACTGTTTGTTTCCATCTTTCTGCTCCTTATATGAACAGGAGTCATATATGCAAAAAAATCCAGGACTATTATATCGCAAAAGGTTATTTAAACAAATATAAAATAAAAATTCTAAGTGACCAGGAAGCAGTAGGTCATAGTTTAATTGGATATCTTCTATTTTATTAATAGTTCCTAAAATAATAGGGCATTTTACAACAGTCTAACCTTCAATGAACCATGGAACGTACTAGCAATGCCACAGTCACTGAGCAACGTGGCGATGAACAAACAGACCTTCCTCTGCCCTCACAGAGCCAGATGAGGGGGAGAGAACTATAAACACGCAAACGAATCATGAAATCAGACCATTTCAAATAGCGGTAAATGCTGTGAAGACAGTAAGACCCAGTAATAGGATAAAGGGAGGCCGGGGCAGAGAGAGGCTTAGATCAGCACCGTATGGAAATGATGAAGCAGAGGAGAGGGCACCATCTCATCACAAGACATGAGAGGAGAAATGTGTTCAATAAGCAGGCAGAGGTGAACTGTGACAAACGGCATTAGGAGGAAAAGTAGGATGAACCGATAGGATTGTCCTTAGTACTGGCAAGACCAGGGACTTCCCTGGTGGTCTAGTGGTTAAGACTCCATGCTTCCAATGCAAGAGTCATGGGTTCAACTCCTGGTCTGGGAACTAAGATCCCACGTTGTGGTGAAGCAGCAAAAGAAAAAACAAACAAACAAAATCTGTTGGATCTTAGTATTGGCAAGACCAGATCTTTCTGAGGGCCCAGTGGTTAAGAATCCACCTGCCAGTGCAGGAGACATGGGTTTGATCCCTGATTTGGGAAGATTTCACATGCCTTGGGGCAAGCAAGCCCACACACTACAACTACTGAGTCCACAGGCCACAACTGCTGAAGCTAATGCGCTGAAAGCCTGTGCTCTGTAATAAGTGAAGCCACAGCAATGAGAAACCTGTGCACTGCAATTAGAGTAGCCCCACTTGCAGCAGCGAGAGACGGCCCGCATGCAGCAATGAAGACCCTGCACAGGCAAAAATAACGAGGAGGAGGAAGGAATGGCAAACCGCTCTAGTGTTCTTGCCCGGAGAACCTCATGAACAGTAAGAAAAGGCAAAGAATAACAAATAAATAAACTAAATTAAAAATAAATGAGCATAAATTAAAGGGACATTACAGCTAGATTAAAGTAGGTTGAAGGATGAAGGAGAGGTGAGGAGGTGGGTGAAATGCAGCAGGACATTAGAGGCTACTGCTACATGTCTTGTTTCTAGGAAATAGGCTTCATTCAGCCTCCTTTGGAGAAGGCAATGGCACCCCACTNGAGGAGGAGGAAGGAATGGCAAACCGCTCTAGTGTTCTTGCCCGGAGAACCTCATGAACAGTAAGAAAAGGCAAAGAATAACAAATAAATAAACTAAATTAAAAATAAATGAGCATAAATTAAAGGGACATTACAGCTAGATTAAAGTAGGTTGAAGGATGAAGGAGAGGTGAGGAGGTGGGTGAAATGCAGCAGGACATTAGAGGCTACTGCTACATGTCTTGTTTATAGGAAATAGGCTTCATTCAGCCTCCTTTGGAGAAGGCAATGGCACCCCACTCTAGTACTCTTGCCTGGAAAATCCCATGGACAGAGGAGCCTGGTAGGCTACAGTCCATGGGGTCTCGAAGAGTCAGACACGACTGAGTGACTTCACTTTCACTTTTCACTTTCATGCATTGGAGAAGGAAACGGCAACCCACTCCAGCGTTCTTGCCTGGAGAATCCCAGGGACGGGGGAGCCTAGTGGGCTGCCGTCTGTGGGGTCGCACAGAGTCGGACACGACTGAAGCGACTAAGCAGCAGCAGCAGCAGCAGCCTCCTTGGCCTTCCCTGAGTTCCAAAGTGAGTTAAATGAAGTCACTCAGTTCTGTCCGACTCTGTGCGACCCCACAGACTGTAGCCTACAGGCCTCTCCATCCATGGGATTTTTCCAGGCAAAAGTACCAGCGTGGGTTGCCATTTCCTTCTCCAGGGGATCTTCCCGACCCAGGGATCTAACCCAGGTCTCCTGCGTTACACGTGGACGCTTTGCCCTCTGAGCCACCAGGGAAGCCCTGAGTTCCGAAGGGCAGCTTCAAACAGTTGCTTATCAGGGAAGGGAGAGAATGCAGAAACAAAGGAGGAGCAGTCAAGAAACAATGGTGCAGCCTCTGGTCAGGGTCCTCACTCCAGTTCAGGGAATGGACCTAACAGTCTTTGAGTTCTTCTGCAGGAATTAAGGCTCCCGCCCAGGTAGAGGAGGGCAGCTTCTGGCTGAACACCAGACTCCTGTAGCACCACCCTGTTACCTCACCACCAACCAATCCAAAGAAAGTCTGCACACAGTGGAAGGTAACAGACTCTGACGTGCTCCCTTAATAGTTCTCCTTTTTTACCTTTTATTCAATCAGAGTCTTTGAAATTGGGTTTTGGACATGAGTCCACCATCTCCCCAGAATGCTGGTCTCCTGAATAAAGCAATAATCTCAGATATGCAGATGATATCACCCTTATGGCAGAAAGCGAAGAGGAACTGAAGAGCCTCTTGATGAAAGTGAAAGAGGAGAGTGAAAAAGCTGGCTTAAAGCTCAACATTCAAAAAATGAAGAGCATGGCATCCAGTTCCATCACTTAATGGCAAATAGACGGAGAAACAATGGAAACAGTGACAGAGTTTATTTTCTTGGGCTCCAAAATCACTGCAGATGGTGACTACAGCCATGTAATTAAAAGAAACATGCTCCTTGGGAGAAAAGCTATGACCATCCTAGAGAGCATATTAAAAAGCAGAGACATTACTTTGCCAACAAAGGTCTGTCTAGTCAAAGCTATGGTTTTTCAGTAGTCGTGTATGGATGTGAGAGTTAGACCATAAAGAAAGCTAAGCGCCGAAGAATTGATGCTTTTGAACTGTGGTGTTGAAGAAGACTCTTGAGAGTCCCTTGGATTGCAATGAGATCAAACCAGTCAATCTTACAGGAAATCAGTCCTCAATATGCATTGGAAGCATGATGCTGAAACTGAAACTCCAATACTTTGGCTACCTGATGGGAAGAACTGACTCATTGGAGAAGACCCTGATGCTGGGAAAGATTGAAGACAGGAGGAGAAGGGGAAGACAGGGGATGAGATGGTTGGATGGCACTACTGACTCGATGGACACGAATTTGAGCAAGCCCCAGGAGATGGTGCTGGACAGGGAAGCCTGGCCTGCTGCAGTCTACGGGGTCGCAAAGAGTCAGACATGACTGAGCGACTGAACTGACTCACTGAATAAAGCAAACTTTCTGTTTCCCACCAGCACTTGTCTCTTGAGTATTGCCTTTCAGGCAGAGAACAGCTAGGCCTGAGTTCATAACGTGGGGGAGCAAAAAGGAATCTCTTTGGCTAGGTGTGTTTTTAGAGGCTATCAGAAACCGTGTGGTGGGTCTTCCCTGCAATGCAAGGTAGAATAATAAAAAGGCATGTCTTGCAGTTTGAAAGGGGCCATATTAACTTTAGCAAACAGGCAATAAATGAAAAAAAAATCATATAAAACAACTTCGGATTATAATCAGCATCCTAAAGGGCATAATCAAAATGATATTGCCTAAAGTAGGGACTAGAAGCCTACTTTTGGCTTTGGGCTTTAACAATTTTGAGCACCAGCAATATGCCAAGGCATTTGTTTCAAATGTTCAAATGTTGTGTCATTTAACCGTGAGACACATTGCAAATATGGAATTGGCTCCCCTGTTGTAGATAAGGAAACATGTTCTGAAAGAATGATTTGCCTGTCAAAGGTCATAGTTAGTGAATGGCAGCACTGGCATTTGAACCAAGTTTAACATCTAAATTAATGTCTCTGTTTTCTTTGCAGTCCACCTTCTCTCCCAAGACTCTCCTGGAGAATAAATGTCTCCAGAGCATCCTCCTAGCCAGCTCTTTTCCCCACTCCAGCCTGAACGCTAGTTCTGAGTTGCTTGGGTGTTTTGATCCCCATTCCCACAAGATGTTTTCAGTAAATTGATCAAGAAATCATACATAAATCACAGCATGCCAATAGAAACTAAACGCTATAATACTGTGCTCAGTTGCTTCAGTCGAGTCCGACTCTTTGTGTGTGACCCCATGGGCTCTAGCCTGCCAGGTTCCTCTGTCCATGGGATTTTCCAGACAAGAAGTGGAGTGAGTTGCCATGCCCTCCTCCAGGGGATCTTCCCAACTCAGGGATTGAACCCACATCTCCTGTGTTTCCTGCATTGCAGGTGGATTCTCTACTGCTGAGCGACCAGGTGGTTGCTAACAGGACATTATTTTCTTAGACATGTGACACTTGCATATTTAACTAGTGACTTTTAGAGAGACCTTGCCAAACCTCAAGAGCATTTTTCTAATAGTGGACATTTCAGTTCACCTAGTAGATTAATAATCTAGCTAATATTTACTGAGTTTTAATATATTCTGAGCACCATTCTAAGTGCTATACATATATCATCTCATTTTTCAAAACAACCTTATAAAATTGGAATTATTTTTATCATTTGAGATCTGTGATTTGAAACTAGGTGATCTGACTTGCAAATCGGAGCTAGATTTCCAACAGAACACACAGGAATTAAATTGCAAACTCCAAATAAGTGTGAACTGTTGAGGTCACGAAAGCCACCAAAAGCAAGTTGACTTAGGTTATGAAAATATCCATTCCCTTGGTTTATTTTTCAGATAAAAGTTTGGTTTAAAACTTTATTGGAATCCTTTGAGATGAAAAAATTTAGCTAACAACTGCTCTTTAGTCCCAGATATCATTTCAGTTCAGTTCAGTTCAGTCACTCAGTTGTGTCCAGCTATTTGTGACCCCGTGGACTACAGCATGCCAGGCTTCCCTGTCCATCATCAACTCCTAGAGCTCACTCAAATTCATGTCCATCTAGTCAGTGATGCCATCCAGCCATCTCATCCTCTGTTGTCCCCTTCTCCTCCTGCCTTCAATCTTTCCCAGCATCAGGATCTTTTCAAATGAGTTAGCTCTTCCCATCAGGTGGCCAAAGTATTGGAGTTTCAGCTTCAACATCAGTCCTTCCAATGAATATTCAGGACTGATTCCTTTAGGATGGACTGGTTGGATCTCCTTGCAGTACAAGGAACTCTCAAGAGTCTTCTCCAATACCACAGCTTAAAAGCATCAGTTCTTCAGCGGTCAGCTTTCTTTATGGTCCAACTCTCACATCCATACATGTCTACTGGAAAAACTATAACTTTGACTAGACAGACTTTTGTTGGTAAAGTAATGTCTCTGCTTTTTAATATGCTGTCTAGGTTGGTCATAGCTTTTCTTCCAAAGAGCATGTTTCTTTTAATTGCATGGCTGTAGTCACCATCTGCAGTGATTTTGGAGCCCATCCATGGGACCGGATGGCATGATCTTAGTTTCCTGAATGTTGAGCTTAAGCCAACTTTTTCACTCTCCTCTTCCACTTTCATCAAGAGGCACTTTAGTTCTTCTTCACTTTCTGCCATAAGGGTGGTGTCTTCTGCATATCTGAGGTTATTGATATTTCTCCCGGCAATCTTGATTCCACTTGTGCTTCATCCAGTCCAGCGTTTTTCATGATGTAGTGTGCACATAAGTTAAATAAGGAGGGTGACAATACATAGCCTTGACATGCTCCTTTCCCTATTTGGAACGAGTCTGTTATTCCATGTCCAGTTCTAACTGTTGTTTCTTGACCTGCACACAGTGCCAAGTGTCAGTGGCACTTCTTAATTATAAGTATAAAGGAAGCTAATGAAAGCATTTTTGTGGCTTAAAGATCAACTATGGAAGAAGAGTCAGTGTTTGAAATCATTCAACAAACTTCTGCTTAGCACTGCTGGATGAGGAGTGCTAGACTGAATGCTGCAGGTGTTACAAACACCAGATGCACAGCAAAGCCCGTCTACTGACATTGGGTTGTGGAAAAGCAAAGTACAGTGTTTTTTGCAGGGCACCAAACAAAGGAGCAGCTAGTGCTCAAAAGACCTGAACTCCTTCCTCAATGGCTTTCAGGGAAGGTCTTTTTAAAAGCAAACANCAAAGGAGCAGCTAGTGCTCAAAAGACCTGAACTCCTTCCTCAACGGCTTTCAGGGAAGGTCTTTTTAAAAGCAAACAACTTACCTCATTTGAGGTGCAGGTTGCAGGTTGCAGGTTGCATTGTTAGCTTGTGAACTTTCTTCTGATTGGCTGGTGGTGAGGTAAAAGGGTGATGTTTCAAGAACATCAGGAGGTTTCTTCATCATCCTTCTGGTTCAAAACAGTCTGGGGTCTATCTGTTGTCAGCTGTAGTCACCACCTTCCATCTGTGTGTGTGGCGGGGGGCNGGGGGTGGGGTGAGGGCAGGGGGTGGGAGTCTTAGTTTCAGTGGAACAACTCAAAGATACAGTTCAGAGTGTTGTGTATATCCCCCTTGGGGAGGAACTAGGACTCTGTTTTATTGCTGAATTGTTGTTTCCGCTATCATTACTTTTCTTGATTGACTGGTTTTCCTTTTTCATTTTCTACATCCCTTCACTTCTCTAATTGTTGCCTTCTTATTCCTGCTCTTTAGAACACAGAGAAGGCCTAGGAGACTGAAACTTTTTCTACAAACAAGAATGGGGGACATGAAAGGGTTTTTGTACCTTTGAGGGTCCTGCGGAGTCTTGCTCAGTTTCACAGGTACTTCCCAAGATCAATGAAGAAGCGACTGATTGGAACCTGGCTCTGGGTGCAGCGTGACGAAATGGAAAAGAGCCTAAGCTTTGGAGTGAGACAAACTCAAATCCATCTCCCAATTCTGAGTGACTTCAGACAAGTCAGTTATTAAAATGGGAATAACGATTCTTAATTTATAACTATCTTTAGTATTGGAGATACCGAAGTGTGTTCTCAAGCGTTTGGCACAGTAGCAAATCAACCAATGCTAGCTGCCATCACCCTGTCTCTTCCTGCCCCCTCTTATCTTGGGTATCTGAGCTCAGCCGAATGCCCAAGAGCAAGAGGAGAGAAAAGACTGAGCTTGGAAGTTAATTTCCAGAATAAAAAGTTGCTAAGATTTAGATATTTAAAAATAACTGTGGAAATAGAGTCAACATATGTCTTTGTACATATAGCTTTTGAAAATAATAGGCAAGAATTATTGGGTAAAAACTTATTTTTAAAGATAATTAGTAGTAATATGTCTTTAGATGCAGAAGAGAACCCAAGCTTCAGTCCAATTTCATCCCTAAAGAATATTAAGTCTTATAGTACTTAAGCACTGCTGGATTGAGCAATATTCATAGAGAAAGAAAGGGCAAGGAGATGGAAAAAGGACGCAAAGTGAGGCCGGAGACAGATGGGCTCCAGGTTAGACATTTACAAGTGGTCTCTGTTTAATACTAGCTTACATTACAACTGTTTACATGTCCTGAGGCACAGAGAAGTGGGCTTCGGGCTAGCTGCTTAGAACTGTTAGCATTTCCTGAGACAAGAGAAAGGTGGGCCCCAGTTAAGGCATTTACAGTCAGCTTCCTGTTTGCCCTCTGCAATGGGAACGACAACAGAAACAGGGTAAATAGCCAGTGTTTGTCTCTCGTAAACACCTTTAAGGTAAAGTCATGGCAAGGACAAAGAGGCTGCGAAACAGTGTTTGAGTAAAGGATTACGGACTCTGCGCTCACCCTCACCCCCTTTTGGGGACAAGGAGGACACTAGTCATACACAGAGAGGCTCCTCGTGGGTCAAAAGTCAGGGGATGATGGCAGGCCATAACGTGTCTTGCTTCTCCCAAAAGCCTCCACTTCAAGGCCCATGTTGGCTGACAGGTACGTGTACACCCAGGGTAAACTATGTGTGGGAAAAGACACCAGATAATTGACTAAAGGTAGACAAAGACCTGGAAGAACTGCCCTATTTAAATGACTTAATCACCACTATTTAGTGCTCCTCCTAAGAGGGCCACCCACACCCTTTCTTTCTAGGTGTGCGTATCTGCCTTACTTCTGTCTTAACAATCTGTTTCTCTGTGTGCTCTCCCTCTTGTTGTGCTCTTAAACTCTGTACCTGCATTTAGTTTCTGCCTCCACGATAAATGTATTTTTCATTGAGGGCAAAGATCTAGGGAAAAAGAGCTTCTAGCCTCTAGCCTTTGCTGGTCTAGTCGCTAGGACTCCTGGTTTTCATCCAGGCTATTCAGGTTCAGCATATCTAGGCTATTCCAGGCCAGCAGGGAATCAAGATTTCGCTTCACGCCACTGTTCACTGCTGCCTTGCCAAGATCAAAAGGAATCTGAAACTGACTGAAGGAAAAAAATTGAGGATAATTTCAAGATTTTTTATTTAGGAAGGCATGGTATTTCCAATCTGGTCTTCAAAGTATGGTACAAGCCAATCTGGGGACCTTTAAAAATCTTGATATCCTTGATGCATCCAGGTTCATTAAATCAGAATCTCTGAGGATGGGACCCAGGTATCATTATTCTTTACAGTAGCTTGTAGCTCAGTTGGTAAAGAATCTGCCTGCAATGCAGGAGAAGCAGGTTTGATCCCTGGGTCAGGAAGATCTGGAGAAAGAAATGGCAACCAATTCCAGTATTCTTGCCTGGAGAATCCCTATGAACAGAGGAGCCTGGCAGGATACTGTCTACAGGGTCGCAGGGGTCAGACACGACTTAGCCAAAAAGCCACCACCACAGGTGATTCCAACATATCAATAACTACCTTCATCAAAACAAGAAAGTCAGGCAGAATATTGAGATGGTGGAGGAAAGGGATCAGTATAAGTCTAGCTCTACTAACATCAGAGCTGGATGGGAAAATTCTTAAAGACGTGGGAATACCAGACGACATTACCTGCCTCCTGAGAAATCTGCATGTAGGTCAAGAATCAACAGTTAGAACTGGACATGGAACAACAGACTGGTTCCAAATCGGGAAAGTATACGTCAAGGCTGTATATTGTCACCCTGCTTATTTAACTTGTATGCAGAGTACATCATGCGAAACGCCAGATTGTATGAAGCACAGGCTGGAATCGAGATTGCCAGGAAAAATATCAATAACCTCAGATATGCAGATGACACCACCCTTATGGCAGGAAGTGAAGAGGAACTAAAGAGCCTCTTGTTGAAAGTAAGAGGAGAGTGAAAAAGTTGGCTTAAAACTCATCATTCAAAAAACGAAGATCATGGCATCCAGTCCCATCACTTCATGGCAAATAGATGAGGAAACAATGGAAACAGTGAGAGACTATTTTCTTGGGCTCCAAAATCACTGCAGATGGTGACTGCAGCCATGAAATTAAAAGATTCTTGCTCCTTAGAAGACAAGCTATGACCAATCTAGACAGCATATTAAAAAGCAGAGACATTATTTTCCTGACAAAGGTATACCTAGTCAAAGCTATGGTTTTTCCAGTAGTCATGTATGGATGTGAGAGTTGGACTATAAGGAAAGCTGAGCACCGAAGAACTGATGCTTTTGAACCGTGGTCTTGGAGGAGACTCTTGAGAGTTCCTTGGACTGCAAGGAGATCCAACCAGTCCATCCTAAAGGAAATCAGTCCTGAATATTCATTGGAAGGACTGGTGCTGAAGCTGAAACTCCAATACTTCCATCATCTGATGGAAAGAACTGACTCATTGGAAAAGACCCTGATGCCAGGAAAGATTGAAGGCAAGGGGAGAAGGGGATGACAGAGGATGAGATGGTTGGATGACATCACTGATTCAATGGACATGAGTAAACTCCCGAGAGTTGGTGATGGACAGGGCGGCTCGGTGCTGCAGTTCACAGGGTGGCAAATGGTCGGACATGACTGAGTGACTGAACTGAGCTGAACTGAACTGAATTGGTTAGAGCAGCTGAACAACAACAGCAAGGCCTTTAAAATGTCTGGATACCAAATCTAGCAAATCAGATTCTAGTCCCTTGAGGGGCTTATGTCTAGGAGTGGGGAACATACCATACTTCTAAACAAAGAAACAGTACAGTGTTGTGAGCTCCAAGAAAGAAATCTGTAAGACAGGAAAGGAGGACTCAGTTTTCTTGGTCAGGAAAAGTTTCATGCAGAAGGGACAAGGAGAAGGAATCCTGAGGGAAATAGATAAAGAGGAAGAGGCAGGCTACAGAACTGTGGGAATGCTAACAGTTTTAGCAGGTAGGGAAGAAGATGGAACCAGATGAAGCTCTTGAGAAGTAGCAGCCAGAAAAAGGAGGATATGACGGGGAGGTGCCCTGAAAGGTGAGGGGGAAAGAAGGGTGGCTGGGATGGCATTGCATAGCAGAGAGGGCAAAGAGGATGTGACTGTTAACTGGCTCAGATCTGATGTTCAGATAGCTATGGAAATGACCATCAAATGGCAGTCCATACTGGGACAGCTAGGGAGGAGAGTGGAGGAGGTGTTTGGAACTGAATCCATTAGATAAAGAGAAGGATAAAGAGCAGTCTAGAGAAAATACTGTGGGGAGGGTTGGGGAAACACAACTTTTAATTTAAATATTAAAACAGAAAAGAGGTGCCTGTAGCAGAAGAGTCTGGGACTCAGGGGAAGGCTATTGCGTTACAATCTTCTAGCTGGAGCAGAATGGCCTGGGGCTGGTCACTTCCCTTCTCTGGCTGTCCATGTTTTCATCCATAAGATGATGGGGTAGGGATTATGTGATTTATAAGGGCATGTCCAGATCTGACAACCTAAAAACTTTAGTGGTAAGAACAGAGTCAATCGAGAGGGTGAAAAAGACTCTTAACAGCCTAAAACATAATAATGGATCAGCTTTGTTTCCAGACATGTATCTGCCATGATCGGTCACCTCATTCTCCAGGTACCATCCCCTAGAATCCATCTTTTAAAAAGTAAATTGTACTACCTACCATCTAGGCTTTATCCATGACAGTACATAAAATAAAGTTTCCACTTTTGGAATCAGAGAGTCCTTTACTAGCAAGGTGACTGTGGTTTTTCTAGTCTGTAAAACAGAATAATAATAGTAATGATTTCATAGAGTTATTATGGAATTGAATGAGAGAATGTATGTAATGTACTTAGAGCATGTATGCATGCTCAGTTTCTCAGTCATGTCCAGTTCTTTGCGACTCCATGGACTGCAGCCCACCAGGCTCCTTTGTCCATGGAATTTTCCAGGCAAGAATACTGAAGTGGGTTGCCATTTCCTCCTCTAGGAGATCTTCCTGACCCAGGGAACAAACCTGCATCTCCTGCATTGGCAGGTGGCACCTAGAATATTGTTCTAGTACAGATAATATAGCTCAGTTGGTAAAGAATCCACCTGCAATGCAGGAGACCTTGGTTCAATTCCTGAGTGGGGAAGATCTACTGGAGAAGGGATAGGTTACCCACTCCAGTATTCTTGGGCTCTCCTTGTGGCTTAGCTGGTAAAGAATCCACCTGTAATGTGGGTTTGATCCCTGGGTTGGGGAGATCCCCTGGAGAAGGGAAAGGCTACTCAACCCCAGTATTCTGACCTGGAGAATTCCGTGGACTGTATAGCCCATAGGGTTGCAAAGAGTCCGACACGACTGAGCGACTTGCACTTTTTCATAGATAATATTACCATGCTTGAACAAGTATAGAAACAACAGCAGGAACCTGTGGCAGCTGGTTCCTGGAACCAGCTGGTTCCTGGAATATGACGACTCATATTCCTATCTTCTTTACGAGGTCTCCCTTTGAACCAAACAGATCCTTTAAAATAAAATAAAATAGAATATTCAATGAGCAGATTCATGTAGTGAGAAAAATACAGGCTTTAAAATTAAGCAGCCATGACTCAAACTCAGGTCAAGCTATTTATTTATTTTTTTAGTCTCAGATCACATATTTGTAAAAATGAAGTGCATACCTGCCTTCAGGCTTAGGAAGACTACAATAAAATAGATTGCCAGTTCCGGGCATTTAAGTGTATTTAAAGTAAAGATTATTTTCTTTGCTTCTACCTAGCATTATGACTTGTATTTAGAAAGTTTCCTTAGAATTGAAATTGTGAGATTTTGCTCCTGGTACCCAGAAATTTTATCCTTGTTTCTTTCTGGGAGTCTGTCTCTTCTCTGACCTTGACTTAGCTGTGAATTCTATCCTACTCTCAGACCATGTTAACATCGACAGGGTTGATTTTCACCCCTGGGGACTTAGGGGATCATAGAGAAAGTGGCAGAACACAGAAAGAAGGCTGCAACCATCACAACACCCTCCACGGGCACAGGAAGAGGTAAAAGCTTCGGGTAGTGATCTTGGAGAGACAGCAGTGAATGGTGGCTTGAAACGAGATCTTAGTTCCCTGCCCAGGAACTGAACCTGGGTAGCCCAGATGAAGAGAAGGCAATGGCAACCTACTCCAGTACTCTTGCCTGGAAAATCCCATGGATGGAGGAGCCTGGTAGGCTGCCTTCTATGGGGTTGCACAAAGTCTGACACGACTGAAGTGACTTAGCAGCAGCAGCAGCCCAGATGAAAACCAGGAATCTTACCCACTAGATCATCAAGGCTAGAGGCTAGAAGCAAATTTTCCCTGGCTCTTGCCCCATTGAAAAATGCATTTTTCAAGGACACAAAAACTGTAAAAACAGGTACAAAGTTTATTATTAGAGACACACACAAATGGGAGAGCACACAGAGAAAGTTTGTTTAAGACAGAAGCAAGGCAAAGATTCACACCTGGAGAGCAAGGGTGTGGATGTCTTAATGAAGAGGAGCACAATAAAGAGGCAGTTAAATCATTTATGGAAGGCAGTTCTTCTGCATCTTTGTTTACCTTTGGTCGATTATCTTGCTTCTTTTTCCATACCTGACCTGCCCTAGGACCCTTCCCACAAGCATGTGCAACATTTTTCCAAGATGAATTCCAGCCCAGAGGCCTACTTGGGGGTGGGGGTGGGGGTCTTGGCATCACATATTATGGGATAGTGCCCCCTCCTTTTGACCCTTAAGGAGCCTTTCTGCACTTGTGCAGTGTCTCCCTTGTCCCAAGGATGGGAGCTCTTGATCTTCTACTCAACAGGGTTTAGTCCCTCTTTGTCCCTGCCATAGCCATTATCTTAAAATGTCCACAGGGGACAAAGCCTAGCTACTTAGCCTGTTTCTGTTGTTATATATAGTTAAGCATATACATTTTGATATATTTCAAATAAATATAATATTTATATTTCAAATCAAATATTTATATAGACTAGGTATATATATCTATCTATCTTCATAGCTAGGCAGGCTTTTCTCTCTGTGATTTTTGCTCTTTGGGGCTACTCTCTGGGCTTCCCTGGTGACTCAGTGGTAAAGAATCAGCTGGCAACGCAGGAGACCCAGGTTTGA
>SJYQ01000182.1:603940-618092 GCA_006410935.1 Redunca redunca | reverse complement strand
CTTTTTTTGTATACATATATCCCCTCCCTTTTGACACTCACTTCCATCTCCCTCCCCATCCCATCCCTCTAGGTTGACACAGAGCCCCTGTTTGAGTTTCCTGAACCATACAGCAAATTCCTGTTGGCTATCTATTTTACATATGGTAATGTCAGTTTCCATGTTACTCTTTCCATACATCTCACCCTCTCCCCAGGTCCATAAGTCTATTCTCTATGTCAGTTTCTCCATTGCTGCCCTGTTAATAAATTATTTAGTACCATTTTTCTAGATTCCGTATATATGTGTTAGAATATGGTATTTATCTTTCTCTTTCTGAGTCACTTCAATCTATATAATAGGTTTTAGGTTCATCCACCTCATTAGAGCATACTCAAATGTGTTCCTTTTTATGGCTGAGTAATATTCCATTGTGTATATGTATCACAACTTCTTTATCCATTCATTTGTCGATGGATATCTAGGTTGAACTGAACTGATAGCTCTTAGCCAGAGTCTAGTCTTTACTTGAATGAGTCAGTTATGATAAGTCTCAGCAAGATACTATTATTGCGAAGAGGAAAGTGGTTGAATAGGTTCCTGGGAATCAGTTAATTAGTTGAAGCACCCCCTAGGTGGTGAGTTACGGGGACTTCGGAATTAGTGTAAAATGTCTTTATTCCTCTGGAAACTTACAAAGTAAGCTCATCCCCTTAGTGGCCTTACCTTGGTATGGGTTTCAGCTCTGGATGACCCCAAAGCCTGGGTTACTATGCTTAGTTTAGAAATTTACCATGAGAAATAAAACTACCACGGAGCTTTTTTCCTAACACTTTTGAAAGGAATACTTATCTTGGCTCGTCAGTATTTTCTTTCGTGATGGGAAATTATCTTTGTGAGCAGACAATCACAGTACCTACCATTTATTAAGGTCCTGCTATGTGTCAGGCTCTTCATACACATCACTTTTCACTTAAGCCTTACAGCAGGTCTCTGGAGGAAGGTAGGCTCATTTTGCAGTTGATGATGCTGAGGCTTAGTCAGGATAAGTGATTTGCCCAGCCACATGCAGAGGGACACCTGTGAAGCCCCAGACTAGCATACTCTGCAGTCTCAGTTGTCGCCTCCTCCTGGGTTCCCTCCTCCACCTCAGATGAGGATTTCTTGGTTCATAGGTGATGCGTGCTCAGTCACTCAGTCGTGTCCAGCTCTTTGCAGCCCTGTGGACTGTAGCCCACCAGGCTCCTCTCTCCGTGGAGTTTTCCAGGCAAGAATATTGGACTGGGTTGCCATTTCCTCCTCCAGGGTAATCTTCCCAACCCAGGAATCAAACCCCTAATCAAACCCCCCTCTGCTTCATCTCCTGCATCTCTTGCCCTGGCAGGTGAATTCTTTACCACTGTGCCACCTGGGTCGCTCCATGTTCATAGGTTATATGAACACAGAAATTACACCAAAGCCCAATTCCAAAATGCATGGAAACAAGGTATTTGATTCTTCCAGTTCGCCACTCTTACGTTTTATTGTTAGCTAAGTGGGCTGGGGTGCGACAGGCACTGGGACATGAAGGAAGAGGTGCTAGCACAGAAGTGATTGGCCCTGACACTCTAGATTCCAGAGGGAAAACACAAAGGCATGGCCTATGACCTCCAGATGTTAATGTTCTCAGCATTTCATACTGACTCTTTGATTTTTATAGGCAACCTCCTGGGAATGTTACCCATTAACATAACATCTTGATACTCCAACAGTAAAAAGTGGTTTGTGGACTATTTAGCATTTCTTTTACTATTACAGAAGATGAGACTTAGAGGCAAAGTATTTTGCCTAAGACTGCTTAACTGGTTACATGAAGTATTTCTATAAATTCTCACTGAACTAGAGGCACTTTTCCTCTCAGTGTTTCACCTGATAAAAACTCATCATAATAGCGTATCAAGCAAAAAGTCATTTGTTATTCAACTTGTCTTTCTCGAAACAACTTGTATTAAAATAGATTCATCTTAATATGTTTTGGATTCTGATTTTACTTTCCTTTGGTTAAAAGTTCTCCCTATGTTTCACATGCTGCATGTGCTCAGCTTCTGTATTTTATGGTTGCTTTTGTAGCAGCGATGCCCTTATAACTATAGCTTTCATATCTTCTTCTATTTGTATTGCCATTAAAGTGACACAATACAGAGCATGGTGTAAAATCAATTTTCAGGACCCCTTTTCTACAGAGATTGTACCTATCCTGGTCATATTATGGTCTTTGTGACCTCTGAGAAGGCGGAAGCATGGACACTAGAGATTTCATTGTGTTTTTAGATCACTTTCAGAAATCTGCTTTCTGCATGCAGTCCTTCAGTATAGCTCATTCTTTCTTAGGCTGTCTTTTGTTCATGTTTCTGTGTTGAAAATCTTTTTTTCAAGATGACTGATGACTTCGCTCATCAACAAACCTACCTGAGTTTTTCTCACTCCATATTCCTAACTGTTTGACACTCCATCATCCTGAAAATCCTGCCCACTTTTGACTTTATGAGCATTATGTTCTGTTTATTTTATGCCTCAGTTTCCATTGGTTGCTCTTGGGCTGCCTTTCTCGATCTTCCTTCCGGCCTCCCAGTTGAATCCCACCGTGCCTCCTCCTCTCTGCTCGTGCGAGGCAGCCCCAGGTACTCCCTGTGGTCTTAAGTCTCTCCTGAACTGTTATCTGTGCGTGTACAGCTCTCAGCCAGAAATCTCCACTTGAATGTCTCTGTCCTTTTGTCTTTGTCATCTTGAGCTGCTCTAACAACGTACCATCGATTGGGTGGCTTAAGCAATAGACTTTTCTATTTCTCCCAGTCCGTGAGGCTCTGAAGTCCAAGGTCAGGGTGCTGGCAGGTCCAGTGTCTGAGGAGGGCCCGCCCTCTGGCTTGTCGAGGGCTGTCTTCTCGTTGTATCGTTGTGTGGCCAAGGAGAGATCTCTCTTACCCCTCCTTTATGAGAAAGGCGGGAGAAGAAGGGGACGACAGAGGACGAAATGGTTGGATGGCATCACCGACTCAATGGACATGAGTTTGAGCAAACTCTGGGAGATTGTGAAGGACAGGGAGGCCTGGCGTGCTGCACTCCACGGGGTCACAAAGAGTCGGACATGACTTAGCGACTGAAGAACAACAATCTCATTCATGAAGACTCCAGCCTCATGACCTAATTTCCTCCAAATACCATCATGTTAGGGATTAGGAGGTTCACCATAGGAATTTGGGAGGGACACCGACATTTAGTCTGCAGCACTTATAAACTCAAAATACGTAAGTTTCAACCCATCATTTTGACCTTAGGCCAGTCATACTATCCCATCCGCTTCCAGATTTCCATCCAAAGTGCTATCAATCTCATGCAGAGTAATAGTCATTTAACTTTCAGCCTTTCCCTTTCAACAAATAACCTAGTTGTTGGAAGTCTTTCGTTCATAATTCTCATGTCTTCCCCTTCCTTATACCCTCATCATCCTAGTTTAAGCCTGTCTGCATCAGGCTCTACTAGCGGGTCATTGCTGGATCTCTCCATCATTTCAGGGTCTTTGCCTTCCAGTTGCTTTGGTAGGGTGCTGCACCAACCTTCTCTCAAGTTCAGAATGGAGGTGTGATGGTGACAAACTGAGGACCCTCCAGTGGCTTCCTGGTGCTTTCTCAATAACGTCCAGATTCTTTACATTGCCGCACAACTTTCTGCACAGTCTGGATGATGCCCCTCCAGACTTTATCCATCCAGTTCCCCAGGGTCTCCAGTTTGCCGATATAAAGAAGGCTCTACAAACCAGAAAACTTGTTTTCCTTCTCACAGCTCATACACTTCATCACCTGTACATAAATTTTTTTATGATTTACCTGTCTAGACTATTGCTTTATATGCGTTTATCCTTTTCTTGACCATTTTTCAAAGGCTAGCTTAGGACCACCTTTTTGAACTTATGTACGCCCATGGCAGATTCATGTTGATGTATGGAAGAATTTTTTTATTAAATAAAGAAAAAAATAAAACAAAAGTCTTAAACAGCTGGCCCTAAATGTTCACATCTGCCTGTAAAGAAAGGTCTGTAGCTGGAGTAACCATGTAAGTTTTCATCCAGGCAAGGATGTTTTTGGAAGTGAAAGAAGATGATGTCATTAATAAAGCTGGGGCAATAGGAATTCACCAGGACTTTCCTGGAAACACTAGGACAAATGTCACCTTGTCTAGAGCCAACATGTTTTGTTTGCACCTCCCACTGGCCCTTGACATTACCACTTCACATTGTTACCAGTTCTCTTATAATTGTGTCCTGGCTCCCCAACAAGACTGTCTGTCTGCTAAGCAATTACATTGTGCCTTCCTCACATTCCCAGAACCGAACATTTTGCCATATATTTTAGTAGATAACCAAATTTTGTTTATTAGAGTGCTGGTGGAAATCATCACTTAGCAATTTTTATGTTATATTTCAAGGTGGTTTTGCCAAAGAGATAAAATGTTTGATTTTTCTCTTCAGCTTATTGACATGTGCATGCAGAACTGTGGTCCGAGTTTCCAGTCTCTGATTGTGAAGAAGGAATTTGTTAAAGATAGTCTAGTTAAGCTGCTGAATCCCAGATACACATTGCCAATAGACATTCAGAATAGAATTTTGAATTTCATTAAGGTAAGTCTGTTATATACTTTTATGGGATAGTGAATGTCTAAGATTAGGAAGCTTAATTTCCTAACTCCCAGTTGGTTCAGTGATCCTTTATAAGCCTGGAATTGAGCTTCAAGGTGTTTTTATTATTCTGTTTTCCATGTAATAATTTCTTGGCATTGGACACTGGCCTTTTTTTTAAGTAATTTATAGTCTTTTCCATACCTGTCTCTCAGTTTCTGTTTTATCTATGTCAGATAGAATAGATAGTGATGTATACATTTATTTTGCAGGTGTGGAAACTATCTTCTCGGGTCGATAGCTCACTGCCTGCAGAGTTATTTGGCAAAAGAGCTACAGATGCTGTTTTAGAGTCTATTAATTCTAGATTTAGTATAGCAAAAAACAATCAATAATATCTATTCTAGAGTTTCACTAAATTGTTGAGGCATGGCAGTCTGATGATTAAAAATATTTTACTTTATTCTAATCTCTAAAAATGGACATTTTGGACTTTCCTGGTGGTCCAGTGGTTACGATAATATACTTCTAGCACCTTCACTGCCGAGGGCACGGCTTCAGTCCCTGGTTGGGGAGCTAGGATCCCATCTGTTGTGTGACAGCCAAAAACAAGTAACTGCTACTCCCCCCACCACCCCTGCAAAAAAAAAAACAGCTGCAAAAAATGTACATTTTGTGTATGGCATTCAAAAGTACGGCATTCTGAGTAAGCTTCATAATTGTCGGTCTCTGATTATTTGGTCGTCACTTTCAGATTGTGTTTTGTTTTGTTGCTCTTTTATCTCTGAAACTTTCCATCTCTTGAATTCAGACATGGTCGCAGGGTTTCCCAGGAGGTGTGGATGTCAGTGAAGTGAAAGACGTGTACCTGGACCTCCTTAAGAAAGGGGTTCAGTTTCCTTCATCAGATGCGGAGACTGAAACAGCCAGACAAGAGGTAGGAGGCCCTTTTTTGACCTGTGTAGAAAAAGACAGTGAAGGGCTTGGCTCTTTTTTCATTGAAAGGAACGACTCTAGCTCCACCTAGCTTAAGCCGAAAGATGAGTCTGTGATTT
The DNA here is from genome assembly GCA_006410935.1 of Redunca redunca. NCBI lineage: Eukaryota > Metazoa > Chordata > Mammalia > Artiodactyla > Bovidae > Redunca > Redunca redunca. The sequence goes on along the minus strand of SJYQ01000182.1, from coordinate 612,407 downwards.
CATAGGATAACCAGGCCACAAGAAGGCTGGTGTTAGCTGGATCTTTGTAACAACAGAGAAGCAAGATTCAAATGCCTCTTTACTTGTCTGCTCGCCTTTGACAATCAGCTCATTCTCTCCTCGCAGACCAGCTTTCTTCACGTGGTAGACAGCACGCGGGGCCTGCTATGCACGTGCCTGCTAAGTCACTTCAGTCTGACTCTGCGCAGGGGTCCCCGAGTGGCACTAATGGTAGACAACATAGCTCCCACATTTTCATGTTGCAGCCTTAGCTTTTTCAGATTCAAAGCTCAAAATTGCAGAGAAAGGACTCATTGAACCAACATGGGTCAGTTTTCCATTTCTGCACAAGTTAAGTGAGGTCTTGGAACAATGTGATGGCTTCATATAAAAATCGTTTAGGTAGAGCAGAGTAGGGGCAGTTTTCAGAAGAAAAGATTGTTGCTAAACCGGCAAGGGTCTCTGTTAGTAGTCATGTAATAAATTTGTTTATTAATACTGTGCCCATAGAAGAGTCTCTTTTATGTTCACATGTATTCATTCTCAAGTCTGTAAATAACTCTCCAGGTTTTGAACTTATAACACTTTGAGAGACTGATTATAAGTCAACTCTTAGCTTCCTGTAATGTAATGTAAAAACATAATGTAAACACAGTAGTTCTTTCCATAATGTAAAATCAGTAGTTCTTCCCTTCTGTAGATTGGTGAGTCCTGCCTTGGTAGAAAAAGCAATTCATGTGTATACCAAAGTCTGACCTTTGTGAAGGCTTTGTGCTGAGGGCTAACTCTCCCTAGTGAGTGAGTCATCTGAATGGAAAAATGGGCTTGCTGTGGCCAAGTTAATTCAAATAATAATATTTCCATGTTTCACAGATGTCACTGAATCCACCACCATCTGTTCCTTCTGCACCAGCTCTTCCTTCTATAGTTCCCAAGATCTCCACTATTACATTGGTCCCAGAACAGGTAACAATAGCAATGATTATATTTATTGATGACTTTTTCTAAGTTCTAAGCACTTTATATACAGTTTGTTTATTCTTAGCAATGTTATCATAAGGTGGAGGTATCTTTTAGCCTCATTTTACAGAGAAGGGGACTGAACTGTATGTGTATGATGGTTCAGCTCTAAGTGGAATTAATCCCATGAATTCTGCCTGATTCTGAAAGCCTGAGCTTTAACAGTTGTGCTTGTCTAGTGGCTTATGTGGCTTTGTGGAGGCTTGGCTGTACATGGAGTTTATATAAGCAGCTGATCCTGTTGCCCCTGATAAGACTGCCCACATGCCGTTTCAGACAGCTCAGTGAATGCTAGTCTTATAATTGATGTTAATTGTGCCAATCGAATTACATTTACTGCTTTGTCTATTATCTGTTTATCCAAGGTTTAGACAAGCAATTATTAAATGAAGCTCATTTCTATCCTGCTGTAAGGGAACTATCATTTAAGACTTTGTAGGGACTTCCCTGGTGGTCCAGTGGTCCAGAATCCGCCTTCCAATGCAGGGGACGCAGGTTCCACCCCTGCTTGGAGAACTGAGATCACACCTGCCACAGGGCAACTAAGCCCGTACACCACAAGAAAGCCCCAGTGTGGCCAAAGTTTTTTTAAAAATACCTTGTATTATTATTATTTGGTATTATATAGTAGTCCAAGTGATTCATTACTCTTGGAATTTAATCCAGGAAGGGGGAAAAAAAAAACCACTGTTTCTCTCTTGATTCTTCTTTCTTTAATACAATGGGACTATAAAACATTCATTTTTTCCTCCTCCATTGGTTTCCAGGAAATCCAGACTCACATTTGCAATTTTGTCCAGGTTCCTGATATGATCATCTTCTCTTTTCTCCATCTTGGTTCTAATCTGACTTTTCCCCTTCATCAACTTTCCTAGAGCATGTTTTTAAATGCAATACAAGAGCTCTCAAGACCTTTTAGAAGGTGACAGATTATACACTTGTAAAATAATTATATGTACATTTATATAAATTTGAAAGTATTCAATTTTACAAAAGCGTTTTCTCTGCAAGCAGGAAGCAGAGTTGTTCTCTATGTCTCACTTACTGGTTACTGTGTTGCTGTCTACAGATTGGAAAACTACACAGTGAATTGGATATGGTGAAAATGAATGTGAGAGTAATGTCTGCCATACTGATGGAGAATATTCCTGGGTCTGAGAACCATGAAGACATAGAGCTTCTGCAGGTGTGGTATGATTTCAGGGACAATTGGTAACCGTGTCTCTTATTCTTTAAACTTTGAGCCTGTGAGATGGAAGACACCCTCACATTGACTAGTCCATCCCCCCATGTCTTTCCTTGAGTTTTGAAACTTAACAGGAAGATGCACGGATGACTTTTATCAGAAATGCAGTAGTAAGTTAGATGTGGTATTTACCCCTTACAATAAATAATTTAACAACATTAATCATTGATAGCCTTGCCATATACAATTTCGGTTAGTCTGTAATTGTTTTAAATGTGTAATGTTGCCTCTGTATTTATCTATTCAACAAACATAATGAGTAACTACAATGTGGTAAAGGATATAGAAATGAGGAGGCTGTCCCTAGTCCTTAAGGGACTTGGGACTAGTAAGCAAGAGTGTTTTGTAAAATCAAGTGTTATAGAATTGCTGCTCTAATAGAAATGTATTTATCATACTGTAGGTTTCAGAGTGGAGGGCATGGAGAAAGGGGAGGGTTTCTGGAAAGGTTCAGAGAGAGGCATTGCTGAGGCTGCAACCAAGTGAGTGGATGGTGCATTTGGACCTGCACGAGCATGTGAAGGACCAGCAGCTGTTCATTCTGACTGCGGTGGGGGCCCTCCCAGACCCTTTTCTGTGTCTCTACATCCAGACCATTTCTTCCCTCTGATAGGTTTGTTCTAATTATCTATTTTAAATTCTAGCACACACTTCTAACATAATTTTAGAAGCAGAGGAAAAAAAATCAGTTTCTAAATCTTTTTCTTCCCAAAAAAGTTAAGAAACTTGTCATATTTTTGCTTTTCTGCGATTCCCACTTCCCAAGTCTCACGTTGTTGTTATTTTTCCTTTAAGTCCTTTGATTGTTAGTAAGTGAAATTTTTCTTGATTATCGCTTGCTTGGGAAACAGTAAATGGTAAAAATGCCCTTTTTCAACATTACCACTTATATTTAACTGCTGTTTCCTTATATCATTACTAGTGGTAAACCTTGAGGGTTTACGTGTCCAAAGATGTCTTTTGGCTGCTGTGTTAAGGTCTCGCAGTTTTCTCTAAACAGAGTTAACTATGCTTTGACAGATAAAAGGGGTTAATACAGAACTCTAGATACAGAGTTATTTTCCATAAGTACTTCAGAGATACTGCTTGCTTCATTATTCTTATCCCCGGTGGTGCTATTGAGAAGTATGGTATTATGGATTCTCGCACCTTTGTTTTATAGTCTGTTTTCTCTGGTTGTATTTGTGACTTCTCCCTAATGCTTCTGAAATTTCACTGCACTGTGTACAGGGGTGTGTGTGCATATGTGTATTTCCCTAAACTGTAACCTGCTTAGCACTTGATAGGCCTTTTGCACTGTCAACTTATGTTTATTTTAGTTCGGGAAATTCTCAGCTCTTACTTCAGATATTTCTCTTCTAGTATTCTTTCTATTCTTTTTGTTTGGAACATTGTTTAGATGATGAGACTTTCAGTTATATTTTTCTCATCCCATCTCTTTTATACATTTTGATTCTTCCTTCTTTTGTGCTGTAGTTCTAGTAAAGCTTCTCCAGTTCATGTATTATTTCTTTTAAACTTGAATATTGGTTTGTCTATTCAGCCCTGCTAATGAAAGTTTTATTTCAACAGTTTTTTAAATTTTGTTTTTATTTATTTTTTTAGTACTGAAAACATTTTGTATTGAGGTATAGCTGATTAACAATGTCATGATAATTTCAGGTGAACAGTGAAGGGACTCAGCCAGTACACCTGTGGTGGATTCATGTCAGTGTAGGGCAAAACCAATACAGTATTGTAAAGTAAAAAGAAAAAAGAAAAAAAACCATACATATATATGTATTCATTCTCCCTCAAATGCCCTGCCATCCAGCCTGGCACATAACATTGAGCAGAGTTCCCTGTGTTATACAGTAGGTCTTTTTCGGTTATCCATTTTAAATATAGCAGTGTGTACATGACCTTCCCAAAGCACTTAGCTAAGCCTTCCCCCTGGCCACCATGGGTTCATTTTCTATGTTTGTGAGTCTTTTCTGTTTTGTAAGTCAACCATGAGTTTGTTTTCTATGTTTGTGTCTTTCTGTTTTGTAAGTTCATTTGTATCATTTCTTTTTTGATTCCACATGTAACAGATGTCATATGGTATTTCTCCTCTATCTGATGACTTCAGTCAGTATAACATTCTCTAGGTCCATCCACATTGCTGTGAATGGCCATATTTCATTCTTTTTAATGGCTGCCAATATTCCTTTGTGTGCACCACATCTTGTTTACCCATTTGTCTCTCAGTGGACATTAGGTCGTTTGCATGTCTTGGCTATTGTAAACAGTGCTGCAGTGAACATGGGTGCATGTCTCTTTTGGGGCCGTGTTTTTCTCTGGGTATATGCCCAGGAGTGGGATTGCAGGGTCATACAGTAGCTCTGTTTTTAGTTTTTTAAGGAACCTCCATACTGTTCTCCAGAGTGGCTGTGTTGTTGTTGCTGTTCAGTCTCAGTCGTGTCCAACTCTTCATGGCCCCATGGACCACAGCACACCAGGCTTCCCTGCCCTTCACCATCTCCCAGAGCTTGCTCAAACTCACGTCCATCGAGGCAGTGATGCCATCCAGCCATCTCATCCTCTGTCGTCCCCTTCTCCTCCTGCCTCCAATCCCTCCCAGCATCAGGGTCTTTTCTAGTGAGTCAACTCTTCGCATCAGGTGGCCAAAGTATTGGAGTTTCAGCTTTAGCATCAGTCCTTCCAATGAATACACAGGACTGATCTCCTTTAGGATGAACTGGTTGGATCTTCTTGCAGTCCAAGAGACTCTCAAGAGCCTTCTCCAACACCACAATTCAAAAGCATCAATTCTTCGGCGCTCAGCTTTCTTTATAGTCCAACTCTCACATCCATACATGACTACGGGAAAAACTATAGCTTTGACTATACAGACCTTTGTCGGCAAAGTAATGTCTCTGCCTTTTAGTATGCTGTCTAGGTTGGTCATAGATTTTTTTCCGGTGCAGGAGGGTTCCGTTTCTCTCCACACCCTCTCCAGCATTTGTTGTTTGTTGATTTTTTGATGATAGCCATTCTGTTGGTGTGAGGTGATATCTCATTGTAGTTTTGATTTCCATTTCTCTAATAACTAGTGATGTTGAATATCTTTTCATGTGTCTGTTGGCCATCTGTACGTACTCTTTAGAGAAACGTTTATTCAGATCTTCTGCCCATTTTTTTGAGTGGGTTGTTTGTTTTGATACTATAAGTGTCGAAAGCAGTTTGTAAATTTTGGAGACTAATCCCTTATCAGTCACATCATTTGCAAATACTTTCTTCCAGTCTGTGAGTGAGTGAGTGAAGTCGCTCAGTCGTGTCTGACTCTTTGTGACCCCCGGGGACTGTAGCCCACCAGGTTCCTCTAAGGTTACCTTTTTGTTTTTTTTATTGTTTCTTTTGTCATGCAAAAATTTTGAGCATAAATAGGTCCCATTTGTTTATTTTTGCCTTTATTCCATTATTCTAGGAGATGGATTTAAAAAGATGTTGCTGTGATATATGTCAGGGAGTATTCAGCCTGTTTTCCTCTAAGAGTTGTAAAGTGATCAGTCCAACATTTAGGTGTTTAATTCATTTTGAGCTTGTTTTTGTATATGGAGTTAAGAAATGATCTAATTTCATTTTTGACGTATGGCTGTCCAGTTTTCCCAGCACCATTTGTTATTTCAACAATTTTTTACTTTAAGAATTTATTTCACTATAGTAGCTCTTTCATGGATGAGCTTTCCCCTTTTATCTTTAAGGATGCTGCTGCTAAGTCACTTCAGTCGTGTCCGACTCTCTGCAACCCATAGATGGCAGCCCACCAGGCTCCTCTGTCCCTGGGATTCTCCAGGCAAGAACACTGGAGTGGGTTGCCATTAAGGATAATTATTTGTAAAGATGCTTTTCCATTTGCTGTGTGGATTCTCTTTCCTTGGGTGCAAGTTCTCTTTTTCATCTCACCTCTTTCATTTTATTCCTCAAATATCTGGACAGATTAGTGATAGCTCATTTTCTAAGAGTAATTAATTCGTTGCTGCCTGTACCGGATGCTCACTGCCACACACGGGCTCCCCACTGAGGCGGCTTCTCTTGGTGTGCAGCGCAGGTTCTAGGTGTGCATGCTCAGTGGTTGCGGCGCGTGGGCCTAGTTGCCCCGCAGCATGTGGGGTCTTCCGGGACCAGTGATCAGGCCTATGTCCCCTGCGCTGGCAGGCAGGTCCTTAACCATTGGACTGCCCGGGAAGTCTGTTCAGCTCATTTTGTGTGTGAGACCTCTGACAGCTGGTCTGCACTCTGTGTGACCCAGCTTGCTCATGCTGAGGGGAAGACACCATTGCTGCATCCTGTGCTTGGTACTGTTTCTGCATATTTCTGTGTTTGCTGCAGTTTTCAGACTATGCAGCATTGACATGGTGCTTCCCTGGTGGCTCAGTGGTAAAGAATATGCCTGCCAGTGTTGGAGACTTGGGTTTGATCCCTGGGTGAGGAAGATCCCCTGGAGAAGGAAATGGCAGCTCACTCCAGTATTTTTGGCTGGGAAATCACATAAACTGAGGGTCCCTGTGGGCTACAGTCCATGAGATCACAAAGAGTCGGACATGACTTAATGACTGAACAACAGTAACAGCATCATTAGCATGGGGTGATTCTGGGTGGGATGTATTGGTAGGTAGTTTTCTGAGTTATATGTTGTACAGTCACCCAGTTGTGTCTTTGCAACCCCATGGAGTGCAGCACATAAGGCCTCCCTGTCCCTCACCATCTCCCGAAGTTTGCCTGTGTTCATGTCCATTGCCTTGGTGATACCATCCAGCCATCTCATCCTCTGATTCCCTCTTCTCCTTCTGCTCTCAATCTTCCCCAGCATCAGGCACTTTGCTAGTGAGTCAGCTATTGGCATCAGATGACCAAAATACTGGAGTTTCAACTTCAACATCAATCCTTCCAACGAGTAGTCAAGGTTGATTTCCCTTAAGATTGGCTAGTTTGATCTTGCTGTTCAATATATACTTCCTGTTTTTTATACACACTACCAGCAACCGCAAACAGTGTCGGTTGTCTCTGTCCCAAGCATTGCTCCCACTTGGACACAGATAGTCCTGCTTCTCTGGTCTCCTGTGGGGAGAGAGGCATGGGTAGCAGTCGTCATGCCTTAGTTGTTTGTTAGCTGCACCTAATTCCGTCGTCTTGTGGTTTCCACAGACTGTGGTCACAGAGCATCTTTCATTTCCTTCTGTGTTCTGTGGTGTACTCATTGTGGGCAGTCTCGAGTGTCCTGGATTGTTTATTCTAATCCAGGGGTCACTGTGCTGTGGCCAGTGGGTAAAGAAAAAAGAACAGGTCATTTCTCAAGCTATATCTATGCAAGCCTACCTGCAGAGAGCACAGGAGAGTCAGATAGACCCCTCAAGAAGCCCCTGCCACCCACACCCTCCATCAGTGGGTGAGTTTGTGGTATCCCTCTGGTGCCTAGAGGGTTTAAAACCACAGCTTGGGAGCATCTTCTTTATCCATTCATCTGCTGATGGACACTTCCGTTGCATCCATATCTTGGGTGTTATAAATAGTGCTGCTGTGAATATTGTATCTGCATTTCTTTTTGAATTAGCGCTCTCACCATTTCTTTATATGCCCAGGAGAGGGATTGCTGGGTCATATGGTTACTCTATTTTTAGTTTCTTAAGGAACCTCCATACTGTTTTCTGTGGTGGCTGTGCCAGTTTACATTCCCATCAAATTTACATTCCCTTCACACCCTCTTCAGCATTTATTATTTGTAGACTTTTGGTGATGGCCATTCTGACCAGTGTGAGATGAGACCTCATTGCCATTTTGCTTTTTCTCTGATAACTAGCGATGTTGAACATGCTTTTGTGTGCCTCTTGGCCAGATGTGTGTCTTTTGATTGAGATGTTCATTTTTTGTTGTTGTTGTTGTTGGTATTGAGTTTTATGAACTCAGTATATTATTATCAGTTCAGTTCAGTTCAGTCGCTCTGTCGTGTCCGACTCTTTGCGACCCCATGAATAGCAGCACGCCAGGCCTCCCTGTCCATCACCATCTCCCAGAGTTCACTCAGACTCACGTCCATCGTGTCCGTGATGCCATCCAGCCATCTCATCCTCTGTCGTCCCCTTCTCCTCCTGCCCCCAATCCCTCCCTGCATCAGAGTCTTTTCCAATGAATCAACTCTTCACATGAGCTGGCCAAAGTACTGGAGTTTCAGCTTCAGCA
>SJYQ01000182.1:574976-603695 GCA_006410935.1 Redunca redunca | reverse complement strand
TCCACACAGTCAAAGGCTTTGGCATAGTCAATAAAGCAGAAATAAATGTTTTTCTGGAACTCTCTTGCTTTTTCCATGATCCAGCAGATGTTGGCAATTTGATTTCTGGTTCCTCTGCCTTTTCTAAAACCAGCTTGAACATCAGGGAGTTCACAGTTCACATACTGTTGAAGCCTGGCTTGGATATGTTTTTGAAATTAATCCCTTGTGGATCACATCATTTGCAAATATTTTCTCAGTCTGTAGCTTTTCTTTTTGTATTGTTTGTGGTAGGGGACGACAGAGGATGAGATGGTTGGATGGCATTACCAACTCGATGAACATGAGTTTGTGCAGGCTTTGAGAGTTGGTGATGGACAAGGAGGCCTGGCATGCTACAGTCCATGGGGTCACAAAGAGTCAGACACAACTGAGCGAATGAACTGTGGTTTCCTTGTCTGTGCAAAAGGTAGTAAGTTTGAATAGATACCATTTGTTTATTTTTGCTTTTATTTCAATTGCCTTGAGAGACTGACCTAAGACAACACTGCTACAGTTTACATCAGAGAATGTTTTGCTTATGTTCTCTTCTAGGAGTTTTATGGTGTCATGTCTTATGTTTAAGTTTCTAAGACATTTTGAGCTTATTTTTGTTTATGGTATGAGGATGTGTTCTAACTTTATTGGTTTACATGTGGCTGTCCAACTTTTCCAGCACCACTGGCCAAAGAGACTGTCTATTCTTAACCTCCTTTGTCAAAGAACCTGACCTTAGGCGTAGTGTGACCTACATAGCTGTAGGTGTGACTGTGGTTGATTGCTGGACTCTGTTCTGTTCCATCGATCTAGAAGTCTGTTTTTTGTGCCAGTGCCACACTGTTTTGATTAGGAGCTCTGCAGTTTTGTTTGAAGTCTGCCCAGGGTATGCCTCCAGCTTTGTTCTTTTTCCTCAGGATTGCTTTGGCAATTCTGTGTCTTTTGTGGTTCCATATAAATTTTAAGATTATTTTAATTTTGTAAAAAGTCATGCGTGATTTGATAGGGATAGCCTTAAATCTGTGGGTTGCATTGAGTATCATGGCCATTTTAATTGTAACAGTTCTTCTAATCCAAGAGCATTGGATATGTTTCCATTTCCTTGAATCATCTTCAGTTTTATCTTCAGTTTTATGATGTTTGTTAGGCTTATTCCTAATGTCTTTTTTTTTTTAATGAGACTTTATTTTTTTTTATTGTTATTTTTTACTTTCTGATATTTCACTTGTTAGTATGAAGAAATGCAACACATTTCCATGTATTAATAATGTATCATGCTTACCTTGCTCAGAGAAGGCACTGGTGACCCACTCCAGTATTCTTGCCTGGAAAATCCCATGGATGGAGGAGCCCAGTAGGCTACAGTCCATGGGGTCGCAAAGAGTCAGAGCTTTTTAAGATCGGGGCAGGTGGGCTTCAATCATTGTTGCACATGGCTGAGTTGCTTTGCGGAATGCGGGATCTTAGTTTTACCACTTGGGGTTGAACCCAAGTCACCTGGATGGCAAGGTGGATTCTTAACTACTGGACTACCAGGGTGAATACCCTGTTGAGTATTTTTTTTTTCATCTGTTCAAAGATTCTTTGTTTAACCTCAGATTTACAGACTTGTTGACCAAAGACTATCCGTTTACCAAGTATCTCAATGTCCTGTAGAACAGCAGAGTATAATATACATTGAAAAACAATCAGTATTTTGGATCAGTGGCTTTCAGTGTATTATTTTTAAGATATTTTACTTAAGAATATTACATCATCTTGGTAATGATTTTTGGGGTTTTAGTCATGGGCAAGTCATTTATCATTGGACTTAGTTTCTGTCTATGTAAATCCTATGTATGAGGAGATTCATGAGGAACCAGGGATCAAATTGCCAACATTTGTTGGATCATTGAAAAAGCAAGAGAGTTTGAGAAAAAAATCTACTTCTGTTTTATTGACTATGCCAAAGCCTTTGACTATGTGGATCACAATAAACTGTGGAAAATTCTGAAAGAGATGGGAATACCAGACCACCTGACCTGCCTCCTGAGAAATCTGTATTCAGGTCAAGAAGCAACAGTTAGAACTGGACAGACTAGTTCCAAATTGGGAAAGGAGTACATCAAGGCTGTATATTGCCACCCTGCTTATTTAACTTATGTGCAAAATATATTATGCAAAATGCCAGGCTGGAAGAAGCACAAGCTGGAATCAAGATTCCCAGGAGAAATATCAATAACCTCAGATATGCAGATGATACCACCCTTATGGCAGAAAGCAAAGAGGAACTAAAGAGCCTCTTGTTAAAAGTGAAAGAGAAGAGTGAAAAAATTGGCTTAAAACTCAGCATTCAGAAAACTAAGATCATGGCATCGGGCCCATCACTTCATGGCAAATAGATGGGGAAACAATGGAAACAGTGACAGACTTTATTTTCTTGGGCTCCAAAATCACTGCAGATGTGACTGCAGCCCTGAAATTAAAAGATGCTTACTCCTTAGAAGAGTAGCTATGACCAACCTAGACAGTATATTAAAGAGCAGAGACATTTCTTTGCTGACAAAGGTCCGGCTGGTCAAAGCTATGGTTTTCCCAGCAGTCATGTATGGATGTGAGAGCTGGACTATAAAGAAGGCTGAGTGCTGGAGAATTGATGCTTTTGAACTGTGGTGTTGGAGAAGACTCTTGAGAGTGCCTTGGGCTGCAGGGAGATCCAACCAGTCCATCCTAAAGGAAATCAGTCCTGAATATTCATTGAAAGGACTGATGGCGAAGCTGAAGTTCCAATACTCTGGCCACCTGATGTGAAGAACTGGCTCATTAGAAAAGACCCTGATGCTGGGAAAGATTGAAGGTGGGAGGAGAACGGGATGACAGAGGATGAGATGGCTGGATGGTATCACCTACTCGATGGACATGAATTTGAGTGAACTCCAGGAGTTGGTGATAGACAGGGAGGCCTGGCGTGCTGCAGTCCATGGGGTCACAAAGAGTCAGACACGACTGAGCAACTAAACTGATATGATGAGTAGATTAAAAATAAAATTAATCATTAGAGTTCCTATATAGTAATCCATTTTTAAAAATCCACAATTGAGGATGTTTACGGATAGAAATTTTGTGACTCATGATATTGAGCATGTTAAACTACATTTTATAAAATTTGGTATCAAAGTAGAAGGGTATGTAGCATATAATATTTTTTAAGAAGGGACACAGCAATATTCCTAGTCACATACAGTCTCCCCAGCCATTCAGAGCTCTCAGATGTAGTGATAGGGTTTTTCTGTCATGCTTTCGTCCGTCTGTGGCTAACAGGCCTTTCATAAGATGTCAACTGAAACATCCCGTTCAAATGTGTGAATCCAGTTTTATTTGCTGCTATCCTAGAGTGTACTAAATGCCTTTTTGTGTCCAAGTCTTTAGGTCCAGATGTTTGGTTGAATTTTGCTAGGATAATGCTGATTTGTTTGTTGCTGTTTTGATGCCAGAGCTTAGGGCTGTGTGTTGCTTTGAATCGTAAAGAGACTGGGTTGTAAACCAGCTCAGAACACACTCTTGGCCAATTCAAGTTGAATGGTTCTGGCCCTCGGTCAGTTTGTTTATGGAACCTATTGAATGTGCAACTTTATTTGTCTCTCTTATGCTTTTTGATAGTAGCACATAGAGATCTGGTGTGGGGAGTGCTGTTCTTAAATTCTTTTAACAAGTATTTGAACTTTTTCTAGTAATCTAAATAACATCATAAAAGGAAATTGTTTCTCTACTCACAACACTTTCGATACTAGGTCTTAATTTTTTCCCGCACATTAATTCTAGCACTAGCTACCCAGAAGCAGCACAGACTCCATAGGTGAAGAGCTTAGTCCCACAAAGCTGTCCCCACTTCAGGTGCCGATCACAAGTTGGTGGGTCCTCAGGTTACCCACTCTTCTGCCCTGTTTTGGCTACAAATCAAATTGGGGACCTCTGTGATCCCCTCCTCAGGTTTAGTAATTTGCTAGAATGTTCACAGCATCCAGGGAGATACTTTACTTACTGTGATCAGTTCATTACAGAGTATACAGGCGAACAGCCAGATGATGTCAACTGAAAAATGTTCAACCTAAAAATTTAGCATTGTGTTTTATTCAGTGGACAAAACTGAGGGCCTAGGCCTAAGACACAGCTTGTCACGTGCTCTAAGGTACTACTCTGAAGAAGCCGGGAGGAGACATATGAGAGTTTGTGTAACAAAGACCAGGTAGCCAGAACATCAAAGCGTGTTAGCCGCTCAGTCGTGCCCGACTCTTTGTGACCCCAGGGACTGCAGCCCACCAGGCTCCTCTGTCCGTGAGATTTTCCAGGCAAGGATACTGGGTGGGTTGCCATTTCCTTCTCCAAGAACATTAAAAGGTTACTGTTAGTTAAGGAAGACCAGGGCTTCCCTGGTGGTCCAGGGGTTAAGAATTCACCGGCCAGTACAGGGGACACGGGTTCTGTCCTGGTCCGGAAAGAGTCCACGTGCTGCGGAGCAGCTAAACCTGTGCTCCACGGCTGCTGCGCCTGCGTGGAGCCCGAGAGCTGCAGCTGCTGGCTGAGCCTGCATGATAGAGCCGTGCTCCTCAGACACTGCGGCGAAAAGCCCGCACACAACAGCTAGAGAAAGGCCACATGCACAGCGAAGACCCAGCATAGCCATCAGTAAAGTAATTGATTAAAAGAGAAAACCAAGTTTCTCAGGTTAAGAAAGATAGTGCTTTTCTATGTATGGGAGGATGTAGGAGTCTGGCTCTCTGAAATCATTTCTGGTTATTTGGGGCCAGCGTCCCCTGCTCTGGGGTGGGGGGTGGCTCCAGAGGCCGACTGCTAGATGGCAGGCATCCTGCTTCTAGCCTAGTACCCTCAGGGCTCACCGTCCGGGAGGCTGTAACGTGATGGCTTGCTGGCTCTTTGAAAGGGACTGTTTCCTGCCTTTGTTCATAGTAATCTTTTGATGTTGAGACTATCTGCTCCTGCTGCAAGCTTCTGTATAACCTGACTCCTCCCCCACCCTCACCCCGCCTCCTGGAACAGTTCTCCGGGTCACTGGAGATGCTGTCTTCCAGATTTGAAGTCCCCAAAATTCCCACCAGAGGAAACATAACTCTCAGCTGCCAGGTTGTGACCACTTTCTAAGTCGACAGCTTCAGCATCCTTTGTTTACGGTGGGGCAGGCAGCATTTTTCTCATTGACCAACAGTACATGCAGGGAAGGGTCTGGAAGGTCTTGGACAGAGGGGCTCTATCCCTGCGGAGTTGGGGTTCACTCTTCTCCGAGCACCTAGACATGTTCACCACCCAGAGGCTCTCTGAACCCAGTCGTTCAGAGTTTTATAGAGATTCCATTACAGAGGCGGGATTTATTCAGTCACAGACCACTGGTGATTAAGGCAGCCCCGGTCCCCTCCCGTCCTGGAGGTTGTGGCATTGGTTTACAAGTTTCAGCTCTCTGATCCCAGGTCGGTTTCTCAGGCAGCTGCCCATGTCTGCCAAGAATCACCTCGTTAGCATAAACTACTGCTTGGTTGAAAGGGAGTTACTAAGTGTAACAAAGGCTGTTTTTCTCATACTTACTACTCAGGAAATCCCAAGGGTTTTAGAAGCTCTGTGTTAGGAACTGGGGATGAAGACCAAATACGTATTTCTTGTTTCCTAATATCCTACCTCACTATGGTTGATCTAAAATAATATGATGCAATTTATGGAAATAGAGGAAAGGAACCTGTCTTGGTTCAGGAATCTAAAAATGAAACTGGCAAAGATAAACTGTGGAGAAACAAAATAATTTTTTTTAATTTGTACTTTTTCAGAGGTTTTCTCACAACTGTGTAAACGGTACAGATCAGTGAAGCAGGGCCCCCAGACACCACTGGCTCCCTGCCTGGCTTCCCCTGCTAAGCCCCTGGGAGGCTTCCGAAGGAGCCTGCGGGAGGGGCTCCTCAGAGTTGAGGTGGGGGCCGGATGAGAGGCATCAAGGGCCCTAGAGCAACGCAGGGCATACAGAGTGCATCTATCTGTCCACAAGTATTATAGGGTCTGAAGTCCACTGTGAGAGTTGGGAAATAGACACTATTTTTTTCTTCCTCCCGAACTAGCTAATCAACCTTTTTTTTTTTTTTCTTTAGCTTGTTAAAATAATTCACCTCTTTCCCAAATCTCTTTGAAACAACAGACAAAATATTGTCAACTACAAATCGGCACTTGCAGTGGGCACCTGCCGTCCACTTCTGCAAGGATTAACTCATGTGCTGCTATAGCTGCTGACCTTCAATACCCTCTGAAGGACTTCAAGGCGGAAAGCAGAAATGAGGCACCCTGCGCCCCGGGAAACCGGCAGGACGGCTCTTTAGATAGTTAGATATTCTCAGGAGCTAATTTTATGAGCCCAATTCTTTTATCTGCTCATATCTAGAAAAGCAGTAAAGTCCTTCATGGTGACTGACTCTTTCTCATGACTCACAGAAGCTTCACGAGACCAGCAGAAACCTTACAAAAAATATGTGCTTCATTGCATGTCCTTCCCCTTTACCAGCTGCTTCCTTGTGGCTCATTCGGTAAAGAATCTGCCTACATTGAGGGAAACTTGGGTTCGATCCCTGGGTTGGGAAGATCCCCTGAGAAGGGACTGGCACCCCACTCCAGTGTTCTTGCTGGGAGAATCCCATGGACAGAGGAGCCTGGTGGGCTACAGTGTATGGAGTCACAGAGAGTCAGACACGACCGAGCGACTCACACTTTCTTTTCACTTGCCCCTTTTCCAAAATCCCATACATACTGTCCTTTCCCTGCGTCTCTGAAACAGTTTCTCAGAGCTGTCTGAGGTGCTGTCGCTCATTGCCCCAACTGAAACTTCACTCACAACTCTTACACTGTGTTTTTTTTTAAAGTTGACAGTCTGAAAATTAAATTCCAAGGTTTACAGGAGGACCTAGACAGACCACCAGAGGACCAGAAGAGGGAGAACAGTCACAGCCCAATGTTGAAGGTGGGGTCAGCCGCCTGAGGATCACACCACCCCAGGAGGAAGACACCCTTCCAGTGAGACCTTCCTCAGAAGAGCTCTGTAGTAACCAGCACCTCCCTCCACGAGTGGAGAACTTCCAGTGTCACTAATTAGGCCGGAGCAAAAGGACTTCAAGGGACTCATGGATTCTGAGAGAGCCTAAGAGATGATAACGCAGTCAGGCTGCTAGAATTCACCCTCCAAAGCCGGGGCGTCTCTTTCTCTTTGCCATGTTCCTGCAAAGAGAAGCTTTTTCTCTGTAGCTGCTTATTCTAACTTTTTAACTTAACACTTCTGACAGCAAATGTGTGGGGTTTTTTTTGCCCACACTGACTGATTCTCCAGTGCCAGCTGAGTGTCTTAAAATCAGAGTCAGTTTTTGGGATTTTTCTGGTGGTCCACTGGCTAAGACTTTGTGCTCCCAATGCAAGGGACTCAGTCCCTGTTTGGGGGACTCGATCCCCCATGCTACAGCTCAGAATGTGCATGCTGTAACGGAAAAAAAGATTCCACATGCCACAGTGCAGCTAAGGCCCAGATCAGCCAAATAAATAAAAATAAATATTTTTTAAACAAACTAAATTCAGTTCTGACACTAAGTACCCAGCATGCTAGGTTGCTTCAGTCATGTCCTACTCTTCGGGAGCCTGCCAGGCTCCTCCGTCCATGGGGATTCTCCAGGCAGGGATACTGGAGTGCTTGCCATTTCCTTCTCCAGGGGATCTTCCTGACCCAGGGATTGAATCCACAGCTCTTACCTCTCCTGCATTGGCAGGTGGGTTCTTTACTAGTAGCGCCACCTGAGATCCCCGAAGTACCCAGAGTTAGCATCAGATCCCACAGGTTAAGGGCTTGGTCCCACAAGACCATCACACTTCAGATGCCCTTTGCAAGTTTGAGTCTCCTGTACTTCTGACCATCAGGCTATAAACGGGGGGTTCCCACAGGACTCTCCTCAGGTTAGATAATTTGCGTGAATGGCTCACAGAGCTTTAGGAAACATGTACATATATTTACTGGTTTATTATAACAGATATTACAAATGATGCAGATGGACAATCAGGTTAAGAGATACAAAGAGTGAGGTCTAGGGCATTCCTAAACATGAAGCTTGTATCCCTGCGTAGTTGGAGGGCACCCCCATCCCAGCACGTGTGTATGTTCACCAGCCTGGAAGCCCTCTGAATCCTGAAGTTGAGGGGTTTTTATAGAGGTTTCATTAAGTAGGCATGCTCTCCATCTCATCTCCATTGCCCCTTCCATACCCTGAGGATAGAAGTTAGGGCGAGAAGTTCCAACCTTCTAACCGTGTTTGGTCTTTCTGGTGACCAGCCACCATCCAGAAGCACATCAAGAGTTTACTTGTCAGAACAAAAGATGCTCCTGTCACCTGGGAAATTCCAAGGGATTAAGGAGTTGTCAGGAATGATGTGGGGGAGGGGGGTGGCACAGATCAATATATACATATATTTATTTATTTCATATATAGGTTGTAGCCATTCAGATGTTCCAGCTGCATGTGGGGGTCTTTGGTCCATCTCAGCACCTTGTTCAGGCCCCAGGCTTGGTCTCCTGCCTCTTGGGGTGATTAAAGACATGCCTTTCAGACCCTTGTACCTTTATTGCCTCCATATCTTTGGATCCTATTTGGATTTAGCCTTTGAGGACTTCTCATGCTTTCTTCAAAGTTTAAGCATGTACATTAAAATATTTTTATATTGTATCCAATATTTTTAGGTATTTTGTTGTCAGGGATATTTTCAGGACAGAGTACAGTGCTGTGCAGGAAACCAAGAACTGTATAGCTTTTTTTTTTCTTTAATTGAAATAAAATTTACATAACATAAAATTAATCATTTTAAAGTTTGCAATTTAAATACGCGATTTAGGGAATTCCCTGGAGATCCAGTGATTAGGACTCCATGCTTTTACTGCTGAGGGTTCAGATTTGATCCCTGTCAGGGAACTAAGATCCTATAAGCCATGTGGCATAGCCAAAAAATAAAAAATGTCCAGTTTAGTGGCATTCACATTCACAATCATTTCCTCTGTTTATTATCTTTAACTTTTTATTTCGTACTGGAGTATGGCTTAAAGCTCAACATTCAGAAAACTAAGATCATGGCATCTGGTCCCATCACTTCATGGCAAATAGATGGGCAAACAGTGGAAACAGTGTCAGACTTTATTTTTGAGGGCTCCAAAATCACTGCAGATGGTGATTGCAGCCATGAAATTAAAAGACACATACTCCTTGGAAGAAAAGTTACGATCAACCGAGATAGCATATTCAATAGCAGAGACATTACTTTGCCAACAAAGGTCCGCCTGGTCAAGGCTGTGCTTTTTCCTGTGGTCATGTATCGATGTGAGAGTTGGACTGTGAAGAAAGCTGAGTGCTGAAGAACTGATGCTTTTGAACTGTGGTGTTAGAGAAGACTCTTGAGAGTCCCTTGGACTGCAAGGAGATCCAACCAGTCCATTCTGAAGGAGATCAGTCCTGGGTGTTCTTTGGAAGGAATAATGCTAAAGCTGAAACTCCAGTGCTTGTGGCCACCTCATGCGAAGAGTTGACTCATTGGAAAAGACTCTGATGCTGGGAGGGATAGGGGGCAGGAGGAGAAGGGGACGACAGTGGATGAGATGGCTGGATGGCATCACTGACTCGATGGACTTGAGTCTGAGTGAACTCCAGGAGTTGGTGATGGACAGGGAGGCCTGGTGTGCTGTGATTCATGGGGTCGCAAAGATTCAGACACGACTGAGCGACTGAACTGAACTGAACCGAACCGATGTCCAATTAACAATGTTGTGATAGCAGAGGAACTCAGGCATCCATACACATGCATCCATTCTCCCCGAGACTCCCCTCCCATCCAGGCTGCCACATGACATTAAGCAGAGTTCCCTGTGCTGATAGAGGAGGTCCTTGTTGGTTATCCATTTTAAATATAGGAGTATGTACCTGTCCCTCCCAAACTCCCTAACTGTCCCTTCCCCCCAGTTTCCTCTTATTTAGGTCCCAAACATTTCCACCATCCTGAAAGGAAACCCTCTACACATTGCGCAGTCTCTCCCGATTCTTGTCTTTGCCCAGTCCCAGGCAGCTACTTCCCTGCTTTCTGTTCCTATGGACTTACCTTTTTGGAGTATTTCATATAAATGGAATTATAAAATATGATCCTTTAACTTACTATAATGTTTTCAAGGTTTACCCATGTCATAGGATCTTTTATAGCCCACATTCCATTGTATGTATATACTTTGAATATATTTTATGTATTTGTTAGTTGATGGACAGTTGACTTGTTCTGTCTTTTGGCTATTGTGACTAGTGCCGCTGCGGACATCCGTGTGTAAGTCTTTGTTTGAATACCTATGCCCTTTTGAGTATATAGCTAGGAGTAGCATGACTGGGTCATATGGAAACTCTTTAACTTAGTGAGGAACTGGTAAACTGTTTTCCCCAGTGGCTGCACCATTGAACATTCATTCCCACCAGCAATGCAGAGGGTTGCAGTTTCTCCACTTGCGGCCAACACTTGTTGTATTCAGTTTTTTTTTAGCCACTTTAGGTGTGAAGTGGTATCTTCTACTTTTGATTTGCATTTCCCTAATGACTGATGGTACCGAACATCTCTATGTAACTTTTTAGAAGGTAAACTGGATCATGTTGCTGGAAACCCTCCACTGGCTTCCCTTTACACTGGGAATAAAACCCAGCCTTTTGTCCTCTGGCCATAAAACCTTTCCCCATGTCCTCCTGCCTTTCCTTCCATAGCACAGGTGCCCTCCTCGGTCTGGCCACCCTCCTGTTCCCGGACATGCAGAGTTCGTTCTTGCTGGGGAGCGGTTTCACCCTTGTCTCTCATGCTTCCTGCGTCTTCTAACGGCCAGCTGTTTCTCATCCTTCTAACTTAGCACATTACCTCGTTTCGGGGGAGGCCTTCCCTGGCTCCCAGTATAAAGTCAGCCACTTCCCAGGGGTGCCCGCATGTCATCCCTCCAGCCTGCTGATTTTTCCTGCACATTTGTGCAGCCGCCTTTGCCTGCTGGAGGGGATGCTCCACAGGCTCTCCTTGTTTACTACTCAGGTTCTGCTCCTAAGCAGTGGTGAACCACGCAATCACTCAGCAAAGATATCTTTAATACATCCATGGGTTTACCCTCAATTTTATGTGGTTTAAAATTAAAATTTTTATCCTTGGTTTGAGTTAGAGATTTTACCTCCGTTTATCTTTTTCAGTTCTATAGCTGGCTGGCTGAATGACTTTTATTAACAATTTATACCTTCTGCACTGATTACAAACACCTCTTTATCACATTCTATATTTCAGAGCAAGGATGTCTTTCCAGAGGCTATTCTCTTG
The DNA here is from genome assembly GCA_006410935.1 of Redunca redunca. NCBI lineage: Eukaryota > Metazoa > Chordata > Mammalia > Artiodactyla > Bovidae > Redunca > Redunca redunca. The sequence continues at coordinate 592,304 of SJYQ01000182.1, read as the reverse complement.
ATTTGATCTCTTTGTCTAACCCTGTGTTGCTACCATAATATTTAAATTGCTCTGTTTTCGTGCTTTCTAGGGTTTATCAGTCAAACAGATGGCATGCTCCATTTGGGTAATTTGAAAAGAATTAAATTAAGGTACTGTTTATTTAGCGAGATACCGCAGGGTTCAAAGAAAGCACAGGAGCTAGCTTGTTACCCTGGGCTGTCAGCTGCTGTCTCTAGGCATAAATAGGCAAGAGGGAACTTTTTCCAGAACCAGTGGGAAGAGTTGCACTCTGCAGGCAGCCGTGAGGGCAGTGGTGTCTGTGGCTGAAGGACCTCCGATGACAAGGAGCCTGACCACAACCCCTGCACTCTCCTATCTCCTCCCTGGGGGTCCAGTCCACTGAGCCAGTCAGAAGCAAGATGGCAGGGGGCCTGGTAGTGTGTTCCCTCTAGGTCAGCCTCAGGGCACTCAGCAGAGCAGCCTGTGGATGGAAGGCAAAAAGGTGTGCAGCCCACAGGAAAAGTCTCCACTCACAAATGTCTTGGCTCTTCTTATGCTTTACCAGCCATCACAGTCATGTATGCAATCTGTTACCGTTAAAAAGCAGCCTCTACTTGGAATCATTTCCTGGTTTGTCTGTTGGCACGTAAATTCTCACAGCTGTTCTGTTTATTTGAAACGCGTTCCCTGCCTGTTTCCTTCTGTCTGAAATCCAGTATACTTACTTGGAACCCCCTATCTGTTCTTCCAATCTATGCGGAAGAGTTAGCTCTTGAAGACCTGCTAATTCTCAGAGCTCTTTTCTCTTTGTTAGACTCTTAGGCAATAGAACTATTTTGGTGAAAGACACATTTCCCAGCCACTCTGTTGCTGCAGGACTTCAAACTTCATAAGGGGCAGAGACTGGATTTCTTTTAGTTTGGGATTTCTTTTAGTTTGCCAGAATGGTGTGCTAAGATTCTGAGGGTGCATCCAGTCTAATGAGCGTTGTGATGAGTTAAAAGTATCTGGTCTGGTCACAGCAGTGAAACCACATTGCATGTTCTGTTCTTGTATTAACTCTGAATCACCTTATTCTTACTCCCATTTTGGTTTTTGCCTTGACCTGGTAGGACAGTGAAAGAAGAGAATGTTTTAGTCTTCTGTAGAATAAAGTGAGCCCAGATTTTAAAAGCACAACTAGAATAAGTCTTACTCTAACTTATTAGAGAAGTTTAAAATCATATGAATCTGAAATTTGGTCCTGTGAGAATAACTGGTAAAAAGTCACCTGCTCTAATGACTCACTGTCTTTCCCGTTCAGAGACTTGTAAGGTGTTAAGAGTGGAAGGCCCTTTCAATACCTTTGGGACCATCTCCCTTTCCTTTACAGAGGAGGCCGCATATTTAGGAAGGTGATGATCTGTCCATGGCAGTGGCAGCAGCGATAGGGCTGGAGTACAGCCCTTGTCCTCCTGAGGCTTCATTCTATCCAGTGTAGCGCTCCCTTCTCACTGTGAACCTGGACTGCTTTGCTGACCCAGGCGGCCAGCATCGTCTTGGGTTCTCTCACTGTCTGGGTGGGAGGTCCTGGAGAGCGGAGGTGTATGATGGCAGTAGGGCTGGACATACTATTCCCAGAGAAGGCTTGCAAGCAAATGCCTTTCTTCCCGCTATTACTTTCTCAAAGGATTTGTTCAGATACTTCACTTTTTTAATGGAGTTGCCCTGTGTTGTTAGATGTGGGGCAGTTGCGTTTGGAGTTGAAAGTGTGACAGAATCTTCTTCCTAAACTCCCAAGTGCTGAGTGGAAGAGTGGGCACCATCTGGACGTCAGAAGAGGCAGCTCTAGGTGAGCTCCTTTTTGTCTCACTCCCAAGACTTTTGAGATGATTGTTACTTCCCTTTGGCTTATCGGCCTGCCTTTGCTTAGATAAGGCCTGAAGTGAGGCAGTCCCAGGGCCCCCGTGACGGGCACTTGCACCAGCAGCTGTGCCTCTGTGTTTGGACCCTCTCCCCCTGGCTCCCCACGTCCAGAGCTCTGCGAGAGCCTGCTGGGGGAGGAGGGGGTGCTTCTGACCCGTCCTTTTGGTTCATGGTGCTTGATCTGCACCGTTTCCAGGTGGCTTGACTTTCTTCCAAGACAGACATCAGTTGCAAAGATCAGAGCAGGCCGGCTTTTGAAGAAGTTTTTCAGATTCTGCTTTGCAAACCTGCTGAGAAATGTGGTGTTCCTTTCATGTCTCCATTCCATCTGTCTCTTGAGAGGGCAAAGGGGCGGTCTTCCCATGACGAGGGGCTATTGATGTTGGCTGCAAATTCATTTCAAATCAATTTCTACATTTTTGTCACAGGCATCTAACAGCCATTGTATTTCCTTGATCATGACATTGTTCTCGCAAGGCTGCCAGTGAGCAAGAAGACGAACTGTTCTGCATGCTAATGCAGAGAGAGGAAAAGTTCTCTTTCCTCGTGGCGTTGCCGCAAAAGCTGTTCTTAGTTTTTTCCTTTGTTTAATACTGGGTCCTGGGTACTGGCACAGGTATTACAGGAATGTATTAGTTAGCTAGTTAAGCTGCTAGTGATACCTCCTTGGATATTCATGATACATTCATTGACTGCCCTGTATTGCAGACAGAGTGGTGTTGTATATTTTTTTTAAATTTTTAATTGTTTGTTTATTGTTGGCTGAGCTGGGTCTTTGTTGCTTTGAAGCAGCTCGGCTGGCTGAGTTGGGCGTCTGGCTGCAGCAGTGAGGGGTGTTCTCTTCCTCCCAGTGCACGCGCTTCTCATGGAGGTGGCTTCTCCTGCTGTGGGCCGCAGGCTCCGGGCGTGTGGGTTTTGGTAGTCGTGGCGCACAGGCTTAGAGGCTCTGTGGCACGTGGGACCTTCGTGGACAAGGGATCACACCCATGTCACCTGTGTTGGCAGGCAGATTCTTATCCACTGTGCCACCAGCGAAGTCCTGCAGCGGGGTTTTAACCACACCATTTTCTGTCCTTAAAGCAACCCTGCATGATGGTTGTTATCCTTGTTTTATAGATGAGAAAGTAAACTGAGGCTAAATGTTAACCAGACCCCGCCCCATATCAGGTATGTAGACGGGAGAGGCCTTAGGTCCACTGAGTCTAATCTTTTCGTTTGCTCTCTTCCACGGGACCATGTGTGAGTCACGCTCAGCCACCACCTGACTCTGTTCCACGAGGATATGGCCACAGCCATGTGTTTACATATTGTCCGTGGTTGCTTGCCCAGGGCAGAGTTGGGTAGTTGCCACACAGACCCTGTGGTCAACAAAGCAAACACTGTTTGGTATCTGAACCTTTAAGAAAAAGTTCATCAACAGCTGCTGCCAGTTACCACATCACTGGGAATGTGGCCAGTTTTTTTAGTTGTACAATATGAGTATGAAAACCCAGTCTGATATCTGTTTCACTTTTTTTTTCCCCTTTCCGTTCTCTCCTGTCTTAACATTTTTGTTAAGATTCTGTGGAGATGGGATAGCCTTTACCTCTGAGTCTAAATGCCAGCTAGCAGTGGCTTGATTTATTTAGAGATACCCTGTTGGAAATCTTGTGATAGACTGTTTGAGATGCTAAGTGGTTTTGTAAAGTGTAAGTTTTTCAGCAGGTCTGTCTTTCGGGGGGGAAGATTGGATAATGTAAGGAATAGTGCTACCGTTTAGCCGGCTCTGCTGCTTTCATTTTGAAAGGGGAATGTCCCTGTGCTTTTGCCTGATGCTGATGTGCTGTTGGCCTTCTGCGGTGGCTCAGACAGCAGTGTACTATTACATGGACAAATTCTGGCTAGGGTGGATTTTAAGGAATATTAGTATCAGTTTTATGCTCCTCAGGCTCATTGAGGGTTTACCTAAGAGAAATTAAGTTGTAAGATGTGTGTGTGCTCAGTGACTCATTCCCATCTGACTGTGACCCCACGGCCTGTAGCCTACCAGACTCCTCTGTCCGTGGGATTTTCCAGACAAGAATACTGAGTGGAATGCCATTTCATTCTCCAGGGGATCTTCCCAACCCAGGGATCAAACCCGTTGTCTCCTGCATCTCCTTTATTGACAGGCAGATTCTTTACCACTGAGCCACCTGGGAAGCCCCCAGTTTTAAGATAGCAAATATCTGTGTACATGAGAAACAATGAGATGCTTATTAAAAAATGTGAATTCCAAACTCTCAGTCTCAGCAGTTCTGCTATAGGTGCTTCTGATGCTTATGAGAAAAAGCTGGTTTGGGGAGCGGAATCTTATATAATAGTGATTCCAAGCCATCTAAATAAAGGTGGGATTGATGACTAGTTTTTTAATCCAGGTTCAGTTTACCTTAGAATGTAACGTAACTATAAACTTTACATCTTTAAGTAAAACATAACAGGAAAATTGTACACTGTAAATGCATTTTAACTACTTTTTTCTTCCATTAACACAAATAACAGTAGCACTTTATGTTTTATGTTGTGCTTTATAGTTATAGAGTTCCTCATTATACACATCTCATTTGATTTTTATGTCACCCCTTGAGGTAGATGTGTGTGGCAAGTAGTGTATTTTTCACTTATCAAGTAAGTAAACTGAGGTTTAGAAAGCAAGTGATTATTTTTCCTGCCATAGCATAGCTAATAAGCCACAAACCTAGAATTCCTATACACCAGTTCTAATTTCTAGTCCAGCGTTAGAGCACTGTATAATACATTATTGTCTTTATGATCCCTATTTTGATTTTTAGAGGAAAACACTGTTCTGGTGTCCTTCTGACAGAGAAAGGATGAGCTGTCCATAGTTAAATACTTTGGTAATCTCCCATAGGTGACTCATGTGGAAGTGGTCAACAGTATGAAAGGGAAAGGGATAGGGCTAATTGCTCAGTCATATCCAACTCCTTGCAACCTCATGGATTGTAGCTTCTCTGTCCATGGTATCCTCCAGATAAGAATACTGGAGTGGGTAGCCATTCCCTTCTCCCGAGGATCTTCCTGACCCAGGGATTGAACCTGGGTCTCCTGTATTGCAGGCAGATTCTTTACTGTCTGAGCCACCACGGAAGCCTTGGTTGCAGTCGTTCAGAAGGGCAAATGAGTTGGTTTTTAGCATGGAAGAAGAAATCTCTCTCCTTCTTTGACAGAAGCTTTATAAGACGGGTCGGGAGATGCAGGAGAGGATCATGGACCTGCTTGTGGTGGTGGAGAATGAAGACGTCACTGCTGAGCTGATTCAAGTGAACGAGGACTTGAATAATGCCATCCTTGGGTGTGAGAGGTGAGCAGTGGGCACCCTGACTGACCGTCCTCCAGGGCTCAGCATTCTCAGAGTGCCTGGCGGTGGGCGCTCAGAAAGATCAAGAACACGTTTGGACACAGGTGCTTGCCTTCCAAGGCAGGGCATTCTGGTCCTGCTCTCCCAGGAGTGTGTGATACGGCTTGCAGGAATGAGCGTGACCTGGGCAGTGAGAGAGGCATTTTGTGGGCAGCGTCACGCTGACCTGTGAACAGAGCCTGGGTCTGAATCACCAAACGTCTGCACTGCGCAGATCATTGGCTCTCAGACAGACCAGTGGTACAAGCTGACCATTGTCGTGAAAATGAGGCTTACCCTAAGTTTGAGGTGGAGAACCACATGGAAATGGTAGCGAGAAGAGAAGAAGATAGTCTAGACAGAGTCAGAGCAGTGAGGGTAATCTGTATATGAACATGAACTTTAAAAAAAAATTCTATTCAGAAAAGAATGACAGCAGAAATTTTAAATACAGTCTTCCCTCCGTATCAGTAGGGGATTGATTCCAGGAACCCATGCCCCCAGCATCACCAAAATCTACAGATTTTCTAGTCCTTTATGTAAAATGGTGTAGTTTTTAAATGTAACCAATGCATAGGTTACATGTACACTTTAATATACATCCTCCTGTACACTTTAAATCATCTCTGGATTACTTATAATACCTAATAAATGTAAATGCTATGTAAATAGTTGTAAATACAATGTAAATGCTATGTAAATAGTTGCTGGTGCATGGCAAATTCAAGTTTCATTTTTAGAACTTTCTGGGATTTTTTTTTTCCTTTTTCAAATATTTTCAATTTGAGGTTGGTTGAATCCTTGGATGTGGAGTCCACCGATAAAGAACCTGTGGATACAGGTTTCTAACATTTTAGTTCTTTTTTAAACTTGTTTTATAGTCATGATTATATAAAGAACATATCCTTTTGGTTCTCCCTTGATTTTCTTCACTGTATTTGTGTACCCTATGTTCTTAAATGCTTTGGCTAAACCATTATTTTTAATAGTTCCTTAATAGTCCATTCTTCTCTCATAGTTCACTTGGTAGGTGTTTAAGTTGTTTCCAAGTCATTTATGTATTCATCAAAGTAATAGTGTTATAATCTATTGTAATCTATAGTCAAGCCTATAGTCAGGAAAACACCTTCAATAATATATACATATATATATATTTACACACACACACACACACACACACACACACGGAAAGTGGGATAGATGAACTGATTAGACACACATTTGGAAAGTGGGATAGATGAACTGATTAGAGGTCTGTTTGCTGAGAATAACAGCCAGACCTGGCGCACGTCAGAAGGCAGGGAAGCTTCTGTGTGGAAGTCCCATCTGAGCTGAGGATGGTGGGGCGGCGCTGGCAGCATCAGGAGCAGGCCAGGGCACGGCGGGCCTGGGCGGGTGGGGGCGCGCCAGGACCTGTCCCCAGGGAGGGGCAGGCAGGGCAGCTGCTTTGACTGAGGTGGCTTTCTCCTCAGTCTTCATGTAAAGTGCTGAATACAAACACAGCTTCAGGCAAGTCTCCTGGGCTCTTTCCAAACCTATGCCTAGGCATTCCTGGGCCTCTAAAGATCCCCAAACTGCTCCTAGATCTTTGTTTGGAATAGGGACTGTACTGGCATTTGGGTAGGACAGTTTTCACTTATGTGGCCCCTACTCACTGAATTCCAGAGGTTTTCCTCAAAGTGACATTTCAGGACGCTCTTAGGGGAACCGTTTTTGCTGAGCCTTTCTGGAGTTAGTGGCCCTGTCTCCCACCAGCTGATGGAGAAGCGTACCGGTGTGACTAAGGGAAAGAGGTAAACAGGCCTGGCTTCAAACTCTGCTGTCCATTCTGAACAGATTGCTTGACTTTCTAAGACTTGGGTTCTCCCCATTTCAGTTCAGTTCAGTCGCTCAGTCGTGTCTGACTCTTTGCGACCCCATGAATCGCAGCACGCCAGGCCTCCCTGTCCATCACCATCTCCCGGAGTTCACTCAGGCTCATGTCCATCGAGTCAGGGATGCCATCCAGCCATCTCATCCTCTGTCGTCCCCTTCTCCTCCTGCCCCCAATCCCTCCCAGCATCAGAGTCTTTTCCAATGAGTCAACTCTTTGCATGAGGTGGCCAAAGTACTGGAGTTTCAGCTTCAGCATCATTCCTTCCAAAGAAATCCCAGGGCTGATCTCCTTCAGAATGGACTGGTTGGATCTCCTTGCAGTCCAAGGGACCCTCAAGAGTCTTGTCCAACACCACAGTTCAAAAGCATCAATTCTTCGGCGCTCAGCCCTCTTCACAGTCCAACTCTCACATCCATACATGACCTTAGGAAAAACCATAGCCTTGACTAGACGGACCGTAGTTGGCAAAGTAATGTCTCTCGTTTTGAATATAGCATTAAAGGGAATACTACTACCTGTTTGGAAAGGGCTTGTTTACTTTGTTTGTTTTTGAGAATTAAATGTGATAATGTAGATGAAAGCACCTAGCCGGTGCTAGGTCGTTAATTTGTTAATTTCTTGTCCTCCTCTTCTTGTCCCACTGAGTCTTCTAAATTATGGTCTGGACTTTCCCCCCACTGATCAGTAATGAACCAAGAGAATCAAAGAAGTAGACGCACAGCTGTGGAACAAGTTTCCCCTGTGTCTCACTGTGAGAGCGAGCAGCCGTTCTGCGCAGACGTGATGGGGCGCCCGGAGGCAGACGTGAGCCCTGTGACCAAGTTCTCTTCCCCTCAGCAACCTCTCACGGTCCTCACCCTTCGTTTGCTTTGATGAAAATCTTTCTAAGTAGAAAGATGTCTGAGGAAAACCATATGGTTTTCAGTCGGGTGCCGACTCCTGGTTTTCATTTTGAAGAGTTCCATTATTGCAAACCATAAGACCACTTACAAAAAGCTTCCTCTGAGGAGGAATGTGTGTTTATTTGATCTTGATGTTAGGAGAGTGGGTTACTTCTGTGAACAGCTTTTTCTGATTGACTTTTGAACCAGGACTTTGTTTCTTCTGGGAGGCTTTAGAGGAGAACCGTTTCCCTGCAGCGTGCAGTTGATGCCATTTTCCCTAGCTCCTGACCTCTTTGCTCCGTTTTCAAAGCTGGCATTGTCTGGCTGGGTCCTTCTCACGTTGTATCCCTCCTGCTTCCTTCTTCTGTCTCCCTGTCCACATTTAAGGGCCTTCCTGATTACACTGGGCTTACAGTCCAGGACATTCTCCCTGTTAAAGTCTGCTAACTAGCAACCTTCAGGCCATGTGCCCTCTAACCTGACATACTCACTGTTCCATTGATTTACGATGTGGATGTCTTGGTGGGTGGATGATTCTGCTTACCAGCGTCTGTGCTCTGTTCCTTAAAGATTCACATCCATCCCACAGGCAAAATACACTCATTCTGTTCCAGAATCTCCAAAGGTTTCCACTTGTTACATCCAGGGAATAGTTGTGCAAATAAGGAAACAGAAATTTGTTACTCAAGGCTTGATTTGTGAGGTTTTGGTCATACCTTGCACATAACTTGCTAGCACGTAAGAAGCCAGTGCCATTAGTAAATGGAATAAAAGCCTGTGTGTTAGAACAGGGAAAATCCTTAAATCTAAACCATATTTTAATTCATTGTAAGCTTTTAGACTTTAAAGTGTTTAGGTTCATGGAATTGATGTGTCATAATAGTAATACTATGTGTTTCTAAAGCCACTTTTAGTTTCCAAAGCATGTCCACATTCATCCACCTATATTACCTATCTTCCTGTATCTTGCTGTTTAAAATAGCTTTCTGAGGAAATGGCTCAAACATTACTATTCTCTGTGAGTAGTTGGACAACTGAGGGCCATATGTATGGTCTTATAACTATTCAGTAATAAACCTAACGCTTGTACTTTGGATTTCTGCCTTCAACTTCACTATTCTTTCAGACCTATTCTCTTATTGATTTGTTTCACTGCTCCTTCTTTACCCACAGTAAAGTAGGAATAGTGTAAAATTAAAACAAAGTTGTAAAAGGTCAATATTTTTGGGTGCCAAGCATCTTATAAAAATGAAGATTAAACAATGAAAATATGTTAACTGTATGTGAATTGTATGTAGAATGGTAACTTTTGATAATTTTGGCAAAATTGGGAGCATATTTGGGAATAAGGAGAATATTTAAGTATATGATGTATTCATGGGCTTCCCTGGTGGCTCAGAAGGTGAAGCATCTGCCTGCAATGCAGGAGACCCAGGTTCGATCCCTGGGTCGGGAAGATCCCCCGGAGAAGGAAATAGCAACCCACTCTGGTACTCTTGCCTGGAAAATCCCATGGATGGAGAGGCCTGTAGGCTACAGTCTAAGGTAGGCTACAGTCTATGGGGTCGCAAAGATTTGGACACGATTGAGTAACTTCACTTTCACTTTGTGATATATTCATAAGGTAAACTATACAACAACTAAACGTTGCATTTCTGAATAACTAGAAAAATGATGTCAACATAATGGAATTATGATACTGAATTATGTAAATATAATTTCAACAAAGCTTAAAATAGATTAACTTACAGAAAAAAAATAGTACAAGGAAATACATAATGTTAATAAAGACCATAAAACTTGGTGATTGAATTATTAATGTTTAGAATATTTGTCCATTTTCTCATAGAACTGGGAAAAAGTTATTAAAGTACTTTATTGAGAATTGATTATGGATGAAGTTGATTATTGATGAATATTTGCATATTAATAATTTGTTAAATATTAATAGCATTTTCATATGTTTTCTTTTAAATACTTGCATTTTGTTAATTCAAACAGGTTTACTCGAAACCAACGAAGGATTTTAGAGCAAAATAAGAACCAGAGGGAAGATGCCAATGTAAGTAAATAGAAATGTTATTAAAAAAACAATTGAAAATTTTACAAATTGTATGGTAAGGAGCCAAGCTTACCTAAAACAAGTCTTAAAAAAGAAGAAATATGCATTAATGATTTGGAATGTTTTAGTCATGCAGAGTATTTGCCTTAATGACTCATTGAGTTACTGATAAGAGCTCAGAAGAAGATTCTCTAATTAAGCAGGGAAGCCATGTCAGTGTTGCCAATGGAATGGAGAATTCTCTCCCAGGATACCTCCAAAATAAGATCTTTCTTTTTCCAAAGGACAGTCTCTGAGGAGAAAGCCATGAAAAACTGCCTCATGCAGTTTTTTCTAAATTGTGTTTTTGTTTGCTTTGTTTTCAGACTACCAGTGAACCTTCTGCTCCATCCTCAGATCTCCTTGACCTGAGTCCCACCCTTCCGATGCCTAGGACCACCCTGGGAGAAGTCAGCACCCTGAATGCTCAGCTTTCAGACTCAAGTAAATAAACACGTGGGTCTTATCAGACCAGCAGAAGAGCTTGATGTGAAACAGTTCTTAGTTTCTTGATTAAATGCAACTTGAGAAGGACTGAAGTCAATTTGAGTATCAGAGAACTGTATCAGGAGATGTAATTACTTCTTGGCCAGTGGATAGGTCATACCCAGTATGGGAATGGGATGTGTCTAGGGGAGGAAGTCCTTGAAACCCATCCCACTGGCTTGGAATTCACCTGGACTACTTATAGAGCTTGTTCAACTCTATGGCCAACATTTAGATTTACTCTGAACCCATTCACTATTATCTTTGGGTTTCTCTGCCATACTACAGCATCAGGTAAGGGAATATTTGATACAGATAGAGAAAATCAGGAATTATGAGGCCTCATGAGGTGAAATGTAGAGGATAAATCATAGGCTTTTGAGTCAGAGAAGTCCAAGTTGAAACCCACCAGTCCAGTTCTGTTACTTCTTAGCCACCCAACTCTTGAGACTTTCCTACTAAGTGAGTTGCATTAATGGGTTTTTGTGAAAGTAAAGGATGATGTTTCACTGTAGGCTTAGGGTTACCTATTTGTCTAATTTATTTGTTAGCTCCTATTATCCTTCCCAAAGAGTTTTGGTAAATTACAAAGTAAAATGGGGACTTCCCTCGAAGCTCAGTTGGTAAAGAATCTGCCTGCAACTCAGGAGACCTGGGTTCGATCCCTGGAATGGAAATATCCCCTGGAGAAGGAAATGGTAATCCACTCCAGTATTCTTGCCTGGAGAATCCCATGGACAGAGGAGCCTGGTGGGCTTCAGTCCATGGGTTCGCAAGAGTCGGACACACTTAGTGACTAAACTACCACCAAACATAATGAAAAATCCTGAAATCCAGAATTTTCTGCCAAGTTAAAATGAGTTTGTTTGCCATTTATGTTAGCAAGATTTTAGAATCAAAATATTCAGTATTATTCAATTTGTGGTTTTCTTAAAACTTCCCTCATTTCTAAAATGTTGGGTGCTTTCTTAGACCAGTGGGATGTTTGGAATCTATTATATTGAAGAGTTTTCAAGTTTTTATCAGTGTTTTCAAAGGGGAGAAATAATTATTCTCTTTGGGGTATCTCATGATTATGGAAACTTAAGAGTTTGGAGAGGTGAGAGTAGAACTCTGTGTATACCACAACTTTTTACTTTTGTGCTTCACAGGAAAAGACATAAAATCCCTTCCATTCTGAGTCAGCCTGGGATTTTAGAAAACCCAGTATAATAATGTTTGTTACCTTCACAGCATCCTCTTTTATGACAGGGAATTTCTCTCTTTCCAATTGCCATAAATGTTTTTTAATTTTTGTTTGAGGAAATACCATGATTTTATGGTGACAAAACTATCTCAGTCTCTTTCATTTGATGGTGGTGGTAGAAAATCCAACAGAATTGATGGACAAAATGTTTTAAAGCTTAACAAGTACATTTTGTGTTCTAGATTTCAGCTCTCTGAGTCCAGTTGTACCAAACAACTTCAAACCCAGTATTAATACACAGGTGGATCTGCTAGCCTTGGAAAATACAGAAACACCCCTGTAAGTATGTCAGTAATACTCTAGAACTAATTCAGCCTCATTCCTCGTAGTTAAGAAAACATGACATAATAGAAAAGGTGGAGACTTAGGAATCTGACGTAACTGATTGAGAATTTCAGTACTACTCCTGGTTGCTCAGATGGTAAAGAATCCACCTGAGATGCAGGAGAGCCAGGTTCAATCCCTGGGTGAGGAAGATCCCCTGGAGGAGGGCATGGTAACCCACTCCAGTGTTCTTGCCTGGAGAATTCCATGGACAGAGAAGCCTGGCAGACTACAGTCCATGGGGTTGAAAAGAGTCAGACATGACTGAGCAACTAACGCATTCATTTTCGCTAGGGATCTGACATAACTGATTTAGACTTCTAGTACTATTTCTTAGTAGCTGTGTGACCTTGAATGAGAAACTTAACCAGCGTGAGCCTTCATTTTTCTTCCAAGAATCCTCTCTAGGATTCTTACAAAGATTCTGTGAAATGCTACATGTACCTCCTAGGATAGCACTCTGTACATAATAAGCATTCAATAAATCCTGTTTCTCTTTGGTTTTTTTTAGTGGTAACAGGAGGTAGGAAAAATGTATTGACAGTAAGAGGAACAGAAATGGCCACACAGATTGCAGAGCACTCGCTATGTGGGAGACACTTTGCTGAGCTGTTTTTATTTCATTTAATCTTTGCAATAGTTCTAGAATCAGTGCTGTTATCATTATTCCCATTTTATAGGGGAAAAGCCTGAGATTTAGGGAATAGAACTTACCCAAGTTCATATACCAACTAACTAGCAGGTCTGGTGAACTGATAGTTTACCAAAAAAGAAATACAGATGGGTCTAAAAACATTGCTCAGTGATGTTCAGCCTTACTTACAGTTATAGAAGTATAAGTTAAAACGCAATAAGACTATTTTTTAACCTCACAGATTGGCATAAGTCTGCATGTTTGTTAACGTGCTTTGTTGAGTGTGGAGAGACAAATACTATAACAAAATTGTGTAGTTCTTATTCGGGGCACGTGGCAATTTCTGTTAAAATTATAAATGTATTTAAAATTATAAATGTACCTTTGGACTTGCAGTCTCATTTCTAGGTATTTATGCTCACTTATGCAAAATAAAGTCAGTTGTTCTTGACAACATTTGTGCAATAGATAATAATTGGAAACAACTCAAATACCCTTCAGTTTGGGGAATAATTAAATAAACGTCTACACACTGTATTACGCTGCTGGGGAAAAAAAGTAGGCCCTCTATGTGAGGGACAATCACCAATGTATTTATTATTAAATGAGAAAAGCATACTATGTTGCATTTGTGTAAGAAAGTGGGAAATAATATATGCTAATATTTGCCTCTCTTTGCATAAAGAAATATAAGAAAAATGCAGAAGAGCCTAAACAAAGCATGGTTACCTAAGATTAAGAAGAGGCAGGATGGAGTAGATAAATAGCAAAAAAAAAATCAGCAGAAGTTAGATTTGCCTTCCATCAAGGCCTATATTCTCTTTTTCCCTTTTAAATATATGTATTTCAGGTAATAGGCAATACATCTCCATGTTTCAGATATCAAAGCAGTATAAAAAGATGTACAAGGACAATACTCGATCTTACCCCACTCCTATCCTGCCTGTTGCCTTCCCTTGGGTCATACCTGCTTCCACCCAGGAAACCCCTCTGTTAGTTTCTTATTTATCCTTCCAAAGGATCTTTATGTAAATATGAATATGAGTTATTTTTCTCCTTTATTAAATGAAGGGCAGCATACTGTACGTACTATTTCAAAACTTTGCTTTTCATACAATAGCATATCTTGGCTGTATTTTTATGTCATTGGACTTAGATTTTTTTAGTCACTTTTCTGTGTTAAAAAGAAGAGGTGTGGAGGGAGGAGAAGAGAAAGGAGAATCAAACTAGGGAGAAAAGAGGGGGAAAAGTGTGTAAGGGTAGAAGAGAGAAAGGAAAGATTCACGTGCTATCGTTTGAACCTCCAGGTTGGGTCAGTACCTTAACCTGATGCCTTCTGGTATTGACTTCTGTGATGCAAGTAATTGTTGAAATGTTGTAGGCAGCACTCCAGTGAAGTTGCTTAGTAAATCGTGTGGTCTGAAGTAGCTGATTCTATTTTTCTTTATCCTGAAAATCTTGTTGGGAAAGATTGACTGTATAAATGAAATCCCATTACAAAAACAAATGTATAAAATCACACAAAGATCAAATCCTAGCTAATAGCTGCTTGGTTTCATGGGTCTCATACTTCAAGATGCATAAAAATCACTTGAGTGACTATTAAAAAGTAAAATGGCTAGACCCCAGAAACTCTGATTAAATAGCAGGAATCTTTAGTTTTAAAAAGAGTCTCTGGGGAACCATAAAACAGTGATCAGCTGATCATTAGAAACTCTATTATGATTGTCTCTGCAAGATCCAGATATCAAGATAATTATAATAGTTCTTAGAATTCACTGGAATGAAAGATAATGGGTGACATCTGTTTTGTTTTCTAGACAATGTCTTTTGAACATATTTATTCTAATTTTTGAAAACTTAACCTGAGTGAAACTGTCACTAGTCCGGTTTTTTATAGTGTTGGAAATTGAAGCACTAAAGTTACCTAAGGCATCAATCTGAGTTGAATCATGTGCGAAAGATTACTTGTGGAAAAAAGTGAAAGTTGCTCAGTCATTACCAACTCTTTGCAACCCCATGGACTATAGCCCGCCAGGCTCCCCTGTCCCTGGAATTCTCCAGGCAAGAATACTGGAGTGGGTTGCCATGCCCTTCTTTAGAGGGTCTTCCTGACCCGGGGATCGAACCTGGTTCTCCCTCATTGCAGGCAGATTCTTTACCATCTGAGCCACTTGGGGAAGCCCAAAGATTACATATGAGAGGCACAATCAGCTGTCAAAATATCTGGCAGTCTTAAGATTTTCCCACCCCTCTTGTTTGCAGTACAATTTATCACAGAACAAGAGTGATGGAATTTCTCATAATGGAAAGGATTCCTGAAAAGCAGTGATGATGATAGGATAAAGTCATATTTATAGCCTACTTAGTATCGGGCAGCAGGCTAAGAGTAAGAAGTGCTCTCTGGTTCCTTAGTCTAGTGCTCCTTGCCGTGCTCTGAGGTAGGTACCCCCAGTGTTCACTGTACTGGTGAGGAAACCAAGACTGAGAAATATCAGCTTGCCAAACAAGGGTTGTCCAACTAGTGCAGAAAGAGGATTCAAATTCAAGTGAATCTGATTTCAATACCTGCTCTCTCTCTCTTTCTTTCTCTTTTCATCTAATTTTATTTTTACAATTTCCATATGGTGAAATTGACCCTTTTTTTTGTTTGCTGCAGAGCTCTATGTTTTTTCTAACATATATATATAGATGCATGTAACCATCCCCACAGTCTGAATATAGAATAGTTCATTATCCAAAAAAACTTCCTTATGCTGGTCCTTTATAGTCACCCCCCACCCCCAACCCTCAGCAGCCACCAGTCTGTTCTCTGTCATTACAGTTGGTCTTTTTGACAATAGGGTCTGAATAGTCATATGGCATGTGATATTTCTGGAAAGGTTATGTAAAATTGTTTGCTTCGTGTATTTTGAAGCTCTTTCAGTGCATTTGCATTCAGGATTGTTGTCTTCTTGGAGAATTGACTCTTTTTATCTTTATGTAATGTCCCTCTTTATCCCTTGCAGTTGTGTTTACCTTGATGTTTACTTTGATTGTGATCAAAGACACTCTAGCTTTCTTTTGATTATATTTGCATGGTATATCTTTTTCTAACTTTTTCCTTTTAACTGTTTGAATTGAGTGTCTACGTTTTTATATGCTCTCATAATATCTGTCTTTAATTGGTATGCTTAGACCGTTTATATTTAATATGTCTGGATTAGGACCACCACTGTGTGATTTGCTTTTCTATTTGTTTCCTTTGCTGTTTTTTTGGTTGTGTTTTGCTTTTTCTGTTTCCTCTATCCTTCATACTTTGGGCTCTTTGGATGTTTTTAATCCATTTTATTATGATACTATTTTTTTTTTAGTTTATATATGGGGAGGGGAGGACTGGTTGCTCTAGGAACTGCAGTTTTTTTTAGTGTATTTAAAACCAGTATTTTCCCACTTGAAGTGAAATATAGAAACTTTATTATCATACAGCTCTCCCCTTTATATGATCGTTATCGTATATATTATGTATATATATGTTAAAAAACACTACCAGACAATGAAAAATTATTTTATAATTTTTTCATAATACAGTTTTTACTTGCAGCCCTTAAATAAATTTTAAAGACTCAGGAAGAGCAGAATAGTCTGTCATATTTACCTAATATTTACCGTTCCTGTTGCTTTCCTTTCGTTTTCCTCTGGCACAGTTTTTCTTGTCTCTAAATAATTTCCTTTAGCATTATTTTAGAGAAGATCTGATGGCAGTGAAAGTTTCTTAGTATATTTTATGTATTTCATTTTCATTTTTGTTCCTGAAGGATACTCTCATTGGATATAAGATTCTGGGCTGATGGTTCTTTTCTTCTAGCAGTTTTTAAACATTGCTCCAGTGTCTTCTGGCCTAAATGGCTTCTAATGAGAAATCTAACATTCATTCAAATTCTTGTTCCTGTGTTGACTCCGTGTTACTTCTTTCTGTCTGTGCTTTGAAGAACTTTTCTTTTTTCTAATTTTAAACAGTTTGATTATGATATGTCTAGGTGTGGCTGTCTTTGTTTTGCTGAGTATATTTGTTTCCTGTGGCTGTCATAAAAACATTACCGCAAACTGGGTAATGGAACTCACCTTCTTAGAGTTCTGGAGACTAGAGGTCTGAAAGGAAGCAAGGCGCCTCCTCCCAGGACTCTGAGGGGAGGAGTCATTCTTCCCCTTCTCCACATTCTGGGGAGCGTAGGCACTCCTTTACTTCTGTGTCTTGTGGCCACACACTTTGCTTTCTTTCTCCATCTTCACTTTTCCTTTTCCCCCGTGTTTCTCAAGTCCTTTCCCAGATCCCCATTTTTCTATTTTACGGTCATATATTCTTGGATTTAGTGCCCACTCAAACATCATCTCAGTTCAGTTCAGTTCAGTCGCTCAGTCGTGTCCGACTCTTTGCAACCCCATGAATCAATCGCAGCACACCAGGCCTCTCTGTCCATCACCATCTCCCAGAGGTCACTCAAACTCACGTCCATCGAGTTGGTGATGCCATC
>SJYQ01000182.1:422379-574704 GCA_006410935.1 Redunca redunca | reverse complement strand
CTTTGTTGGCAAAGTAATGTCTCTGCNATACATGACCACTGGAAAAACCATAGGGTTGACTAGATGGACCTTTGTTGGCAAAGTAATGTCTCTACTTTTTAATATGCTATCTAGGTTGGTTATAACTTTTCTTCCAAGGAGTAAGCGTCTTTTAATTTCATGGCTGCAATCACCATCTTGGTCTTATCTAAATCCTGTGTTGAATGTTGGTACTTTGACTTTAGCAGGCAGACAACCTAGTGAAGTTTATGCCACAGTTTCAGCCTGCCTTCTGTGTGCTTTTGTTCTGATGTGAGTTAAGTTTTCAAAGCCATTGAGTGTTACTGAGATGCGTCCCACACGCATGCCACCCATTTGTCACTGTGAGGTCTGGACAGCAGGCTGTGTGTTCATTTCTCACCATCTTTAACTACTCCAGTATTCTTGCCTGGAAGACCCCATGGATGGAGGAGCCTGGTAGGCTACAGTCCATGGGGTCGAAGAGTCAGACACAACTGAGTGACTTCACTTTCACTTTCACTTTCACTTGGCGTTGATTGAGATCAGCCATGGATGCATAGATCAGGGTGTAAGCCCAGGATTTCATAAACAACTCTGAGGTCCTTGTCCTGAATTCCTCTGTCTTTGTGATTTCCCTGATTCTTTGCTTTCCTGGGATTTCCTTTCTGGTCTCTCCAGTCAAAAAGCTGCAGGTTTACTGTGTCATGCATTTCCTTGACTATGCTTGTAATGGGGACCAAACAGCAGGACAGAAAGGATAAAAGAAACAAAGTTTTGCCTCATCCTCTTGGGATGATCACAGTTCCCCTCTTAGAGTGGAAGTTGCCTCTCAGAGGTATAAGCCCCTCTCGGTCCCCGTTGCCTCTGCTGTCACTGAGGCCACCTTGGGATTGCCCGGGGATTAGAGTGCGAGAACGAAGAGGAAGAAAGGGCCAAGGCTTGCCCTGCACACTCTGGGTACCAGGGTTTCCCTTTCTTGCTCCTTGAGTGAGAATGAGTGTCCTCCTGGAGCTGTGTGTCCTCCCTGTCCAGCTGGGCTTTAGGCTGCACCGCATGCCAGTTCGGAAATACCCAGAGGGCAGAACATGGTAAGTTCAACAATTCATTGATATTCCAATTCTAGTCTTCTTTCCCAATTAGCCTGTAATTAGTATTTACCTTGCAGTTCTCAGATATTTGCCCCATGCCTTCTGTCCAGATTTTATAGTTGCATTTGGTGAAAGCGACAGGGCAAATGAATTTACTCCAACTGCAAACTGTGCCCCATCCTAACCTCTACTCTGCCTTGCCTTTCATCGTTTAGAAGTGATGGGGTGGCAGCTGCTCTGAGCGGAGACTGAAGGCTCTGCTGTGACCGATAGAGTGCGCTCCAGGGTCTCGGGCTGCCGCTGCCCAGCCCCGGTGCTTTGTCCTCAGTTCTCTTTGGCGTTTGGGCATTATGACCTGGTGGGCACCACCACCACTGGCGGTTGTTCTATGAAATTAATACTTCTGTGCAGTCTGAAGGTGCATTTGGGGTATTGCTTTTCGACCAGGAAGGTCATCTTTTTGCACTGTGTCTCACTGTAGGGTAATCATGCTGTATTATCACACTATCCTAGGTTTGCCCAAAGGACCAGCCAAAACCTCGCCTCAAGTCATACATACGAGAGTGTAAGTAATGAAGGCCTTCCCGGGCAGTGCCCCCAGGGAGCAGATTATCATGCTAAAATGGAGCTCCCAATCCTTAATTCTCAAGTTCTGCCCAAAATTTCTTCATAAGGTGTTAATGAAGCCCTTGTTAGGGCTTTTCCTTGTTGCCTCTCTAATCATTTAAGATAAGTATAGTCTCATTTCCATTAGAAAGATAGTAAAGGAACAGAATTCCCTTGGAACTGTTTCTATTTGCTATCTTTGCTCTCTTTCCTCCCATCCTCTGACGGACTTCAGACAAGTTCTCATCTCAGCCGCCTCGCGGGCTGAGCTCTTGTCAAGGTCACTGGAGACCTCCCGATGACTGACTAGTCCTGCAGTGCTCAGCGCTCATCCTACCTGATCAGCAGCAGCTGAGGCCAGTCACCTCCTCCCGTCTGCAAGGTGCTTTCAGACACCACTTCCTTCAGGCTCTCCTGCTGCTCTCTTCTGCATCCCTTTGCTGACCTCTTCTCCTCTACTGGCCTCTCGGTGTTGGAGACCCCGGGAATCAGGCCTCAGATTTCTCTGCCCACATTATTTCCTCTCTGGTCTTTTGGTCTCGTATCGAGAAGTACCATTCAGACTCTGAGCACTTACAAGTTGTTTCCAGTCCATACCCCTTCCCCACGTGCAGAACTACATTTCCACCTGCCACTTCGCATCTCCCCTTGCTTTCTTTCAGCCTCAGCTCCTGATTTGCTCCTTCGGCCATCTTCCCCATTCTGTAAATGACCACTGTTTCTGTTGTTCAGGTCAAAAACCTTGGGAAACTGTGCTTGACCTTTACCATTTTACCTTTGCCTTCAAAATATATCTGTTATCCTGCCACTTCTTCCCACCTCCCTTTTACGTCCCAGCGCAAGCTACATCAGATGGGTACCGCAGTGGCCTCCCGCAGGGCTGCTGTTCCAGCCTCCACCTCCCTCTCCACCCCCACCCCATCATACAATCTGTTCTCCAAACAGAAACCAGAACAAATCTTTTTTTAAACTAAAGTTTGTGTTACTCATTTACTCTAAAGCCACCTGTGGTTTTCTGACTCCACTTGACTCGATTAAAGCCTGAGAAGCCGCTCTGACCTCTCCCGTTGCCTCTCCAGCTGTGCGTCTGGCCCCTCCCTTGGCTTACCCTGCTTCCGCAGCACTGGCTCTGCCCGCTTCAGAGCAGAGGACCCGTGTCCCCTCAGATAATCACAGGACCCACAGGGCTCTGCTCCACGTCCCCAGTGGTGAGGCATTCTCTTGACCAGGTCTGACAGATACGCTTTTTTGTACTTAATGGTTTTGCCTCTTTGAGGCCAAGGTTTTATATTCAGTGTGGGACAGGAGACTCTGGACTGAGCCATACATTCCTGGCTTTTTTTTTTTTAAGCAATATATTTTATTTAAGTTTACATTTTATATGGGAATTAAGGTGCAGGGAGCATGAAACCAGACAGAACAGCAGTAGGTTTTATAAGGGGATATTACCTTAGAAACTAAAATAATAGTTAACCATTAGTAATTCTTATCTGATTAAGCATATATGATTCTTGGGATAGTGCCACTTGGAAGGTTAGGAATCAAAATCATAAAAGCTTAGAATATTTATTTGAACGTGTGCTCTGCTCTCTTCAGTTTCTGGAACATTCAAATTCAGTTTTACTGCAGCCAGTTAGCCTACAGACCGTTCCAGCAACACCATCAAACGAGAGACTGCCACCTCTGCCCAGCAATCATCCAGGTACTTAAGACCTTATTATCTACACCAAATAAGGAAACTTATGAGAATAGATGGGTCTGCTAGAGATGTATTGGTGACTAAAAACAGATATGCAGAGAGAAGAAATTAGAGTGCATTTGCATCTTTCAGCTACATGAGGTAGATTTAAGGCAGATTTTATTAGGACTGACTGTTGTTGTTGTCGTTCGTCACTGTCACGTCCGACTCTGCATCCCCATGGACTGCAGCCCGTTGGGTTCCTCTGTCCAGGGGATTTCCCAGGCAAGAATATTGGAATGGGTTGCCAGGCCCTTCTCCAGCGGATCTTTCCGATCCAGGCATATCTCCTGCATTGGCAAGTGGATTCTTGACCGCTGAGCCTCAGGGGAAGCCCATAACTGACAGGAGGAGACTGTGGGAGTGCTTGTGTTGCACTGAATTCTGTATTCTGAGTGCCGAGGGGAATGGACCTTCCGTCTGAGTCTGGGCGCCTGTAGACCTGTACTGGGCAGTAGCTCTGGGGCGCCAGTGTGCCTGTTTCTGGTTGTCACGTGTTCATTAGGATCTTCTGTTTGAAGTCAAAGTCAGGGAGAGTATTAACTGTGTGTATCTCCTCAAAAAGCACAATGTGTGTTTCTTTTTGTTGCCTACAGCGATGACAAAGAACCATCTCCAGCCACCCAATTACTGTGAAGTTATGGAGTTTGATCCCTTAGCTCCTGCTGTCACCACAGAGTAAGTCATTTACAAAATGATTATTTTTTTGTCTTGGTTCCTTTTGGTAGCAGAGCTCACAGGGTTTGGTTATACATTTAACTTTGTTCAGGCCTTAGCAGAAATCAATGACCTTATATAAAAGTGATTTATGAGAATTTGTGGTGTTTGTTGCTCTTAATGGTGGTCTTGTCATTCTTGACCTTGTGACTTAAAAATAAAAATACTGGGGTTGCACACTAAGAAATAAGCAGAACCATCATGTGCATTAGTGTATTCCTTATAGATGCCTTGGAAGAAAGTCAGATTCTCTCCAGCTCGAGACGGGCACTATTCACTGATTGATGACTCTTAAGTACCACGTTGATGGGATATTTTAGTTGTTCTTTGACTAATGCCAGAAAAAAACTTACATAAGAACTTGTTTTTAATCTTCACTACCTATGACAATAGTGTCCTTATTAATGTAAAAATTACTTTTTAACTTGGAATCCTTAAAGCAATATTATTTTGTGATTTCATATTGGTCAAGTGTATATAAATATTTATGGGATGATAGCCTCATTAGTGGAGTAGGAAATAGCAACCCACTCCAGTATTCTTGCCTGGAGAATTCCGTGGACAGAGGTGCCTGGCAAGCTACAGTCTGTGGGGTCACAGAGTCAGACACAACTGAGCATGCACACACAGGCTCATTAGTTTTAATATATTTTGACTAACTGAAAGTTACCTCCAAACTTGTTTAAAATAATTAAAGCATTTTCATAGAAATGATTGTTTAGAAACGAGCAGCCTACAGGCTGTATCTTGCCTGCAACTGTGTTTTGTTTGACCTATGTGAATTTTAAATATGCACATAAAAATTAATTGCCAAGTTAAAAGATGGGCTGTTTCACTAACTTTCTGAACCTCTGGATGCTTTTTGATATGACAACAATGCCAGGCCTGCATTTTTACATGCCAGCAATAGTTTGGGGCTGTGCTGTCTCAGTTCACCAGGACCCCCACATACCTTCATCTGATCTGCCTGACGTGTAGGCATTTGTGTTTTTGACCCTGACTCCCTGGTTCACACGCTCAGTGTAGTGATGTTTTGGAATGGTTTGTGAGTGAGTGAAGCAGGCCTGCAGAACCTGTCTCATCTTAAACAGGCAGCCACTATGCAGTCCCAGGCTTACTACCATAAGCTTAGGAGTTCAGTAAATATTTTTTCCTAACAGGATTGTGAAACTTTCATTCTGCTTGATAAAGTATCACTGAATATGTTA
Organism: Redunca redunca; assembly: GCA_006410935.1. Taxonomy (NCBI): domain Eukaryota; kingdom Metazoa; phylum Chordata; class Mammalia; order Artiodactyla; family Bovidae; genus Redunca; species Redunca redunca. The sequence continues at coordinate 569,347 of SJYQ01000182.1, read as the reverse complement.
GTGCTTTAAGGAATTAGAAACTGGTTAAACTAGGTATGTTGTCTCAAGAACGCAAGTTTTTTTAATCAGTTTCTCCAAGCAAATAGGAAGCAGATTACTATAATCTAGTTAATTATGAGATAGTTGTAAGTAGATGTGGTGGTGTAGGAGATATTAAAGGTAAGAAATAGCAAGAAGCTGGAGAGGTGAAGTTTTGGAACTCCCTACCACTTTGAAAGCTTATGACACTTTGAGATTGTGGTACTGGAGAAGACTTTTGAGTCCTTTGGACTGCAGGATCAAACCAGTCAATTCTAAAGGAAACCAACCCTGAATATTCACTGGAAGGACTGATGCTGAAGCTGAAGCTCCAAAACTTTAGCCACCTGATGCAAAGAGCCGACTCACTGGAAAAGACCCTGATGCTGGGAAAGATTGAGGGCAGGAGGAGAAGAAGGCAGGAGAGGATGAGATGGTTACATAGCATCACCAACTCAATGGATATGAACTTGAGCAAACTGGAAGATACTGGAGGACAGGGAAGCCTAGCATGCTGGAGTCCATGGGGTGACAAAGGGTTGGACATGACTTAAGGACTGAAGAACCACCACCGCCACTATAGTTCTTACTTTCTGGGTGGTAGGGTGTCTCAGTCTCTTTAAACGTCCCATGAGATCCAGGGAACTTCTCCCTAAGGAAAAGCATAAAATCTTACATGAAAGTCCTGGGATTATCACATCACTGGTTGTCCATGAACCCCAGGTTAAGAATTTCTACTCCAGCAGAACATAGAGTATAGTACTTATGAATATACATATACATACACAATTCACTCATTTGACATATGACTGAAAATTAACTATGTAGAAGGGGAAATGATTGGTGCCTAATTTATAATGTGAACCTAATGGAGGGCAAATCTAATAAGGAGGCAGAAATTAGATCAGCAGGCAAACATGCATTTGCAGTTTGTGTTAATAGTATGAAAGATATTGACTTGACAATATATAACAGGAAGAACTGACTTAATGGGGGGTTAGAGAAAGCCTGAGAAGTGACATTCAAATTAAGACCTGCAGTTTTTAGTGTAGTGACAAGTTTGGAAATCAGTGTTGCAGGCCCAGGGGGAGAGAAATGGAAAAGTCAGGAGCAAAGAGAACAACATGGAACCTATTACCAGATATGGAAATCGCAGTCTGGAAACAAAAAGAAGGGAGTGCACAAATGTGATGAACGTCGCTGAAGACAGACAAGGACGCAACACTAGATAATGGACTAAGTAACAGATCATCATGAGTGATTCAGCAGAAGTTGACAGGGACAGAGGCAAATCTCAGTGCATTAAAAAGGGACGAAGTAGACGGTGCACAGGCAGCTCACAAAAAACTTAAACACGAAGGAATTGGGGAAAGTGGTCTGGCAGCTAGAGTATTACTGAGGCAATTAAGTAGACATGGAATAAAGGACTGTATTATTTTATAAAATGGGAAATGCTGGAACATCTGTGAATCCTGAGGGGATTTAGTGGAGAAGGAGAGGTTGAAGATTGAGGGAGGGAGACTGAAGTGTTTAAGAAGCCAGGGGTCATTAGATAGGATCATAAAAGTAGATGATGGTGCAGATGAAAACAGACTTGAAGATTTGGTGATGGGAACATGAGGTTTCCATGTAAAGACATTTAATTTATTAAGATATGAGGTTTTTCCAACTGAGAGGAGGGGCGTCATAGATTTGAGTAGCCTGAAGGAGGTTGAAATACTTCTGTGGAAAATGAAAGACAAAACAGAGAAACATTAAAATTTCTGGACCATGCTGGCACTTCTTGAAGTTAGCAATTAAGTCTTAAAAGTGCTTTGATTTTTATGAGGTTTTTTTTCTTAGTCATGTGTTGCTATACTGTGTATATTAATGCCATATTTGTAGGTATAGATATTTTCTATCTATAGACATATGTTAAGGCAAATGAAGATTATCACAGAAAAATTACTATATACAAAGTACAAAGATGACAGTGGTTAAATAAGCTAGAATATTATTTCTAATGTTTAAGCCAGGGAAAGCTGAACAATTCTTGCCTTTTTTTTAAGCAGAAAGCAAGCTGTCTAAATTTGAGCCATATTTCTCATTAAATTATAAGACGGTTATATAAGACACATATTTGTAGGATGCACGGGAACAGCAGCATTAGGATCTAAAGTGGTTTTTATAATGTAAGCTTCAGGGAGGAGACCTTTGTTTTTATTCATTGATATAGCCTCAACACCTAAAATGGCCCCAGATTTTTGGTTTAAGATGATGGCAGTTAAAAGTACATTGAAACTGATCCATAACCATATTTATCAGTTTACCATGACAACTTGTTTCAGAGCTGTTTATGAAGACATTGATGTTCATCACCACAAAGGAGCTCAAAGGCAGTGATTGTTGAGGTAAAGCCTTCAACTCACACACCTTCCATTCCACATGGTTTCAGTGTTAACTGTCACTTTCTACATTTATCATTTACGTTTTGTAAGGGCCATCTCAGTCTGACACTTTGATGAGTGAAGTATTACACAAGTTCTTATGTCACTCAAATTGTAATGATCAATGAGATAGATTCTCTGTGACCATGTTAGCTAAAAATTATAAATCTTGGGAATGCAGAAATTGGTTTATGGTATAAAAATATTAATACTAACAAAAACAGCTGATCAATAAAAAATTCTTAGCAACAGAATCAGATTTGTATTCTGTGTACAGAACTGGGACTGGTAGAACCCATTTATTGTTATTCTAGGTTAGTCTGGATTCTATTGCTTTACTAATCATTCCATTTATTTACTAATAAATGCACACAGCCACCAATAACCTATTAACCATATTTATTCCCTTCACACTTCCCTCGTGGAAGTAGTACCTTCCCACCTTTCCTCTACTTGACTGTGGCTGTCTAGTTATCAAGGACTGGGGAAGGAGAGGAAAGAATGGAGATAATTGACTCTTCTTTTTATTCCAGGTGGAAATGGATGACCAGTTCACTAGCAGCATTATGGGTGCCAATTTTCTAAAAGGTAGACCCTGTCCAGCTTTGAGACCCACAAGTTAAGACCTTCCAAAACATCAAAACCACAGTGGAATATTTTTCCTCTGCATTAATGAGGTTTAAACAGAAGAGTCACAGTTCCAGAGTAACATATATGGTTCCTGACAGCAGCTTAAGCTTTATCTCAGAAGAACTTGGTTGTAGTATACATTCTCTTAAAACTTAGGCAGAAAAAAATTCATGGTACTGAGGCCAACCATGTTAAGTGTAGCACCTTATGCTTTCACAGGCCTTCCTACATTTAGAATCATCACAAGAGATGGGGTAAGAGTAGATGAAAGACTGTTTCAGTACAAAATAATTGTTAATAAGTGAAAGCACGACATGGAAAAACTGTATTATTCAGGAAGAATACTTGAGTGCCTTTATTTACCTAAAGTTGAATGTAAAAGTCAATTTGCACTTCTTTATAAATAACACTCTTACTTAGAATTATAAGTTGTGAAAGTTTTGATGATTGTAGTTCAACTGTATTTCAGGTTTACCCTCAAGAGGTCACTGGATTCTACATTGGTTGCTTTTAAATACAATTCTTTATAACACTAAATGGTTGTTTTTGTCTTTTTGGAAGAAAGTCTATTGGAAAACATTTAGGATAACTTGTGCTTTCCTTTGTCACAAGTTATAATGACAAATGAATTACTATTAAAACAGTTCAAGAACTTTTTTTTTTTTTCAGAAGAACTTCTAATGTTAGTAAATCCTCACAATCCCACTTACAATTTAAAATCGGGGGACTTGGAATTACCACAAGAAATGCTGGAAGCCTACTAGATATACTTAATGCATTTTATTTAAATTTCATGGTACCAGACTTTCAAAGTACTTATTTAGTGCTCTGAATGTAAGATAGCCCTAGATTTTAAAGGGAGAATACAGTCAGATTTGAAATCAAAATGTAGTCTTTGGGTAAGCTGTTAGGGCTCACTGAATACTCTTTTGTTTTGAGCTTTTAAAGTAGTGACTGTTCGTAATGAAAATAACCAGTTATTTGAGAAATAATAATAAAAGTTTATTGCTACAAGTACGAAGTGCTGATAACCTAAAAGGGGAGCTGAATCAAGTTTCTGCCAACATACATGGTTTTGAACTGTCATACATTCTAAGTAGGATAAATGAGTTGGGAAGAAAAGAACCATCAGTAGATAACATTTAAAACAGAAGGCTTCATATTAGTTTAAATACTTCTCTGAGAAGACAAGGTACATGATTTTTTAAAAATCACAAATTTGAAGCAGGACTTAGTTGGTGATTTGAATTATAGCCTGGCACTGCCAACTTATGCCCCTCCTTTGCTTCAAAAAAAGTGTAAGAAAGAGTGATGAGATCAACATTCACCATTCTTGGATCTTCAGCAAATTCAGGATCAATGTAGAAAAATACTGGCATATCTACTTCCTCTTGTGGATTAAGCCTTTGTTCTTCAAAGCAGAAGCACTAAAAGTTATAGAAAAGTATTCATTAGTATTTCTATTCTGCTGCCTAGAATAGAAACTGTGCTTCATTTATTGGCTTTAATAAGCATACTGTTAATTATAATCTTTAAATTCTATGATAGGATAACAGCATCTTTCATCTCTGGTTGACTTTTGCTTTTAAAGATCAAGAATCAGCAAATTCTTCTAATCTTAAAAAAACTGATATCCATATAGTTTGGCTCTCAACTTCTGCATAATTATTATAAGCAATGAAAAAAATAGTTTGAATTTTAAAATAAATGAACTTTCCAACTTTTTTATCTTCTAAAAAAACACTGCAGTAAATTTATTACCAAACAATCTCAGGTACTTTGATCACATTTTGTAACATTTGCATTTAGTTATACCTGTATTTTATTGAAGTACTGTCCAGCTTCAAATGGTACAACATTGTATGTAGAAATTCCGATTACTGGTTTGTCGGTAGGATTCTTAGCTTTATAAAACGCCAGTGCTGTCTCTCCTGGCACTACCTGTTTTAAGGAAAATACACATTATCAACACTTTAAATCTTACAAATCTGCACTCCATACTAAATTAGTATTTTCATTTCAGACCATAATACCTAATCTAATTTTAAGAGTCAGCAAAATAAATAATGAATGCTACCCAAGAACATTTGACCTTCAAATGTAATTTGCATGTCAGTGGAGAACCACTGCTCTATTGCACATACATTACGGATTGTTCTCTTGTATGTCTGAAGTCCTGAAGTGATAATCTGCAGATGAAATTATTTAAAATGTGTCCAAGAACAGCCAAGTCTAACTTCTTAACACTTACCCTGAATATTACATAAACTGACTAAAGATTTCTCTGGTGACTCAGATGGTAAAGAATCTGCCTACAGTGCAGGAGACCTGGATTTGATCTCTGGGTTGGAAAGATCCCCTGGAGAAAGAAATGGTTACCCACTCTAGTATTCTTGCTTGGAAAATTCCATGGACAGAGCAGCACAATGGGCTACATACAGTTCACGAGGCTGCAAAGAGCTGGACATGACTGAATGACTTTCACTTCACTTTTTAGAAAACGTTACCAACCTTAAACTTAGTTTACAACCAGAGTAGATTATATGTATAACCAAAGTAAAACTGACTAAATAGAAATTTTATTTAGCCAAAAAGCACTAATACTTTTCTTTTGAGAGAAAATAATGGATAAAATAAATTGCAAGCTTTAAAGTATTTGGACACTGACTAGTGTCCTAAGGATGTTCTATCACATGTACCAGATTAGCCACTAATACCTTGTATACTACTATGTGACTGGAATTAATACTCAGAACTACAATCTTTAACACCCTCAATCACTGAAGAGATTCAGTCAGGATTACTAACCTGGGAAAGCACTATCATTCATAGAGTTTTCCAATAAGAGTTACAATTAAACTTTTCTGGCTTATTCCTCAGTTCATGAGGTAATTTCAATTAAATCCTCTAGGCAAGATGTTAAGCAACTTTTAAGGTACATAGTCTTTCTGAGCTAGAATATAACTTTTTAGCATGACTACTTCAAAAATCCTTAAATTTATTTTAAGAGATAGGGATGCTGCTGCTACGTCACTTAGACTGTGTGTGACCCCATAGTCGGCAGCCCACCAGGCTCCCCTGTCCCTGGGATTCTCCAGGCAAGAACACTGGAGTGGGTTGCCATTTCCTTCTCCAATGCATGAAAGTGAAAAGTGAAAGTGAAGTTGCTCAGTCGTGTCCGACCCTTAGCAACCCCATGGACTGCAGCCTTCCCCGGCTCCTCCATCCATGGGATTCTCCAGGCAAGAGTAGTGGAGTGGGATGCCATTGCCTTCTCCGAGAGGGATATTTTGATGTAAACCAGTAAACTACTTTACAGTGTAACCAATGTTTTCCAACAGTTTCCTATATCATCTCTACCTGGGGTAAATAAGTTTTAGTCACTCAGTTGTGTCCGACTCTGAAACCCCAATGACTAGCCCGCCAGGCTTCTCTGTTCATGGGATTCTCCAGACAAGAAAGAATACTGGAGTGGGTAGCCATTCCCTTATTCAGGGGATCTTCGTGACCCAGGGTTCAAGACCGGGTCTCCTGTATTGCAGACATTTTTTACTGTCTGACACATCGGGACAGCTGTTCCTCAAGATTGGTGACCAGAGAACTTTTTAGTGAACTCTTAATATGATTCTAATAAAAATAGGACATTTTCCATTGCTCCAAAGTGACTTTTATTATGATGCTGTATAACTTAAAAGAATATTTTGTTACATTAAGTGTAGTGCACTGTCAAAAAGTAGTCTGTGGGAATAAAAGAATTACAGTAATGGAATCTGTCAGTATTCTGAAATTAAGTTTAGATGAGTGTTTCCTAAATTGTGAAACAGTAAGTGAAAGAATCAATCTTTAAATTGGAAAAAGCAATCTTTTAAACGTTGTTGTAAGTACTTACATATATTTCTGTTTGCTGAGGTCTAAAGTTCCACTGGAGACTTGCATGCACATCTGCATTAAAGGTGATTTTAATGATGCGGTCCTTAACAGGTACCATGTTTTCAATCTGGTCTGATGCATGACCTGCTACTGCTGATCCTCCAAGTCCAGTAGTCTAGGAAAAGATAACAAGGCATAATATGCTAAACAAAAGTACAACAGTTTTAGGTGCTGATGGCCTATTTACTGGATGAAACAAAATTTTAAAAACAATCATCCAGTAGCAGCAAGGTTTACATGCTATCACTGACCATTTCCTATGAATGTGCTAATGATTTGACCACTTTTTGAGTGTCAAGGGTCTGTGTATGTTAAAGTTATATTTTTCTGTAATCACCTGGTTGTAAAAATGATCAAAAGTGAATCAGCTGAAAGAGAATGGACTCTCCACTGATAACAGAGCTCTGAATTTTTAGCTGAACTTTTCATTTTCTCCTTATTGCATTTCATAACTACTATTATGAATAGAAATAAAATATACCCACAATTCTGTCATTTCAATAAAACTATTTAATTCCATTTTCCACATTCTTTTCTGGTCCTTTTCTGTATCATAACTTTTAGTGTACAGATTAGTTTGTAAATTCACTTCTATAGTCTGCTTTCCTCAAGCATCGTTAAGTATTTTGCCATGTTGGTAAAATGTTTCTGTAAATGTTTTCTGTATTTTTTTGGTACTGTACAGCTTTTACATAGGTATCATCAGTTAATCAGAGAACCTGATCTCTTTGGTCACTCAGTGGACTAATCGTAAGGCATTAGGATAATCTATATCTGACACTTCTTGCCTATCTTCATTGCCGTTACTTATTTCCTTATCAGAGATGCTTAAAAAAAAATCCTTACTTCCAGGGTCATCATTCTTCTGATGCTTGAGGTTGCCAGAATTCTGGTCTCCAGATAATTAATCTGTCACTATACTGGGAAAAAAATACCAAATTTGAGGCTATGGAAGACTCCCAGCAAAATACAGTACTACTACCTCAGCCTGTTAAACAAGTCAATCAGCTTCACTAAACTGCCACGCATTATGAAGCTACATTATAACCCTACAAAACACATCAGAGGGCAAGCCTTTATTTACCCTTGTTTAATCAGAGGGCAAGCCTATTCTTCTGCTCAAGAAGTCTACATTTTAAGATGTAACTTGTTTCTGAGTCACTTGAATGTTTTCTTTCTGACAGTCTTTGAATACAGTCTTCAACTTAGTGTGATGATTTGCAAAATTAAACAAGAATAGAAAAAGGCCCTGAAAAGAAAATGTCCTGTGCTCCAGTCTAGTTCTGTCACTAAGTAGCTCCAAAAACTCAATTTTACTTTCTTTGGGCGACACTTTCTATACTCATAAAATGAGCTCAGTGTATGAAGTGGTTTACATAATCCCTTATTTTTGGCTCTAAAGTTCTGTGATTCCAAAAATTAAAAGATGTTCTTTTGGAAGTGTCACTACTGAACATCCAACTGTGATTTAAGTTTAGGATTGCAAACCACAATAGATTTTTACTTTCCTGCCCTGCACTTCATCCATGTGAATGAAATTTGTCATTTCAGTTTGGGGCAGGGTTTCTCAATCTTGGCACTAATGACACTTTGGATAGGATAATTCTTTTGTTTTTTTTTTTGGTAGGGATGGGGGAGGGGTCCGTTCTCTGCAGTGCTGGGTGTTTAGCAGCATCCCTTAACCTCTACCCACTAGGCAGCACCCTCCCCCTTCACCTCCCAGGGTATGGCAACTAAAACGTCTTCAGATATTGTTAAATATTCCCTGGAAAATAAAATCACCCACCCACCTCCCCCTGTCCATGCCCCGCGGTTTGGGGAGATCTACACTAGATGTTTTGGATTCAGTTCTGTTTATGATTTCATCAGTGGCAGTTTGGGGATTCATGCTTGGTCCAGGCTAGCTTGTGATGAACATCAGCTCACATTCTACACTCATCCTCCAGCAATCAAGCCACTGCCCCTTCCCATATAAATGCTGACATTAAGAGACTAAAAGGTCCTTTAGATTCCAGTTTCAAAATACAACAAAGTTTGGGAACCTGCTATTACTCACTCAGTGAATGAACCCATAGTGTAGCTCTCATTCACGGCACGGTTTTAAAACAGAAATTCCTGGACCCTACCCAGGTCTCCTAATCAGAGTCTCTGGGGTAGGGAAGCCCTGATATGTTTAAGAAGCTCCATGGGTGACCTAATGCCCAAAGCAGCAAACTACTGCTTAAGAACTTAGCAGAACATGTATATGTAACAGGTGAAGTAGCCCTGTGCCTGCGGTTCTCAAACATTAAGTCTGCATCACAATCTGCTAGAGAACTTATTAAAATAGACATCGCTGGGCCCTGACCCCCAGAGTTCCTGATTACACAGTTCTGGAGTTGGAGCCAACAATCTGTACTCAAATTCCCCTCTCAGGTAATGGTGCTGCTGCTCGTGGGAGGGTCTGCCCTTTGAAAACCACTGCATTAGAGTTTCTGATCTAAAAGGNTATGCATAGAAATGAATGAAAATGAAAACACAACAACCCAAAACCTATGGGACACTGTAAAAGCAGTGCTAAGGGGAAAGTTCATAGCAGTACAGGCATACCTCAAGAAACAAGAAAAAAGTCAAATAAATAACCTAACTCTACACCCAAAGCAACTAGAAAAGGAAGAAATGAAGAACCCCAGGGTTAGTAGAAGGAAAGAAATCTTAAAAATTAGGACAGAAATAAATGCAAAAGAAACAAAAGAGACCATAGCAAAAATCAACAAAGCCAAGAGCTGGTTCTTTGAAAGGATAAATAAAATAGACAAACCATTAGCCAGACTCCTCAAGAAACAAAGAGAGAAAAACAAGTCAATAAAATTAGAAATCAAAATGGAGAGATCACAACAGACAACATAGAAATACAAAGTTTCATAAGAGACTACTATCAGCAATTATATGCCAATAAACTGGACAATGTGGAAGAAATGGACAAATTGTTAGAAAAGTACAACTTTCCAAAACTGAACCAAGAAGAAATAGAAAATCTTAACAGACCCATCACAAGCATGGAAATTGAAACTGTAATCATAAATCTTCCAGCAAACAAAAGCCCAGGTCCAGACAGCTTCACAGTTGAATTCTACCAAAAATTTAGAGAAGAGCTAGCACCTATCCTACTCAAACTCTTCCAGAAAATTGCAGAGGAAGGTAAACTTCCAAACTCATTCTATGAAGCCACCATCACCCTAATACCAAAACTTGACAAAGATGCCACAAAAAAAAGAAAACTATAGGCCAATATCACTGATGAACATAGATGCTAAAATCCTTAATAAGATTCTAGCAATCAGAATCCAACAACACATTAAAAAGTTTGTACACCATGACCAAGTGGGCTTTATCTCAGGGATGCAAGGATTCTTCAATATCTGCAAATCAATCAATGTAATACACCACATTAACAAATAGAAAAATAAAAGCCATATGATTATCTCAATAGATGCAGAGAAAGCCTTTGACAAAATTCAACATCCATTTATGATAAAAACTCCCCAGAAAGCAGGAATAGAAGGAACATACCTCAACATAATAAAAGCTATATATGACAAACCCATAGCAAACATTATCCTCAATGGTGAAAAATTGAAAGCATTTCCCCTAAAGTCAGGAACAAGACGAGTGTGCCCACTCTCACCACTACTGTTCAACATAGTTTTGGAAGTTTTGGCCACAGCAATCAGAGCAGATATAGAAATAAAAGGAATCCAGATTGGAAAAGAAGAAGTAAAACTCTCACTGTTTGCAGATGACATGATCCTCTATATAGAAAACCCTAAAGACTCCACCAGAAAATTACTAGAGCTAATCAATGAATATAGTAAAGTTGCAGGAGATAAAATCAACACACAGAAATCCCTTGCATTCCTATACACTAATAATGAGAAAATAGAGAAATTAAGGAAACAATTCCATTCACCATTGCAACAAAAAGAATAAAATACCTAGGAATATATCTACCTAAAGAAACAAAAGACCTATATATAGAAAACTATAAAACACTGGTGAAAGAAATCAAAGAGGACACTAATAGATGGAGAAATATACCATGTTCATGGATCGGAAGAATCAATATACTGAAAATGAGTATACTACGCAAAGCAATCTATAGATTCAATGCAGTCCCTATCAAGCTACCAATGGTATTTTTCATAGAGCTAGAACAAATAATTTCAAGATTTGTATGGAAATACAAAAAACCTCGAATAGCCAAAGCAGTCTTGGGAAAGAATGGAACTGGAGGGATCAACCTGCCTGACTTCAGGCTCTATTACAAAGCCACAGTCATCAAAACAGTATGGTACTGGCACAAAGACAGAAATATAGATCAATGGAACAAAATAGAAAGCCCAGAGATAAATCAGCGCATGTATGGACACCTTATCTTTGACAAAGGAGGCAAGAATATACAATGGAGAAAAGACAATCTCTTTAACAAGTGGTGCTGGGAAAACTAGTCAGTTCAGTTCAGTCGCTCGGTCGTGTCTGACTCTTTGCGACCCCATGAATCACAGCACGCCAGGCCTCCCTGTGCATCACTAACTCCCGGAGTTCACTCAGACTCGTGTCCATCAAGTCAGTGATGCCATCCAGCCATCTCATCCTCTGTCGTCCCCTTCTTCTCCTGCCCCCAATTCCTCCCAGCATCAGAGTCTTTTCCAATGAGTCAACTCTTCGCATGAGGTGGCCCAAGTACTGGAGTTTCAGCTTTAGCATCATTCCTTCCAAAGAAATCCCAGGGCTGATCTCTTTCAGAATGGACTGGTTGGATCTCCTTACAGTCCAAGGGACTCTCAAGAGTCTTCTCCAAAACTACAGTTCAAAAGCATCAATTCTTCGGTGCTCAGCCTTCTTCACAGTCCAACTCTCACATCCATACATGCCTACTGGAAAAACCATAGCCTTGACTAGATGTGAAACTAGAACACTTTTTAACACCATACACAAAAATAAACTCAAAATGGATTAAAGATCTAAATGTAAGACCAGAAACTATAAAACTCCTAGAGGAGAACATAGGCAAAACACTGTCTGACATAAATCACAGCAGGATCCTTTATGACCCCCCTCCCAGAATACTGGAAATGAAAGCAAAAATAAATAAATGGGACCTAATTAAAATTAAAAGCTTCTGCACAACAAAGGAAACTATAAGCAAGGTGAAAAGACAACCTTTGGAATGGGAGAAAATAACAGCAAATGAAGCAACTGACAACTAATCTCAAAAATATACAAGCAACTCCTGCAGTTCAATTCCAGAAAAATTAACGACCCAATAAAAAAATGGGCCAAAGAACTAAATAGACATTTCTCCAAAGAAGACATACAGATGTCTAACAAACACATGAAAAGATGCTCAACATCACTCATTATCAAAGAAATGCAAATCAAAACCACAGTGAGGTACCATTTCACGCCAGTCAGAATGGCTGCGATCCCAAAGTCTACAAGGAATAAATGCTGGAGAGGGTGTGGAGAAAAGAGAACCCTCTTACACTGTTGGTAGGAATGCAAACTAGTACAGCCACTATGGAGAGCAGTGTGGAGAATCCTTAAAAAACTGGAAATAGAACTGCCTTATGACCCAGCAATGCCAATGCTGGGCATACACACCGAGGAAACCAGAATTGAAAGAGACACGTGTACCCCAGTGTTCATCACAGCACTGTTTATAATAGCCAGGACATGGAAGCAATCTAGATGTCCATCAGCAGATGAATGGATAAGAAAGCTGTGGTACATATACATAATGGAGTATTACTCAGCCATTAAAAAGAATACATTTGAATCAGTTCTAATGAGGTGGATGAAACTGGAGCCTATTATACATAGTGAAGTAAGCCAGAAAGAAAAACACCAATACAGTATACTAATGCTTATATATGGAATTTAGAAAGATGGTAATGATAACCCTGTATGTGAGACAGCAAAAGAGACACAGATGTATAGAACAGTCTTTTGGACTCTGTGGGAGAGGGCAAGGGTGGGATGATTTGGGAGAATGGCATTGAAATATGTATAATATCATATAAGAAATGAATCGCCAGTCTAGGTTCAATGCAGGATACAGGATGCTTGAGGCTGGTGCACTGGGATGACCCAGAGGGATGGTATGGGGAGGGAGCTGGGAGGGGGGTTCAGGATGGGGAACATGTGTACACCTGTGGCAGATTCATGTTGAGGTATGGCAAAACCAATACAATATTGTAAAGTAATTAGCCTCCAATCAAAATAAATTTTTTAAAAAGAAAACAAACACACAAAATTACATCAAAACTGAGCACAAAATGACATTTATTATCTCACAGTGGGCCAGTAATGCAGCAGTGGCCTAGGTGAGTCTCTTGTGCATTCTGTCTGTCTGACTCTTTGCAACTCTACAGACTGTAACCCACCAGGCTTCTCTGTCCCTGGAATTTCCCAGGCAAGAATACTGGAGTAGGTTGCCATTTCCTTCTCCAGAGGATCTTCCCAACCTAGAGCTCAAACCCAAGTCTCCTGCATTAGCAGGCAGATTCTTTACCACTGAGCTTCCCAGGTGGATCTCTTTTAAGACAGAAATCAATGTGTTGACTCGGTTTGCATTACTCTAAAAGCTTGCTGTGGAAGGATCCACTTCCTAGCTCACTCATATGGTTGTTGGCAGAATTCATTTCCCCATTGGGCTGCTGGCCAGAGGCTTCCTGTTGTTCCTTACCATGTGGACCTCTCCTTAGAGCATCTCCCTTCAAGGAAGCACATGAGAGGGCAAAAAGAGTGCCAGTAAAGAAGAACACTAGCAAGAAGGACATCACAATTTTATAACGCAATCACAGACAGATGACATCCCATTACTTTTGCCATATTTTATTCTTGAGAAGGAAATCTCAAAACCCATCCCACACTCAAAGGAGTAGGGGGTTACACAAGCATGTGAATACCAGGAAGCAGGGATCATTGGAGGTGCTTCTAGGAAGTCTGTCACCCAGTCCTCAGACTCTGGTACTGTAGAATGCTTCTCATGTTGAGTGAATTAAACTTTCCCAAGCATACATAACAGGTAGCATACATTTGTAAGAAGGCTGGCCAGTGGTGAAAATTCAGTTTGAGGCTATCAAATGGTAACTTGCTACAAAGGGATTCTTTTATCCCATGTTCCTGGTGTCATTAATGATGTGCTTTAATGAAGTAACTTAATATTTAGTGAAAAGGTAAAATCATCTTATATTTATGAAACCAGGAATGCTATTTAAGAAAATCAGAATATGTGTAGTATATAATTTGATGAGAATTCCAGAAATAGTCTAATAGCAAGCTATATTTTGAGATAATTTAAGCTTCCCAGTCATTGCCAACACATGTCATTTTATGACCTGGATAGATATAGTAATATATCAAATTCTGGGGAATTAAAGTATAGCTAAATTTGAAACTTACTGTAAAATAATCTTTCCTTACAAAAATAAGCCCATAATAGTTGGACTAAATATCAGATCATGTATTCAGTTGTTTTGTCTTTTTTTTTTTTGCATAGTTTCAGTGTCAAGGCAGTTTAATTTTTAGAAGAGCACTAAGGAATCTCATCCTAGATTTATAATATGCCAGATATTAGGAATGATTTTTCCAACCATAACTTTCTACAGATGAGGAAATGGCTATCCAGTAATGTGCCCAAGCTTGCTGGTAGCAGAGCCAGTGCCAGATCCCAGGCCTACTGATTCCATAAAGTGCATTGCACCATGCCACATTGCCAGTAATAAACCATATTAGAACCATTTAGGGGATCTTTAAAAATACTTATGCCTATGCCTGTCCCATCCTTAGACATTTTGAGTTAATTGCTATCCAGTGGAACTTGATCTTTGGGATTTTTAAAAGCGCCGAGTTTGGGAACTGTTCCATAAGGAATTAGTGTGCTTAAGGACTTGGAACCAGAGTGAAATCAATAGTATAGACTTCTGTCCATTCTGATTCCTTAATCATGTGTTTGGCTAGGTTTTATCTGGGCAGTAAGAGATGTCTTTACATTGAGAAATAGCCAAGAATTCTGCTGAACAAAGGCTTTCATTAAAGTTGTTTTCTTCACTCACTAGTGTATATTTTGTAAATGAGATAGCCTGTGACAAAATTCTTCTTAATCATGAAATAGGAGAACAGTTTTTTGACGTTGATCAGACAAGGAGAAAGTCTTGTGCCATCTGTGTTGTAGCATACTCTGCTGTTGTTTTAACTAGATAAAATTCTAATTACTGTTAAACAGATTGTTTATGACGTTGTTTTTAATACTTTTAGGGCAACTATATAAATATCAGGAGGCAAAGAAATGGTTCCAGATTTAAAACCAAAAGACTTTTCTTTTGAAAGTTAGCAGAATTTGACACACTTTTGTTTTATAACACATTTCTGTGTATATCCTTCATAATGCATGTTGTAAGGAATGTGGAATTTGCAGTTTGGTTATAATCATTCTGTGGCGCTGTCGTGTACTTTTTGGTACAATGCATTGTAACTAGAAAGTACTAATTCATGCTGGGTAAGTAACATTTGTTTCAAGATATCTCTCTCTCTCTCTCTTTTTTTTTTTTTTAAGAAAAATAAGAGCTTTCCTTCCTAATGACAGGTATGAGACTGGAGTAGAAGAGTCAAGAATAGGAGATTATGATCAGATTGAAGCTTTTAAGAATTTTAGATCTGTTGAAGTTGTGTCAGGGTGATAGCGAGAGGCTGTATTTGAGGTGCTAGAGTAGAGGTTAAAGGGGAAGGGTTGACTCATTGGAAAAGACTCTGATGCTGGGGGGGATTGGGGGCAGGAGAAGGGGACAACAGGGGGTGAGATGGCTGGATGGCATCACTGACTCAGTGGACGTGAGTTTGAGTGAACTCTGGGAGTTGGTGATGGACAGGGAGGCCTGGTGTGCTGCAATTCATGGGGTCGCAAAGAGTCAGACACGACTGAGCAACTGAACTGAACTGATTTCCTACTGTAGCAAATCACTACAGATTTAGTGGCTTAAACAACAGAAATGTGTTATCTGACAGTTCTGTGGGTCAGTAAGATAATATCAGGATCCCACTAGACTAAAATCAAGGATTCATCAGGATGATATTCCTTTCTAGAGGCTGTAGGGCAGGTATCTTTTCCTTGCAGTGGGGGGATTTATATCCCAGTTGCCATGCTGGTGTCAGATGAGAGCCCTTCCCAGCTCCTGGAGACCACTCTCATTCCTTGCCTTGTGGCCTTCCCCTGCTTTCAATGCCAGCAACAGCAGGTCAGGTCTCGTTCATGCTTCCCCTCAGTTCAGTTCAGTTCAGTCGCTCAGTCGTGTCTGACTCTTTGCAACCCCATGAATCGCAGCATGCCAGGCCTCCCTGTCCATCACCGTCTCTGGGAATTCACTCAGACTCACGTCCATCGAGTCCGTGATACCATCCAGCTATCTCATCCTGGGTCGTCCCCTTCTCCTCCTTCCCCCAATCTCTCCCAGCATCAGAGTCTTTTCCAATGAGTCAACTCTTTGCATGAAGTGTCCAAAGTACAAAAGTCCAAAAAATAAAAAAATAAAAATGATAGGATACCAAAAGAGGAACTCCCCAGGTCATTAGGTGCCCAATATGTTACTGGAGATGAGTGGAGAAATAACTCCAGAAAGAATGAAGGGATGGAGCCAAAGCAAAAACAATACCCAGTTGTGGATGTGACTGGTGATAGAAGCAAGATCCAATGCTGTAAAGAGCAATATTGCATAGGAACCTGGAATGTCAGGTCCATGAATCAAGGCAAATTGGAAGTGGTCAAACAAGAGATGGCAAGGGTGAACATCGACATTCTAGGAATCATCGAACTAAAATGGACTGGAATGGGTGAATTTAATTCAGATGACCATTACATCTACTACTGCGGGCAGGAATCCCTCAGAAGAAATGGAGTAGCCATCATGGTCAACAGAAGAGTCTGAAATGCAGTACTTGGATGCAATCTCAAAAACGGTCTCTGTTCATCTCCAAGGTAAACCATTCAATATCACAGTAATCCAAGTCTATGCCTCAACCAGTAATGCTAAAGAAACTGAAGTTGAATGGTTTTATGAAGACCTACAAGATCTTTTAGAACTAACACCCAAAAAAGATGTCCTTTTCATTATAGGGGACTGGAATGCAAAAGTAGGAAGTCAAGAAACACCTGGAGTAACAGGCAAATTTGGCCTTGGAGTACAGAGAAGCAGGGCAAAGGCTAATAGAGTTTTGCCAAGAGAATGCACTGGTCATAGCAAACACCCTCTTCCAACAACACATGAGAAGACTCTGCACATGGACATCACCAGATGGTCAACACCGAAATCACATTGATTATATTCTTTGCAGCCAAAGATGGAGTAGCTCTATGCTTCCCCCATCTCCTCTTTATCTCTATCTCCTCAGTCTTATCTGTCTGACCCACTGTCTTTCTCTTCAGCTTCAAAGGACTCATGTGATTAGATTAGACCTAGTTGAATAATCCTAGATAATCTCCCCATCTTGGTGTCCTTAACCTTAATTATAACAGGAAGTCTTTTTTGCCAGGTAAAGAAAGCTTGGCTGGGGGTAGGAGGGGAAAGGACAAAGACTCCTTTGTAGGGCCATTATTCTGCTTATCAGAAGGAGCTAGGTCACTGAAGGAAACCAAGTAACAGTATTGACATAGCTGTTGATGGTCTTCATTTAGCCAGAAATCATTTATGAATTATTTGTGCTAGGAATTGCTGTACGCAATAAGCAACTGGGCTTATCGTGATAAACAAACAAGATATGATCCAGTCCCTACCCTTATATATGCTATATATATAAAAACAAGCAGTGCTTTATAAAGGGTTCTTCACATATTTCATAGTTATATGAATTCTCTGAAGGCAGAAAGGAGTTTTGAGTTTAGCAATCCAGACTCAGATGATAATGTAAAATTTTATCAGATACCAACTGAAAAAATTTTTTAAAGGCATTAAGAATTATTATATTCCATTTTTCTTTTCTCAGTAAAAACACTGAAGTGCTAAAGCCAGTTACAAATGTTATCTTTGTTTTAAGTGGCAAACTTTTGGTTTCTTCTCCCTGGATTCAATAGCCAGAAAGTAATTATTTACCCAATTAAAAAAAAATTGGCAGTTGCTTTAAACCAATATTCATCAATAGACAGTGAAGAATTGACAACCAAGAAGCACATTAAAGTAAGCTTTCAATGTAGTTTTTATGTGGCTGGGTAGACGTTTAAAATAACAAAAAGATGTTCTATTTGTAAACACCACTCTTGGAGCTCTCTTCCTCATATACAGTTCCTATTGTTTTCCCACTGTGTGCTGGGTATCAGCTTACTCTTTATGGAAAACCACAGGATTCTTTCTTTTTTTTGTAATCAGAATTTATTGAGCATCAACTATGTGCCCAACACTGGAAATACAACAGTGAACAAGATGGACACTCTATCTGCCCTCATGAGCTTACAATCTAGCAGCCAGCCAGCCAATTACATCCATAATTTAAACATTACTATTGTAATAAGTGCTCTTCAATAGGCCTGGTGCTAAGAGATTTAACAGAGTCTTGACCTACGTCGAGAAATCAGACAAGGTCTCCATGAGGAAGAAGCACTTAGGATTGGCAAGGTGGGAAATGGAAGAATGTTGCAAGCAGAGAGAACAGCCTTTGTGCTGGCTCTGAGGCAGGAAGACATTTAGTGAACAGAAAGTCAGCCAAAATGACTGGAACATAGGGAATGAAGAGGGGGTGATGCCAAGCAGAGGCTGATTTATGCAAGGTCTTTGGTTTTAAGACTATTCCAAAGGCAATTGGAAGCCACTGAAGAATCTGCAGGAGGAAAGTTAGATGCTTAAGTTTGTTTTTAATAGCTAACTCTGCTGTGTGTGGAGGTTGTTGTTGTTTAGTCACTAAGTTGTGTCCAACTCTTTATAGAGACCCCATGGACTGTAGCCTACTAGGATCCTTTGTCCATGGGATTTTCCAGGTAAGAATACTGGAGTGGGTTGTCATTTACTTCTCCAAAACCACCAGATTCTGATAAGTTATTTAAAGATCTGTAAAGACAGTTATTTTTAATTTTTTCAGTGATGGTCAGGGTTAAAATTGTATCTTATGTATCTTTCCAGATAAAATTGTATCTTTCCAGAAGCAGCAGAGGGGGAACTTTAATAATAACAATGGGTTGGAGTAAGTGTAGGTATGTAAGATTTATAGATAATATTGTTGTCGTTGTTAGTCTCTAAGTTGTGTCCAACTCTTTTGTGACCTCATGGACTGTAGCCCGCCAGGTTCCTCTGTCCTTGGGATTTGCCATTTCTTCCTCCAGGGGATCTTCCTGATGCACATATCAAACCCTCCTCTCTGGCATCAGCAGGTGGATTCTTCACCGCTGAGCCACCAGGGGAACCCCATAGATAATATATGATCAGTCTCTCAGACAACATACCCAGGCATTAATTTCAGAGGTGACCATCACAGAACTTTTTATCAGAACTGTTGGTGAGGGCCTATAAATATACTTGTTACACTGTTTGAGCTATAAAGTGTAAATATCACATGAAGTCTTAGGATACCTTCTTAATTGCAATAAATAATACCAAGCTCTATATCCAGAATTCCTTTGTGATTCTTTGTCAGTTTAACATTATTTATGGATAATGTTCTATCAACATGACTCTCCAAATAGCCTAAATATATTTATACAAGATTTCATTTCTGATCAAATTTTGTAGTGGATGGAAACTTTATTTGATTTGCCTGTATAAAGGGGATTTTGTCATATTGTGTTTCGGTGACATTAACTTGGATGAAGGAAGATGATAGCTAATTCTATTTTATTGAGGTAGTTTAATGTACTGTAACCTTTAAAAGTTTAAGGCATCAGGAAGATCTCCTGGAGAAGGGCATGGTAACTCACTCTAGTATTGTTGCCTGGAGAATGAATCCCATGGACAGAGGAACTTGGAGGGTTACAGTCCATATGGTCACAAAGAGTCGGACACAACTGAAGTGACTCAGCACCCTTACACAATGTTTAAAAGTTTAATGTACTAGATAAAGTTGATTTCTGCAGACTTTTTTTTTTTTTTTGATGCTTCATTATCTTGGGAACATCTATGCTATTGGATTTAGTTCATATGTAAAGATTCTTATTAAATGGAAACATTTGAAGAAAGCTGGAAGTATAACAGTGAATCCTTCAATAATAAAAATGACTAAGGTTCTCTTGATTTTTTTACAAAGAGAGGGGAAAAAATCCTCCATGGTTTTTGACATTAAAATATCAGAATAACTTAAATGTATGCAATGACATGGGAGACAGATGAAATTTACTGACTTAACTGAAAGCTTTTGACCAGTCCACTGCATCTTTAGAAGTCAGATTTGAATTATTAAAGCCTTTGTTTAGTACATTGAACATCTACTGAGAAGATTACATGGAGGAATAAGCATACAGATTTACAGTAGGCATTGTTTTAATGGATTATCAAAATTTAACTGGCCTTACTGAACCATCACAGGAACTGCACACAAATGGCTTCAGTTAGAAAGGGTATGGTTCCATGTGTAAGTCATATATTTTTCCAAATGCGTTTCTGGGGAAAATAAAGCAGAATTCTTAAAACAAGCCATTTTACTTCTAGTTGAATGTAGTATTAGAAAAACAAAGGCCTTTAGGCAAAAACTGTTCTTCATATAGGTTTTTGTTTTCCATTTGAAATTAGTGTGATTGCAGATTGGTTTAAAAAAAAAATCTGATTCTTTTCAATAATATACAGTAGTGCAAAATTGTTGCTAAATTTACTAGCACAACTGAGAACAATTATATCCTTAAAATAACTAATCATTGTTTTATTTAAATATAAGTAGTTACTAAATATGATTAAAAAAATAAAACCTAAGATGAACTTAGAAATCATATAGATTAAATAATATGATAAAGATGTTCAAGAAGGGTAGTACCTTTGCACTTAGATTTTTTAAATTTCTATGGTTGTGGATTTGAATGTTTTGTGCTGTGTATGCATAATATAATGGAAGCTTATAGTACTACTATATTAGTTGATATAAGACAAGTTCTTGCAAAAGAGTAGAATTAATTCTGAAATGTTGTCTGGTTTACATTCTTGTTTTACTCTGTCCTAATTATTCAAATAAAACAACTTTTTTCCCTGATAATAAGGGTGGAAACAAATGATTGACCTTTTCATTTTTAGAATGCTCTCTATGCAACTGAGGAAGAACTAATCACATTTTTTCACTCCCTGGAATTCTTTGACTATAAACCAGTATTTTTAAAGAAGAAGAAAAACTTAAATGAAAGGTTTTTATGATGCCATTAAGTAGATGCCAGGATTTACCCTTCAGTTAGGTGGGGTTATGATTGTTAGCAGATTAGACTGTTCTGCAGGTGATGTACTTCCTAAAGTAACTGATGATTAGGCTATTGCTCCTCCAGTGATTCTACATGTCTGGACTGAGCTGAATCATTTGTCACTTGCTATCTTAAAAGTCACCAGAATAAACAAGAGGATTTTTACAGACTATAAAAATCCAAGCTAAACCTCCTGCAAAAATTTTGATGACTTAAAGCTTATTTAAGTATCAGAATTTTTTAAAATAAAACATACAGTAAAATTGACCATTTCTGTGTACAGTTGATGAATTTTAACATGTGTATAGGTTCATGCAACCATCATAAATACACAGTCAGTATCCAGACACTTCCATTAGTTCATAAAACTGCTTTGTGCTATTACTTTGTAGTTGTACCACCCCACCCCACCCATTACTCTTGGCACACCCTGCTATTTTAGTTTTGTCTTATGAAAAATGGTCATTGAATGGAATCATATAGAATGTAGCCATTTGATACTATTAGGCATGCATACACTCAGCATAATGCCTTAAGATTTTTCTGCATTGTTTTGTGTATCAGTATTTCTTTCTCTTGTATTGCTGAGTGGTATTCAGTTGGGTGGATGTACCACAGTTTATCTATTCATTTGTTAAAGGACTTTGAGTTTCACATTTTCAGCTATTTTGAGTAGAGATGTAATAAACATTGGTGTAAAGCTTCTGTGTGAATGTGAGTTTTCATTTCTCTTTGGTAAATACATAGTAGTGGGACTGCTGGATCATATGGTAAGAATATAATTTAAGTTTATAAGAAACTGACAAACTTTTCTAAGGTGGCTTTCAGTCAGTCTGCTCAGTAGTGTCTGACTCTTTGCAACCCCATGGACTTCAGCACGCCTGGCTTCCCTGTCCATAACCAACTTCCGGGGCTTGTTCAAACTCACATCCATCGTGTTGGTGATGCCATTCAACCATCTCATCCTCTGCTGTCTCCTTCTCCTGCCTTCAATCTTTCCCAGCACCAGGGTCTTTTCCAGTGAGTCAGTTCTTTGCATCAGGTGGCCAAAGTATTGGAGCTTCAGCATCAGTCCTTCCGGTGAATATTCAGGACTGATTTCCTTTAGGATTGACTGGTTGGATCTCCTTGCAGTCCAAGGGACCCTCGAGATCAATTCTTTGGCGCTCATCTTTCTTTATGGTCCAACTCTCACATCCACACAAGATTACTGGAAAAACCACAGCTTTGGCTAGACAGACCTTTGTTGGCAAAGTAATGTCTCTGCTTTTTAATACACTGTCTAGGTTGGTCATAGCTTTCTTTCAAGGAGCAAGAAATTTCTTTTAATTTCTCGGCTGCAGTCAGCATCTGCAGTGATTTTGGAGCCCGAGAAAATAAAGTCTGTCACTGTTTCCATTGTTTCCCCATCTATTTGCCATCAAGTGATGGAACCAGATGCCATGATCTTAGTTTTTTGAATGCTGAATTTTAAGCCAGCTTTTTCACTCTCCTCTTTGACTGTCATCAAGAGGCTCTTTAGTTCTTCGCTTTCTGCCATAATGGTGGTGTCATCTGTGTATCTCTGGTTACTGATATTTCTCTCTGCAATCTTGATTGCAGCTTGTGCTTCATCCAGCCCGGCATTTCGCATGATGTACTCTGCATCTAAGTTAAATAAGCAGAGTGACAATATACAGCCTTGATGTCTCCTTTCCCGATTTGGAACCAGTCTGTTGTTCTATGTCTGGTTCTAACAGTTGCTTCTTGACCTGCATACTGTATTCCCATCTCTTTAAGAATTTTCCACAGTTTGTTGTGACCCACACAGTTGAAGGCTTTGGTGTAATTAGTAAAACAGAAATAGATGTTTTTCTGGAATTCTCTTGCTTTTTCTGTGATCCAGCAGCTGTTGACAATTTGATCTCTGGTTCCTCTGCCCTTGCTAAATCCAGCTTGAACATCTAGAACGTCTCGATTCACATACTGCTGAAGCCTGGCTTGGAGAATTTTGAGCATTACTTTGCTAGCGTGGTAGATGAGTGCAGTTGTGCAGTAGTTTGAACATTCTTTGGCATTTCCTTTCTTTGGGTTGGAATGAAAATTGACCTTTTCCAGTCCTGTGCCCATTGCAGAGTTTTCCAAATTGGCTGGCAAACTGAGTGCAGCACTTTCACAGCTTCATCTTTTAGGACTTGAAATAGCTCAGCTGGCCATCCATCACCTCCACTAGCATTGTTTGTAGTGCTACTTTCTAAGGCCCACTTGACCTCACACTCCAGGGTGTCTGGCTCTAGTCGAGTGACCACACCATTGTGCTTATCTGGGTCATTAAGATCTTTTTTGTATAGTTCTTCTGTGTATTCTTGCCACCTTTTCTTATTCTCAAAGTGCCTAGCTCTTTTCCAAAGTTAGTTAAGTCAGGTCTTTTCTTCCGTATCTCCTTCTGTCTGCTATGTCATTCATTTGTAATGCAGTTAGATTCATTTGTCACAGTTTACATTCCGTCTTTGGTTCTCTGACACCCTGGTTTGGTTTTTTTAATGTATATCCAATAAAGTTTACTCTTTATGTTATGCAGTTTTCTGGTTTTGAGAAATGTATAGATCATGTATCTACCAACAACAGTTAGTCACTCCACAGATCCCTTTGTTGTCAACTCTTTTTCCCATTCCAAACCCTGACAACCTCTAATGTGTTTCCTGTGCCTTCAGTTAGCCTTTTCTAGAATTTCATATAAATGGAATCGTATAAAAATAGTTTCTTAGGACTGGCTTTTTTTCCCCCCACTTAAAATGCATTTACTATTAATCCATCTGTTGCGTAAATCATTGGTTTGTTCTTTTTTTGTTGCCAAGTGGCATTCTTTTGTATTGCCACAATTTGTTTATCCATTTACCTTTTGAGGGACATATGGGTTGGTTTCAGCTTTGGGCACAGTTATGAATAAAAGTACTATTTTACATTTATGTAAGTGTTTACATTTACGTTTCTTTGTGTCTATAATATTTTTTTTTTACTTGTGTAAATAGCTTGGAATGGGTTTATGGACCTCATCATTTTAAATATGTTTTTATCTTTATAAGAAACTGCTGATCTTTTTTTCAGGTGGTTATACAGTTTTGCAGGCTTTCCTGGTGCCTCAGACCGACTGACCAGTGCATGAAAGTTCCTCCTCCTCTGCATCCTTGTCATCACTTCAGTATTGTCAGTTTGTTTCTGTCTGTTCTAATATACATTGTGGTACTTGTGGTTTTAATTTGCATTTCCCCAGTGACTAATGATGTTGCTCTACCATCCATTATGTTTGTGGATGGGCAGCTGGTCTCTCTTCATTTCTCTTGATTTTCTCCTTTTATGATCAACTGGGTGAATAGTATCTTTTTCAGTATATTTTTTATTGTTACTAGTTGCCATCACCTCTGAATATTTGGCTCTGTTTCATCTCCGGCTATAAAGACTTGCAGGGCAAGGTAAAATATAATAAACTCTGCTAATGCTAATGGTTGACTTTGGATTAACAAATGTCATTTTAGAGAAAGAAATGTTAGAGTCTTAGGTGAGATCTTTTCCCCTTTGACTATCAAATCATCAAACAAACCTGATATTTTCTTGAAATGTCTGTCAATATATGAAACTTTTGCTATATTCTCAAAACTAATCAGTTAGTGTTAGGTGAAAGAGATTAGAAATGCATGTTTTTAAACTTGGCCCACTTTATATAAACATTTACATTGCCTGACCGTTTAAAATACATTTATATATATTGCTTCATTGAGCTGAATTAATAAAAAGGTGTGGAATGCTCATCACCTGCTTTCTGTCATTTCAAAGACTACTGCTAAAAAATCTGTAATTCAGTAACTGGGTTCCCAGCTTACATTTAGCCTTTATCAGAATGGAATAAAGTCATATCAAGTTTCAATTTTTAAACTTGTGTGACTTTTTTAGCTTTAGTGAGTGATTTTTACCCTATTTGAGCTTTGTGTTTATTCTTGTGGTCTTGTAACCAAAAGACCTATATACTTAATCTATTAGAATATATACATGGACATCATGTTATTTAAATGGATTTTTCTGTTTGTTTGCTGTTAAAACTCCTCTTAAGAACTTAATATATTGCATAAAATACATGCTTAAATTGGGAAAATGCTGTATGCCTTAAAGGATAGCATTTCTGTTGCATTGTTTGGGTAATTATGATTGATTCTCTTGAAATAGATTCTGGTTAACTAAGTTACTCCTTATTTCAGTAGGAGAAAGCGAGCCTAAGCAGTATTTTACTTATTATTACACAGTCAGATTCTGAAAATGATGTTTGGGTTAGAAATTTTACAAATGAGAGGATGACTTTCTTCTTTAGAATAAGCACATCTCTTTAAGTATCATATTTGGTAGTATGATTACGACTTTGATATGTGTAGTGGCTAAATCCAGGGTGGTCGTTATGATGATGAGGGTCTGAATTTAAACCTGCAAGTTTTAAATTGAAAAATGTAGATCTTTCTATAGTGGCTGCTTTGATCACTGTGCATATCTTACATTATTGTACCCACGCAGGCTCTCTTTGTAAATAAGATATAAAGACAAACAGTGTTTTCCTAGCCTTGTGAAAGAGGAAAAAAGGTACTATTGTGATTTATAGGAAAAATTTCTCACCACAGTTTCTAGTTCACAGCTCCCAAAGCCCTTGGAATTTCCTGAGCAGTAAGAGCAGTGGGATAATATTTGGTCTCTTGTCTTTAGTTCCTAAAAATGCTTCAGGGAAGGTGACTTTTGTTCCCTACTCAAGGATGAAGACTTGTTGCCAGTAGGACCAGCCATGTAGTTAGAGCATTAGAACTTTAATCTCACCCCTGAGGTCCTGGGAGAGGGTCTTGGGGTTAAATCAGTCACCAGTGGCCAATGATTTAATCAGGCATGCCTATGTAGTGAAGCCTCCATGAAAACCCAAAAGGAGAGAGTTCAGAGAGCCTCCGTGTTGGTGACCATGTGGCGATTTGGAGGGAATGGCAAGCTCAGAGAGCATGAAGGCTCTACTCCCTTTTCCCATACCTTGTCCTGTACATCCTTTCCATCTGAATGTTATCTGTATCTTTCATCATATCCTTTTGTAATAAACTGGCAGTCCAGTAAGTAAAGTGTTTCTTTGAGGCAGTAAACCGTTCTAGCAAATAAATCAAACTTGAGGGAGGGTTGTGGAAACCTCTTATTTATAGCCAGTTAGTCAGAAGTTCAGGTCACATCCAGGACTTGTGACTGGCCTGTGAAGTAGATGGCCATTTTGTGGGGCTGAGCCCACCTATGGAATCTGATTCTCCAGGTAGATGGTCAGAATTGAGTTGAATTCTTGGATGCCCTGCTGGTGTCCTGGGACTTGCCTGGTTGTATGTAGGGCAGTCCCCTCCCCCACATATACACACAAGCACTGGAATTGGTCTCAGAACACCAGAAGAGGTTATAAATACATATGTATATATAATATTTTTTATTTCCTTCTTCCCTTTTCCTGAATAGAAAAAAAAAAAAGAGGAGAGTGCAGGATTTTGTTTTTTAAGGTCTTGATGGCAGCCTACTTCCTTATTTAGAGAAGGTTAGGAAGGTGAACTTTGTGACTTTGGTTAAGTATACTTTAGCTTCTGAGACTATTAAGTAGCAACTACAAATAGCTGTGCTTATGTGTTAGTTGACAATACCATTTTTACCTTTCAGTGTTGAAGTCATTATTCTGAAATCGGAGGGTTAAGGAAGGATGGAGTTTAACTTCTTTTGAGCAGTTATTCTTTCGTTGATTCCAAGTCAGGCACTTCCTTTTCCATATTATTTAATCCTCACAGTTAGCCTACATAGTATGTCCACATTTCACAAATAGGGAAAATTTATCCAAGGTGAGTGACAAAGTTAGAATTTGAACTTTTATTTTCTGGCCTGAAAGTCTACATTCTTGTCCATTATGCATACTGCTTCTTCTAACATTAGAAAAGTATTGTGAATTATTAGGAAATCTGTCTAAACTTTTAAGCCACTAGGAGGGAAAATAATAATTATATGAAACTGAGACTATCAGCATATTAAAAAGCAGAGACATTACTTTGCCGACTAAGGTCCGTCTAATCAAGGTTTTTCCAATAGTCATGTATGGATGTGAGAGTTGGACTGTGAAGAAGGCTGAGCGCCGAAGAATTGATGCTTTTGAACTGGGTGTTGGAGAAGACTCTTGAGGGTCCCTTGGACTGCAAGGAGATCTAACCAGTCCATTCTGAAGGAGATCACTTTGGAAGGAATGATGCTAAAGCTGAAACTCCAGTACTTTGGCCACCTCATGCGAAGAGTTGACTCATTGGAAAAGACTTTGATGCTGGGAGGGATTGGGGGCAGGAGGAGAAGGGGACGACAGAGGATGAGATGGCTGGATGGCATCACTGACTCGATGGACGTGAATCTGAGTGAACTCCAGGAGTTGGTGATGGACAGGGTGGCCTGGCATGCTGTGATTCATGGGGTCGCAAAGAGTCGGACAAAACTGAGCGACTGAACTGAACTGAACTGAGACTATCTCAATCTTGTGTAGTGTTTACTTTAACCTTAAAGGGGCTTCACTTTTGGAAAATCTGTTTTACATGTTATATTCTAATCATATGACTGATTCTCCAATTGATGTCTCAGGAAGGATTCTCTAATATTAATGATAATAGTTTTCTTGAAAGTAAAAATCATTATGAATCAGAAGTGGTACATGCCTGCATTGGTGTTAGCAGTAAAAATAGTCATCTCAAAAAGTCAAGACACTTGCAGTAACTTTTTAGTATTCTAATTAAACTCAGAAAAAAGATTCTTAATATAATATTTGCAAAGTGTTGTATAACTGCAAACAAAGCTTTAAACTATTATGTCAATAAGCTCATTTTATGGTAGAACAATAAATCCCATTTGCACAATAATTAAGCCATCTTTATCTTAATGGGTTTTTACCCTGTAGCAGTGTTATACTGTCAAAATTAATGACCATATATACAATTGTTGTAAGAGGTTTTCTTAGCACTTTTGTTATGTTAGTGGTCTTATTGTATACTTAACATAAATTTGTATATAGGCCAGTTGCTATTTAGTATTCACTTCTAGCATATTAAAATCTCAATAAATATAGAAAATATATTAAATATGATAAAATCATATGCAAAATTGTTTCAATACCTATAAGTGATCAAACCAGAGACTTTTTGTTTTGAAAGTGCTAAATTCTAGTTGGTATTTGGTAAGGGAAAAGTCCAGAATGCAGTATTTCTTTTGTTCCACTTCTAGGGCAGAGTATCTTACAATATTACATTAGTTCAGTTCAGCTTCTCAGTCGTGTCCAGCTCTATGACCCCATGGACTGCAGCACTCCTGGCTTACCTGTCTATCACCAACTCCTGGAGCTTGCTCAAACTCATGTCCATCGAGTCAGTGATGCCTTTCAACCATCTCATCCTCTGTCGTCCTCTTCTCCTCCTGCCTTCAATCTTTCCCAGCATCAGGGTCTTTTCCAATGAGTTCGTTCTTTGCATTAGGTGGGCAAAGTATTGGAGATTCAGCTTCAACATCAGTCCTTCCAAAGAACACCCAGGACTGATCTCCTTTAGGATGGACTTGTTGGATCTCCTTGCAGTCCAAGGGACTCTCGAGAGTCTTCTCCAACACCACAGTTCAAAAGCATATTACATAGGATGATATAAAAGCATAATCTGCTTCTCTCTGTTTATTTCAGTGTTGCAGGTAGATCAATAAAATCAGTAAGTTGAAATGGAAAGCACAGCCACAGAAATCAGAAGAGTTGAGTTCTAATGTTGATGTACTGTGACTTCCAAGTTCTACAGACTTTTTTCCCCTCTTCAGGCTGTAAATTAAGTAACTGGTCTGTGGTTTCTAAGACTATTCTCAGCCTCTGATTCTTGTATCAGAAATCATGTCAGTTCCGTTCAGTTCAGTTCAGTCGCTCAGTTGTGTCTGACTCTTTGCGACCCCATGAATCGCAGCACGCCAGGCCACCCTGTCCATCACCAACTCCCAGAGTTCACTCAAACTCACGTTCATCGAGTCAGTGATGCCATCCAGCCATCTCATCCTCTGTTGTCCCCTTCTCCTCCTGCCCCAAATCCCTCCCAGCATCAGGGTCTTTTCCAGTGAGTCAACTCTTGACATGAGTTGGCCAAAGTACTGGAGTTTCAGCTTCAGCATCAGTCCTTCCAATGAACACCCAGGACCAATCTCCTTTAGAATGGACTGGTTGGATCTCCTTACAGTCCAAGGGACTCTCAAGAGTCTTCTCCAACACCACAGTTCAAAAGCATCAATTCTTTGGCATTCAGCTGTCTTCATAGTCCAAATCTCACATCCATATATGACCACTGGAAAAACCATAGCCTTGACTAGACGGACCTTTGTTAGCAAAGTAATATCTCTGGTTTTTAATATGCTAACTAGGTTGGTCATAACTTTCCTTCCAAGGAGTAAGTGTCTTTTAATTTCATGGCTGCAGTCACCATCTGCAGTGATTTTGGAGCCAAAAAAAATAAAGTCTGACACTGTTTCCACTGTTTCGCCTTCTATTTCCCATGAAGTGATGGGACCAGATGCCATGATCTTAGTTTTCTGAATGTTGAGCTTTCAGCCAACTTTTTCACTCTCCTCTTTCACTTTCATCAAGAGGCTTTTTAGTTCCTCTTCACTTTCTGCCATAAGGGTGGTGTCATCTGCATATCTGAGGTTATTGATATTTCTCCTGGCAATCTTGATTCCAGCTTACTAAGCCTAATTTGGGCTTCCTCAGTGGCTCAGTGGTAAAGAAGCCACCTGCCAATGCAGGAGACATAAGAGATGTCGGTTCAGTCCCTGTGTTGGGAAGATGCCCTGGAGTGGAGCATGGCAACCCCCTCCAGTATTCTTGCCTGGAGCATCCCATGGTCTGAGAACCCTGGTGGTCTACAGTCCATAGGGTCACAAAGAGCCAGACACAACTGGAGCATCTGAGCATGCATGCAAACCTAACGTAAAAGGTGTGGTGGTCTGTTTTCTTTTCTGATTCTTAACTAATAAGTAGTGGTTTTCATTTTGTCTTTTATCTTTAGAAAGGGCAGCCCAATACAACTATGCTGGTGAAATTTTGTGCTTAAAGTACTGCATATACCTATAGCAGCACACCATATGTAAAAAGTGTGGTGGTAGTGGTTTAGTCGCTCAGTTGTGTCCAACTTTTGCGACCCCATGGACTGTAGCCTGCCAGGCTTCTCTGTCCATGGGGTTCTCCAGGCAAGAAGACTGAAGTGAATTGCCATTTCCTTCTCCAGGAGATCTTCCTGACCCAGGGATTGAACCTGGGTCTCCTGTACTGCAGGCAGTTTCTTTACCGACTGAGCTACCAGGGAAGCCCTGACAGACTACAATATTAGCCAAATATTTTTTAAACTTTATTTTTAAGGTTTTTTTAAAACTTTATTTTGCTATTGTTCTTTTTTGTATGATGGTAGGGAAAGGTTAGATTCTTTGGTCCTTTCTAGAACTTTTCATGGGTGGCTTCGTGGTAAAGAATCCGCCTGCCATTACAGGAGATATGGATTCGATCCCTGGGTATTCTTGCCTGGGAAATCACATGGACAGAGGAGCCTGCCGGGCTACAGTCCATGGAGTCGCAAAGTGTCAGACAGGACTTAGTGACTATACAACAATAAGAAAAGACTTGGCCTGATGCAGAGTAAGCCCTTACTTACTTTTGCGGATGCCTATAGTTCACTAGGCGTCCTTGCATCAGTTCTCATGGAATTCCCTGTCTTAGTCAGGATTTATGTTCTTTACCACAAAATTTAGAACTTAATTATATATGGTCTTATATTCTAAACTATTTGTTTATTACTATTGATTGTAAGGTTTTAAGGGGCAGATTTAAGGTTTTACGGTTTAAGGTTTTGTTATGTCTCTTGTTTTTACATCCCAGTGCCTAGTAACTGTTCAATAAATACTTATTGATTGGGTCATCATATAAAGCACAATATTATTTCATGAGGTAGTGAAGGTTTTCAAACTTGGATAGAATTAGGTTGAAAGTGTGTACAGCTTCCTGTAAACTATGTATAAATTAAAAATTTTGAACTTTGATTTACTTTTTTAATTATTAAAACTGTCTCACTTTTTATTTTTTTTTTTTTTACTTAAAAAATTTTTATTTTAACTTTAGTTTACTTTACATTACTGTATTGGTTTTGCCAAACATTGACATGAATTCACCACGAGTGTACAAGCGTTCCCAAACATGAATCCCCTCCCACCTCCCACCCCATGCCATCCCTCTGGGTCCTCTCCTTGCACCAGTCCCAAGCATCCTGCATTCTGGATCTGACATCAACTGGCGATTCGTTTCTTGCTTGATAGTATACATGTTTCAATGCCATTCTCCCTTCTCATCCCACCCTCTCCCTCCCTCTCTCCCCCAGAGTCCAACAGTTCACTCTATAGATCTGAGTCTCTTTTGTTGTCTCGCATACAGGGTCATCATCCCCATCTTTCTAAATTGTCTCACTTTTTAAAAATTTAGTGTGATTATTTTCTATGTGCCTGGCATTGATTTAAACACTATATACATTAACTCATATAATCCTACCCTATGAACTAGTTATTCTTTAAACCCATATGGTATATGAGAAACTGTGATATAAGCAAGTTAAAAACTTTCTTAGAGACACAGAGTTAATAAGTGATAGAGCCAAGATTCATACCCAGAGGCAACAGTTAAAAGCCTGCATTCCTTACTATGCTTGCTATACAGCTTCTTGGTCTTACACATGTGAAGTTTACACACTTACACACATGTATTTCAGTTCTTTGTTATTAGATATGGTAATTGGACTTCCCAGTTAGCACTAGTGGTAAAGAATCTACCTGCCATAAGAGATGTGGGTTCCATCCCTGGGTTGGGAAGAGCCCCTGGAGGAGGGCATGGCAACCCACTCCAGTATTCTTGCCTGGAGAATTCCATGGACAGAGGAGTCTGACGGGCTGTGGTCCACAGGGTTGTACACAGTTGAAGCGACTTAGTGCGTGCACACACACACACACATATATAGTAATTAGACTGTCTTGGGATCATGGCGTTTTTTATCACTAAAGTGCTTATCTTTAGATGGGTTGGATAAGAATAGGTCATTGACACAATGTCATTTGTATTCCAAACTGTTGACATGTTACAAGTAGTAAGTTAGATTTTCGCAAAGTTCCAAACACTACTATTGTTGGAAATGTCGTGATAGATGGAATTTTGAGTACTATATTGAGGTAGACATTGCAAATAGAGTATTTTTATAAGTATCTCATAAACTTCTGGACTGTATAAGCCTTGTCCATCTCAATCATAGAGATGTAGAAGACAGGAAGATCTGCAACAATAATATAGCCAACCCATCACCTTAAAAATTTTTTTAAATTATTTATGTATTTATTTGGGTTGTTCTAGGTCTTCCTTGCTGCACACGGGCTTTCTCTAGTTGTGGCGAGTTGGGACTGCCCTGTCATGGTGCACGGGCTTCTCATTGTAGTGGTTTCTCTTGTTGGGAGCATAGGCTCTAGGTGCATAGTCTTTAGTAGCAGTACCATGCAGGCTTAGTAGTATGTCGTGCAGGCTCAGAATTTGTGGCACACAGAATTAGTTGCTCCAGGGCATGTGGAATCTTCCAGGACCAAGGATCCAACCCATGTTCCCTGCATTGGTAGGCAAATTCTTATCCACTGTACCATTGGGGAAGTCCCTCAGTCACCTTTTAAATGAGCATTTTTACTCATTTAAGATGAGGTAAGAGGATTTTAAAAATAACTTTATGCCAGAGGAGTTAAAAATTTAGATGAAATAGACAAATTCCTAGGAAAAAAGTTTGCTAAAATTTATAGGAAATTAATAACTTGGGTAGTTTGGTATATATGAGTGAAACTGAGTCTGTAATTTGAAACTTTTCCACAAAGAAATCTTTAGGCCCAGGTGGCTTCACAAATAAATTCTTCCAAGGAATTTTCAGAAGAAATAACATCAATATTACTAAAATGCTTTCAGAGAATAAAAAGAAAATATTTCTCAGTCTGTTTTGAGGCTTGTATAACCTTACTACAAAAACCTGATAAAGACATCGTAAGAAAGAAGAATTTCAAATCCATTGCTCTTGTGAACATGGGTGAACACATTCTAAAAATATTAGCAAATCAAATCTAGATAGATCAATAAAGAAATAGATGTCATGACCAAGTTGAATTTACTATAGCAGCATAAGTTTGTTACAATATTCAGAATTCAGTGCATGTAAATGACTAAAATTAACAGAAAAAGAGAGAGAATACATCATGTCAATTGGTTTATCAAATAGTATTTGATAAAATTTACCCACTTATGATTTTTTAAAATACTTGTAGCAAACTATTCCTTCTTCAGTCTGATAGGGTGTGTTAGTTGCTTCCCCTGCAAATCTAAAGCAAGTATCACATATAGCGGCAAAATACCAGAGGCGTTTATTTATCTTTTGATCAGGATTAAAACAAGATCCCTGCTATAAAGTCGTGTATCACCATTATATTGAAGATCCTAGATCTGAGCTGTCCGATACCATATTTGGCAATTTAGATTCTAATTAGTTAAAATTATAGATTATCAGTCACACTGGCCACGTGGCAGGTGCTCTAAAGGCACTTGTGACTAGTGGCTACTATATACCACAAATATATAACACTTCTGTTATCACAGAAAGTTCTATTGACAGGGTTGCCCTAGACGTGCAGTAAGTGAGGATGCATAATGATTAGAAAGAGAGAAATTAAACTGCAATTATTTATAGATGACCTAATTGTTACAGAGAAAGTTTGAAAGAATCTATAAACTGATAGAATTAATTAAGTTAATATTAGTATTGCAAGGTTGCCAGATACAATATTGGTAAACAAAATCAATCTTAGGCCCATATACTAGCAACAAACAAACAAAAAGTAAAACTTTAAAAATAATTTTTTAGTGAAGAGGTCTTTCTTTAAAATTAATTTTGTATATTTGATTAGTATATTGAAAACATCAAATATACAAAATTAATTTTAAAGAAAGACCTCTTCACTAAAAAATTTAAGACATTATTAGGAAAAATTAAGACAAAAGGAAAAGATGTCAGTTATGGATTAAAAGAGTCAGTGGTCTGTGATTTCAATTCTCCCCACATAGATTCAGGGTAGTCTTAAGCAATATTCTTGAAGCTTTGTTTGTTAGGTTTTGAAACTGACAAGCTGATTCTTAAATTATAAAAATGCAAAGGACCAAGAATAGCTAAGATAGTCTTGAATAACAAAACTGGAGGATTTTTACTATAGGATATCAAGACTTATTATAAAGCAACAGTAGTAAAGACAAGAGAAGACAAATAGTGAATGAAGCAAAATGGAGCCAACAGATGCACACATTATATTGACCCTTGATTTATATCAAAGATAACATTGCAGTGCAGAGAGGAAGGAACATTCTTTTCAATAAATTGTACTAGGTCAATTAGATAGATACCCATGTGGGGGAAAAGAAGATGAATCTTGACTTCAAATCATATAAAGAAATCAAAAGATAAATTATAGATATGAAAAGGAAAACAATAAAGCTTCTGGAAGAAAACATTATCTTTGTGACCCTGGAAGAGGCAAAGATTCTTAAATTGAATACATGTGGCATAAACAATAAAAAGAAAAAGTGATACATTGTACTACATTAAAATTAAGAAAATCTGTTCATTAAAAGACACCATTAAGAATGAAAAGGCAAGCCACAGAGTGGAAAAGGGTATTCGCAATTTGTATTGCATATACGTTATTAAAAGACTGAGAATACCAGTTGTTTGTGAGATTACATGGTATCTGCAACATACTTTCCACACTTCATGGGAATATAAATTGCTTTAACCACTCTGGTTAATACCTTTAAACGTTTTTATTACTAAAGCTTAACTTACTCATATTCACACCACATGACCTTACAATTTCACTCTTAGTTATATACCCAGCAGAAATGCTAGAAGGCAGGAGGAGAAGGGGACGACAGAGGATAAGATGGTTGGATGGCATCACTGACTTGATGGACATAAGTTTGAGCAAGCTCTGGGAGTTGGTGATGGACAAGGAAGCCTGGCGTGCTGCAGTCCATGGGGTCACAAAGAATCAGACATGACTAAGTGACTGAACTGAACTGAAAACACATGTATAACAGTGTTCATAGAGCAATATTCACATAGCCAAAAACTGTAAACAATCTAAATATTCAACAATGAACTGGATAACTAAATAGTGGTGTATTTGTACAATGGGATACTGTACAACATGAAGAAATGAAATACTGCAGTACACAACTATGTGGATGAATCTCAGGAACATAATGTTCAGGGGGAAAAGTCAGTCACAAAAGAGTATACATTTTATATCATTCCAGCTATACGAAGTTTAAAAATAGGGGGGGAAAAGGCAATTTATTGTGTTAGAAGACAGGAGAGTTGTTACTCTGGGGAGAAGGGTTTTGACAAGGAAATAGTACAATATGATCTTCTGTGTAGCTGGTTAAGGAAGTTCTGTTCTACTGATAGTTTGCTGTAAGCATTTAATAAAATCATGACTGAGTAAATCTTATTAAATACTAATATTTAATAAAATCTGTTGGGGCAATATGGTTTTTCTCTTTTTTTCTTTTTTCCTATTCTGAGTTCTGAGTGTTAAACCAGATTTGTGTTCTTGTAGTATATATCTATGGAGAAGGCAATGGCAACCCACTCCAGCACTCTTGCCTGGCAAATCCCATGGATGGAGGAGCCTGGTAGGCTTCAGTCCGTGGGGTCGCTAAGAGTCGGACACGACTAAGCGACTTCACTTTCACTTTTCACTTTCATGCACTGGAGAAGGAAGTGGCAACCCACTCCAGTGTTCTTGCCTGGAGAACCCCAGGGACGGGGGAGCCTAGTGGGCTGCCGTCTATGGGGTCGCACAGAGTCGGACATGACTGAAGTGACCTAGCAGCAGCAGTAGCAGTATATATCTTGGCCTGGGTATGGTTACATGGGTGCATTCACTTTATGAAAATTAATCAAGCTGTATACTATGTGTGCTAGATTGTGATTAAAAGTTTACTTTAAAAGTTTAATATTAAAAAAATATATATATATTTGGAGTGATAGCCAAAGTTTACATCTTTATGGCACAAGAAGAGACAAAGAATTTATATTTACATGGAAGATTATTCTTTTCAGTCATGCTTAAGTTAGAATATACTCTATAGAAGAACAATATTTCATGAGGTGGTTTTGTAATTAATGCTTGCCCCTGTTGTAATTAACACTTGCCCCTGTGAAGTCAGCTACAAAAGAAGCGAAGCTTTTTAAGTGGCAGTAAGACAGTGGCATAGTAATTAAATGAATGTATTGGTGTTAAGGGGCTTCCCTTGTAGCTCAGTTGGTAAAGAAAGTGAAAGTAAAAGTTGCTTAGTCATGTCCCACGCTTTGCGACCCCATAGATTATACAGCCCATGAAATTCTCCAGGCCAGAATACTAGAGTGGGTAGCCCTTTTCTTCTCCAGGGGATCTTCCCAGTCCAGGGATCTAACCCAGGTCTCTCACATTGCAGGTGGATTCTTTACCAACTGAGCTATCAGAGAAGCCTAGTAAAGGAGACCCGGTTCAATTCTTGGTTCAGGAAGATCCCCTGAAGAAGGAAATGACAGCTTACTCCAGTATTTTTGCTTGAAGAATCCCATGGACAGGGGTGCATGGAGGGCTACAGTCAGAGTGGAAAGACTTCCTGATAGACAGGCATTGGGTAAAGTCTTAAGGGTATTGCCCTAGACTAGAATCTACTCTGGCCCCCCTTAACAAAGGTTAAAAGTAAGCCTTGAAATGATCAAACCATTTCCAAGTTATTTAACTACAGACAGGACAAAACTCAGAAACAATGCAAAAAAAAGAAAAAAAAATCCATACCGTGAGGTGCAGCAACCCCATTTCTAGGTATTTATCCAAAATTATTGAAATCAGGATATTGAAGAGTTATTTGCACTTATATGTTAACTGAAACTTTATTCAATAACCAAGAGGTGAAAGCAACCCAAATGTCCATCAGTAGATGAATGAATAAAGAAAATGGTGGTATATATGTATGTATACAGTGGGATATTATTCAGCCTTCAAGTGGTGGAGTTCTGTCATGCAACAACATGAGTGAACCTTGTGGATGTTATGCTAAGTGAAATAAATAAGTCACAGAAAGACAAATACTGCATGATTCTACTTATATGTGATATCTAAGGTAGTCGAACTCATAAGCAGAAAGTAGAATGGTGATTGCCAGGGACAGGAGGGAAGAGGAAATGGGGAGTTGTTGTTCAATGAGTATAAATTTCATTATGAAAGATGAAAAAGTACTAGAGATCACCTGTACAACATTGAGCTTATAGTTAACAATGCTGTATACTTAAAGATTTATTGAGGATAGTCACTTCCCTGGCAGTCTGGTGGTTAAGAGTCTGCCTTCCAGTGAAGGGGGCACCCAGTGAAGGGGGCACAGGTTCAAGTCCTATTCAGGGAACCAAGGTCCCACATGCCACAGTGTGCACCCAAAAATTTAAAAAAAAAAAAAAAAGTTGTTGAGGGTGAATAAATAAATTACACGGATTCATTTGTTCATTGATTCATGTTATAAAGACCATTTTTTGCTTTTTAAAAATATGCTACATATTCATACAGTGAATCAAAAATAAATATATCCAAAACAAATCTGAAATAAAAATCCAGTACCAAACAATGTAAAATAATGTCTTGTGTCCTAAAAAAAATTACCAGACATGCAAAGAAGCAGGAAAGTGTGACCCATAACTGGGACAAAATCAACCAATAAGAGGAGAGAAAGAAATGACACATATGATTGAATTAGCAGACGAGGGTGTTAAAGCAGCAATTGTAAGTATACTCCATATGTTCAGGAAGGTAGAGGGAAACATGAACATGCCAAGAAGAGACATGGAAGTTATTTTTAAAAAGAAAAACCCAAACAGAAATTCTTGAGATGAAAAACACAATATCTGAAATGAAAAATACAGCAGATTGCAGGAGAAAAGAATTAGTTAAAATCTGAAAACATAGCAGTACCAATTATCTAAAATGAATCACCAAGAGTAAGAAAGAGCTTGGGAGAAAAAGAAGAAAAAGACAGTGCCAATAAGCTATGGGGCAATATCAAGCAGTTTAACATAAGTATAACAAGTTTCAGAAGGAGATGGGGAGACAGAAAGACTATTTCAAGAAATAATGGACAAACATTTACCAAGTTTGATTTAAAAAATTGTAAAGTGAACGATTGCAGGAGTTCACAAATCTCTAAACAGAAGAACCAGGCACAAAAATTGCTGAAACCGATGACAAAAATCTTGAAAATATTCTTAAAAACAGCAAAGGTGGGGTAGGGGGTGGGAATCATCTTAAATGACAGACAAGCAAATATATAAAACTTATTGCAGACTGCTTGTCAGAAACTAAACATGCCAGAAGTGGCATATTAAAGTACTGGAATTAAAAATTTTAAAAACAAAATCTGCCCCACTCAATCTAGAACTTTACCTGGCAAAAAAGATCTCCTGAAAATGAAGGCAAAATAAAAACTTTTGGGGATAAATAAAGCTTAGAGAATTTGTCACCAACATAACCTGCAATGTCAGAAATGTTAAAAATAGTTCTTTAGGTAGAAAGAAAATGATATCAGATGGAAATTTACAACTTTGAAAAGAAATGAGCAGCACTATGAAAAGTAAACATGTAGGTGGATATAAAAGCCTTTCTCCCTCATTTAAGAATTTTTTTTCCTAAAGATAATTGTTTAAATCAAGAAGAATAATATATTGTGGTACTTTCAACATAAGTAGAAGAAAAAACAGGTATAGCTGATAAGTCAGTGGTAGAGGAAATAGAATCACTGAAAAAAAAATGCTCAGAAAATAACAGGTAAAAAAGAAAAAGAGAAGAAAGAAAAGGTTAGACAAATAAATATCAAGATAGAGATTTAAATCCAACCATATAATCACATTAAATGTAAATGGTCTAAATGTTCCAATTAAAAGTGATAGTATAATTATATTTAAAACAAAGACTCAATTACATACTGCCTACAAGAAACCCGGTTTGAATATAAAGATACAAGCTAAAAGTAAACAGATGAGAAAATATATACTATGTATACACCAATCAAAAGAAAACTGTATAGCACCAAGCAAAATGGCAGAGTAAGAAGACCCCAAGCTCACCTCTTCTCACTGATACATCAAAACTGCAACTATTTATAGAGCAACTACTGATAAGAAAGACTGACATCTATTAGAAAAAATCTTCTACAACTAAAGGTGGGAAGGAACTACAGTGAGACAGGAGGTGTGAAGTAGCAGTACAGTTAAGACTCATGCTTCCAGTTGGGTGACTGAGAAATAGAATAACTGCAGTTGAAGTTCTCCCCAAGGAAAGAGTGATCTGAGCCCCATGTTGGGCTCCCCAGGCCTATAGTCCTAGGCCAGGAAGATAAACCCACAGAACATTTGACTTTGAAGGCCAGTGGGGCTTACTTTCAGGAGACCCAGAGGGCTGTGGAAAATAGAGACTCCACTCTTGAAGCATGTACACAAAATTTCACACTCTCCCAGACCCAGGGCAGAAATAATTTGAAAGAAGCTTGAGTCAGACCTGCATGCTGATCTTAGAGTGCTTCCCACAGAGGCTTAAGGCAGCTGGAGCTCACCCTGAGGACATAGACACTGGTGACTGCCATTTTTGGAAGCTTGTTCTGCCACAGGGTCACCAGTGTGCTAGTGATCACCATTTTGGAATCCTCTCTTTAGCTTATTAGGCCCAGGACCTAGCCCTATCCCTGCTCACCAGCCTGTAGGTACCAGTATGGGAATGCCTCCCAGGGAAAGGGGCCAGAGAACATATTTTAAGACATAATAACTGAAAATTTCTCTAACCTGGGAAAGAAACAGACATCCAGATCTAGGAAGCACGGAACTGATCCAAAGAAGATCATGCCAAGACATAATTTAAATGATTAAAAATTAAAGAGAATATTGAAAGCAGCAATGATAAAGCAAGTTATATACAAGGGAAATCCTATAAGGCTATCAGCTGATTTTTCCACAGAAACTCTGCAGACCAGGATTGACACGATGTATTTGAAGTGATGAAAAAACCCTACAGTCAAGAATACTCTACCCAGAAAGACTTGCATTCGGATTGACAAAGAACTCAAAACTTTTACAGACAAAGCAAAAACTAAAGGGGTCTAGCACAGCCAAACCAGCTTCACAAGAAATATTAAAGAGGCTCTCTAAGCAAAAAAAGAAAAGGCCACAACTAGAAAGTTGAAAGGAAAAAGCTCATCAGTAAAGGCAAATACATAGTGATTATAGTAAATCAACCACATAGAAAGCCAGTAGGAACATTAAAAGACAAAAGTAGTAAATGTATCTGTATAATTGTAGCGGGAGGGGAGTAAAAATGCAGAGTTGTCTAGATGCATTTGATTTTAAGATGTTAGGAACTTGAAAGAATCATAGAGAGCTATAAATAAAGAGCCTCTTGATAAAGGTGAAAGAGGAGAGTAAAAAAGCTGGCTTAAAACTCAACATTCAAAAAACAACATAATGGCATCCTGTCCCATCACTTCATGGCAAATCAGTGGGGAAAAAATGGAAACAGTGACAGATTCTCTTGGGCTCCAAAATCACTGCAGCTGTGACTGAAACCATGGAATTAAAAGACACTTGCTCCTTGGAAGAGAAGCTATGACAAACCTAGACAGTGTATTAAAAAGCAGAGACATCACTTTGCCAACAAAGTCTGGCTAGTCAAGGCTATGGTTTTACCAGTAGTCATGTACAGATGTGAGTTGGACCATAAAGAAGGCTGAGCACCAAAGAATTGATGCTTTTGAACTGTGGTGTTGGGGAACTCTTGAGAGTCCAATCAAAAGACATAGATTGGCTGAATGCATTCAAAAACAAGGTCCAACTATATGCTGCCTCTAGGAGACTCATCTCAGCTCTAAATACAGACATAGGCTCACGGGGATGGAAGATGAATGATACTCTAAATGGCAGGTAAAAGAAAGTGAACATAGGCATGGTCATATCAGACACAACAGACTTCAGGCCCTAAAAGGTAACAGGAGACAAAGATGGGCATAATATAATGATAAAGGGAACAATCCATCAAGAAGACATTTAACATAGGAGCACCAAATTATGTAAAGCAATTATTAACAGACTCGAAGGGAGAAATTGACAGTAACACATTAGTAGGGGACTTTTAACACCCCACTTACATCAATAGATAAATCATCCAGACAGAACATCAATAAGGAAATACTGGCCTAAATGACACATTAACAAAATAGAGGACAAAAATCATATGATTATTTCATAGATGCAGAGAAAAGCATTTGACAGGATTCAATACCCTTTTTTGAAATGTATCTTTATATATGCTTGTTAGCTTTACCCATTTAGGATATATATGTGTTTCATTTTTTCATGTAAACCTTTGGATGGAGTAAAACAGGTTATTGTCTGAGTGATCAGAGTTTTCTTTTATTTGCTGTAAAATAATATATTTCTAATTATTTAAGCTAGAGGAAAACTTTCTTTATGCAGATAGTATATTGATGAAAGTGAAAGTATTAGTTGCTCAGTCTTGTCCGACCCTGTGACCCCATGGACTGTAGCCCATCAAGCTCCTCTGTCCATGGAATTCTCCAGGCAAGAATACTGGAGTGGTTGCCATTTCCTTCTCCAGGGGATCTTCCCAACCCAGGGATTAACCCCGGTCTCCTGCATTGCAGGCGGAGCCACCAGGGAAGCCCAATATGTTTACTGGTCAAGACAATAGTATCAGTCAGGTAGAATATGGTTGAATATAGTCATTAGCAGCTATAGACTAATCCAGATGTAATATTATAGCCTAAATAACCAGTGTGATACTTCTGGGCAACAGCACCTTGAATGAAATACATAATATTGTGTTATGTTTTCCCAGGAAAACAAATCTTGACTTGTCACTTGGTATAATGGGGTTTGTGTAACTACATGAATCCTGTGTGTGTGTGCGCGCGCGCGTGTGTGTGTGTGTATATGTATACACTCACATGCCCATTTTCTGATCATCTTATTCTGCCAGTTGTCTTAAAGATGTCAGATACTTTTTTTAAAAAATTGAATCATCGCTGTCTAAATGTTTTTCATTGTTGCAGAGCTTGGGATCCTTTACACTTCCCAAACTAGCTACTTCTCACAGGGAAAAAAAATAACTCCATGTTTAGGCTGGCAAAGTAGAATTTGAGGTGGGAATTATGTTCATAGAAATTTATTCAAGTATATTCCAAGAATAGTTAGACTGTTATATGGAAAGACAAAAAAAGTGCCAATATTGTACTAGGCACTTTGGAAGGGGAAAAAGGCCATTCACATATGGTTTTTCTCCTTAAGGAGTTATTTTCTGATATAAATGCAACAATGAGGGCGTATAGGAAATTCATCCTGAGAGAGTTACACACTTTAGATTAGTCTAAAATCATAGACTATTTGAGAGAGTATCTGTTTGAGTGGAGGATGTATTAATACTGTCTGGGGAGGAGCAGCGGAAGCGACTTAGCAGTAGCAGCAGCAGAAGTAAGGAATGAAGCAGAGAATATACAAATAAGTAACAATTTCCTAATAATGTAAAGAAATCATTAATTTGGCCTTATTAAAGATGATAGAATATCCATATTTAGATATTTTATGGTAATTTTCCTTCTAAGGCTGAAGGAAGGTATACTGACTTAGAATTTGATGAGTGATCTTAAGGAGTTGGTTACAAAAGAATGTTCAAGTTGGACATATTTAACTTTAGAGTGTTCTATAACCTCTGGAGTTTTAGTTTCTAAAATACATGAAAAACATGTTAAAAAGAAAAAAAAATCATTATGACCCCTCAGAATCTTGAAATGAACAAATTCCCATGACCTCTTTAGTTACTTCTTGTGATAAAGAGCAGAATGAGAAATGAAAGTTTCATAGACTTTATGTTTATTTTTAGCTTATAAAGTCCCTTTGTTTGATTTTTGCATTCAAGCTGTAAATTTACACCAATAAAGTGCTAGAAGACTTTAGTTTCCAGTCAAGAAATAGCCATCAGTAATTTGCTTGAGCCCCCCTCCCCTTCCCCAGGCAATATTAGAGGTGGAAAACATTGGTGCCGTGTCTTCAAATTTAGTGTGTAATATTAAGCTTCTTTTAAATTCACTCTGCTTCCTAGAGACAGAGTTTTACCACTAGCAAAAAAGAATGATCTCTATTATTATTACAAATGTGCATCATAGAGAAGAGCTCAGTTTATAATGCAGCTTCCTATTGGATCGTTTGGAGGCTTTGCTTTTGGCTTTAGAGAAAAGAGATTTGTATATCGTCTTAGTTTCTTATTCTTTAGTCAATATTTGCTGCATTTTTGAAACCTGAAGTTTATAAGATGTGGAATAATACTTTAAATTCTGTTTTGAAGGAGCAGTTTTTTAAAAAACGTGTGTCTGGGCATATGATGGGACTTGTTGCAAGGACAAAGTATGTGTATATGTGTGTGTGTATATATACATATATGTGAATATACATGATACATACATATGTGCAGGGTGAGATTTTGATTTGGGAAGAAAAACAAGATATATGTTTGCCAAATGTTTGTAATTCAAGTTTCACCTTTGTAAATCATTCCAGTGCTGAGACTGTTTTTTTAATGTCACTGAAAACTTCATTTCAACCCTTAGAAAATATACAGAAATGTATTTCTATAC
Organism: Redunca redunca; assembly: GCA_006410935.1. NCBI lineage: Eukaryota > Metazoa > Chordata > Mammalia > Artiodactyla > Bovidae > Redunca > Redunca redunca. The sequence continues at coordinate 525,090 of SJYQ01000182.1, read as the reverse complement.
ATTAAGAAATACTAGTTTGGGATACATTTTATTTCTACTTCAGTCACCTTATTTAGGTAAATGGAATTTCTGTGTAATTTACATTCATCTCAAACTTTAAACCCACAAAATATCTATACCCTTTGCTTAGCACGCAGAAAGGTCTTAACTATGAGTTAAATGAAAATTCCTACAGTGTTGAAATTAATTTGGTAACCTTCCTATTTGTTTAGAAAATTGTACATCTTGGAAATCTTAGCTTAAATCTTATTTAATTCACATTTATTGCTGATAAAATTTATGTTCCTTACCAGTGTATCATTCTGTGGAAAAGCAGATTGTGTTTTTTTCTTGATTGCTGTTCTTATCAACTTTTCTGAGATAAAATTGCAGAAGCTTAGAAAAATGTGTTTATTTCAGGGGACTTACGTGCTTCTCTCTGTTTTGAGATTGCTTATTTGGGGAAATGTTAATAGACATTTAACTAATATGTGTTGACTGAATGACTGATGTACGGAGATGAAAGTTACTTTTTATTGACTTTAAAAAAGAGGCACCACTTCATACATAGACACTTTACTTTGTTTGCCTACTGTGTGGTAGGAACCAAATTGTTAGATTAATGTTACAACTACTTTATAAATCAGAAGGTATTATTTCAGCTTTACAGATAAGAAAATTGAGATTTGGAAAGCTTGCCTAACTTATCCAACATGACCTATTTTTCCAGTATTCAATTTTAAGTCTATGAGACTCAAAATCTCAGAATTTTTCCAAAATAAACTATCTCTTTTTGCTTATTTGACCTACTTTATTAGTGTCTTTGGTATTTTTGTAACATTTATTACCCCAAAAACCAGTGGCAATGCATTTATTCTTGATTAATTTTATATATTGTTTGAAATGTCAGATTTATTGAAGTATAATTTACATACAGTAAAATGCACCCCTTTTAAAGTATACAGTTAGATCAGTTTTGACAGATGTCAGTTCAGTCACTCAGTTGTGCCTGACTCTTTGTGACCCTATGGACTGCAGCACACCAGGCTGCGCTGTCCATCACCAACTCCCGTTGAATCAGTGATGCCATCCAACCATCTCATCCTCTGTCATCCCCTTCTCCTCCTGCCTTCACTCTTTCCCAACATCACCTTTGTTGACAACGTGATGTCTCTGCTTTTAAATACACTGTCTAGGTTTGTCATAGCTTTCCTTCCAAGGAGCAAGTATCTTTTAATTTCATGGCTGCAGTCACCATACACAGTGATTTTGGAGTCCAACAAAAGAAAATCTGTCACTGCTTCCGCTGTTTCCCCTTTTATTGCCATGAAGTGATGGGACCGGCTTCCATGATACTAATTTTCTGAATGCTGAGTTCTTTCACTCTCCTCTTTCACATTTATCAAGAGGCTCTTTAGTTCCTTTTCACTTCCTGCCATTAGAGTGGTGTCATCTGTGTATCTGAGGTTATTGATATTTCTCTTGGCAATCTTGATTCCAGCTTGTGATTCATCCAGCCTGGCATTTCACATGATATACTCTGCATAGAAGCTAAATAAACAAGGTGACAATATGCAGCCTTGACATACTGCTTTCCCAATTTGGAACCAGTCCATTTTTCCACGTCCAGTTCTAACTATTGCTTCTTGACCTGCTTATGGGTTTCTCAGGAAACAGGTAAGGTGCTCTGGTATTCTCAATCTCTTGAAGAATTTTCCAGTTTGTCATGATCCACACAGTCAAAGGCTTTAGCATAATCAATGAAGCAGAAGTAAAAATGTTTTTCTGGAATTTCCTTGCTTTCTCTATCATCCAACAAATGTTGGCAATTTGATCTCTGGTTCCTCTGCCTTTTCTAAATACAGCTTATACATCTGAAGTTCTTGGTTCACCTACTGCTGAAGCTTAGCATGAAAAATTTTTAGCATAACCTTACTAGCGTGCAAAATGAGCCTAATTGTATGATAGTTTGAACATTCTTTGATATTGCCTTTGGGATGGGAATGAAAAGTGACCTTTTTCAGTCCTGTGGCCACTGTTGAGTTTTCCAAATTTGCTGACATATTGGGTGCAGCACTTTCACATCATCTTTTAGGATTTGAAATAGCTCAGCTGGAATTCCATCACCTCCACTAGCTTTGTTCATAGTGATACTTCCTAAGGCCCACTTGACTTCACATTCCAGGATGTCTGACTCTAGGTGAGCAACCACACCATCGTGGTAATCCAGGTTATTGTGATCTTTTTTACATTGTTCTTCTGTGTATTCTTGCTACCTCTTAATCTCTTCTGCTTCTGTTAGGTCGCTGCTGTTTCTTTTCTTTATCATGCCCATCCTTGCATGAAATATTCTCTTGATATCTCCAATTTTTTTGAAGAGATCTTTAGTTTTTCCCATTCTGTTGTTTTCCTCTATTTCTTTGCATTGTTCATTAAAATGGCCTTATTTCTCCTTGGACTTCCTTGGTAGCTCAGCTGGTAACAAATTTGCCTGCAATGTGGGACACCTGGGTTCAACACCTGGGTTGGGAAGATCCCCTGGAGAAGGGAACGGCTACCCACTCCAGTATTCTGGCCTGGAGAATTCCATGGACTATATAGTCCATGGGGTTGTAAAGAGTCAGACACAACTGAGCAACTTAAACTTTTCATCTCTCCTTGCTATTCTCTAGAACTCTGGATTCAGCTGGGTATATCTTTCCCTTTCTCCCTTGCCTTTTGCTTGCCTTCTGTTTGTAAAGCCTCCTCAGACAACCACTTTGCCTTCTTGGAACACAGCTTTGTCATGGTGAAGGGGCTTGCATTACTTGATATTATGCACATTTAGATTATAAACCCTCTCCAATCCACTATAATGTAAGTTCCACAAGGGTTGAGATTTTGTTTCTCTTGCTGCTGCTAAGTCGCTTCAGTCATGTCCTACCCTGTGCGACCCCATAGACGGCAGCCCACCAGGCTCCCCCGTCCCTGGGATGCTCAAGGCAAGAACACTGGAGTGGGTTGCTGTTTCCTTCTCTGATGCATGAAAGTGAAAAGTGAAAGTGAAGTCGCTCAGTAATTGCTAAATCCCCAATGCCTCGAAATGTGCATAGTTCAAGCAGTCATTCATAAATATTTATTGAATGAATACTGTTAAGCATACAATTTTTAAAAATAACAGACATCTGAAATAGACAGTTTTGCTTTTTTTCTCCCCCTCCATTTTTGGGTATTCTGAAATCATAATCTAAATAAAAATGAACATGATAAAACGGAATATGGATTGTGATGCTGAATATTGGCGAACTCTGTTTAAAAACGTATTTATAGTTTAATTACTGCTGTTAGTAATGTCCCATCTGTTTACTGCTTGAGAGACCAAGATTTAAATTACACAGACAAATGTTTAAGTATTCTGTGATAGCTCTAATTCAAAGCAGAACTGCTTAATACTTTTGATGGTCAGGACTCTTCCAATAATGAAAACATGCAGTATTCCCTGGCAACTACTCAAAATAAAGGACAACTTGAAACAGTAATTCTACTAGTCCATTAAAAAAAATAGCAGAGTTAAAATAATCTTTGATACAAGTGGCTCACAGTGCTTCAAGTAAAATTATATTCCTAGACAAACATCTCAAAGAAATTGAGCAAGCAGTTTATACTATATTATACTATTCACATTTTACAGATGAAGAGACTGAGGTGTATTAGCCCATAAAAGATTCACTAAAACAGAGGACAGGGACAAAGCCAACACAGATGAGAACTTCAAGATGAAAAATTATATTTCTACTTTCAGTTCAGTTCAGTCACTCAGTCGTGTCCGACTCTTTGCAACCCCATGAACCATAGCACGTCAGGCCTCCCTGTCTATCACTAACTCCCGGAGTTTACCCAGACTCATGTCCATTGAGTCAGTAATGTCATCCAACCATCTCATCCTCTGTTGGTCCCTTCTCCTCCTGCCCTCAATCTTTCCAGCATCAGGGTCTTTTCAAATGAGTCAGCCCTTCGCATGAGGTGGCCAAAGTATTGGAGTTTCAGCTTCAACATCAGTCCTTCCAATGAACACCCAGGACTGAGCTCCTTTAGAATGGACTGGTTGGATCTCCTTGCAGTCCAAGGGACTCTCAAGAGTCTTCTCCAACACCACAGTTCAAAAGCATCAATTCTTCGGTGCTCAACTTTCTTTATGGTCCAACTCTCACATCCATACATGACCACTGGAAAAACCATAGCCTTGACTAGATGGACCTTTGTTGGCAAAGTAATGTCTCTGCTTTTCAGTATGCTATCTAGGTTGCTCACAACTTTCCTTCCAAGGAGTAAGCGTCTTTTAATTTCATGGCTGCAATCACCATCTGTAGTGATTTTAGAGCCCCCCAAATAAAGTCAGCCACTGTTTCCACTGTTTCCCCATCTATTTCCCATGAAGTGATGGGACCAGATGCTATGATCTTAGTTTTCTGAGTGTTGAGCTTTAAGCCAACCTTTTCACTCTCCTCTTTCACTTTCATCAAGAGGCTTTTAAGTTCCTCTTCACTTTCTGCCATAAGGGTGGTGTCATCTGCATATCTGAGGTTATTGATATTTCTCCTGGCAATCTTGATTCCAGCTTGTGCTTCTTCCAGCCCAGTGTGTCTCATGATGTACTTCTGAGTATAAGTTAAATAAGTAGGGTGACAATATACAGCCTTGGCATACTCCTTTTCCTATTTAGAACTAGTCTGTTGTTCCATGTCCAGTTCTAACTGTTGCTTCCTGACCTACATACAGACTTCTCCAGAGGCAAGTCAGGTGGTCTGGTATTCTCATCTCTTGAAGAATTTTCCACAGTTTATTGTGATCCACACAGTCAAAGGCTTTGGCATAGTCAATAAAGCAGAAATAGATGTTTCTCTGGAACTCTCTTGCTTTTTCCATGATCCNTATAATGGTCATCTGGGTTAAATTCACCCATTCCAGTCCATTTTGGAGAAGGCAATGGCACCCCACTCCAGTACTCTTGCCTGGAAAATCCCATGAATGGAGGAGCCTGGTAGGCTGCAGTCCATGGGGTCGCGAAGAGTTGGAGACGACTGAGCGACTTCACTTTCACTTTTCACTTTCATGCATTTGGAGAAGGAAATGGCAACCTACTCCAGTGTTCTTGTCTGGAGAATCCCAGGAACGGGGGAGCCTGGTGGGCTGCTGTCTATGGGGTCACACAGAGTCGGACACGACTGAATCGACTTAGCAACAGTAGCAGCAGTCCATTTTAGTTCGCTGATTCCTAGAATGTCAACATTCACTCTTGCCATCTCCTGTTTGACCACTTTCCATCTGCCTTATTCATGGACCTAACATTCCAGGTTCCTATGCGATATTGCTCTTTACAGCATCAGACCTTGCTTCTGTAACCAGTCACACCCACAATTGGGTGTTGTTTTTGCTTTGGCTTCATCCCTTCATTCTTTCTGGAGTTATTTCTCCACTGATCTTCAGTAGTATATTGGGCACCTATCGACCTGGGGAGTTCATCTTTCAGTATCCTATCATTTTGCCTTTTCATACTGTTCATGGGGTTCTCAAGGCAAGAATACCGAAGTGGTTTGCCATTCCCTTTTCCAGTGGACTACGTTCTGTCAGACCTCTCCACCATGGCCCTTCTGTCTTGGGTGGCCCCACATGGCATGGCTTAGTTACCCTGAGTTAGACAAGGCTATGGTCCGTATGATCAGATTGGCTAGTTTTCTGTGATTTGGTTTCAGTGTGTCTGCCCTCTCATGCCCTCTCTCAGCGCCTACTGTCTTGCTTGGGTTTCTCTTACCTTGGACGTGAGGTATCTCTTCACGGCTGCTCCAGCAAAGCGCAGGGCTTTAAAAAGGAGGGAAAACTGACATATGTACCTGTATGAAACATGGGTTCTCTATGCTAAGTGAAATAGGCGAGTCACAAAAAGACAAATACTATATTATTCCACTTACATGAAATACTTAGAGTAGTCAAAATGATAGACACAGAAAGTGTGGTTGCCAGAGGCTAGTGAGGAGAGAGGAATAGGAAGTTATTGTTCAATAGGTATGAGTTTCAGTTTTACAAGATGAAAAGAGTAATAGTGATGAATGGTAGTGATGGTAGTCCAACATTACAAATATATTTAATACCACATAACTGTACACTTAAAAATAGTTAAGATAGTGACTTTTTATTATTTGCCTTTTACCTCCCAAAGGAAAAAAATTGGATAAAAAATGTGCAGTTCTAAAGAATTTTTATTGAAGTATTGGTTTATGTTGTATTAATTGCTGTTGTATATGTGATTCTCCTTTATAGTTTGAAGTTTTTCATTTTTGTTTTGTTTTTCCCTTTCATGAAAATGGAAATGCTTGTAAGAGACTAGAACACAGAAGTATTGGTTTATGTTGCTTCAAAACAGATTTGTGTTGAGTAACCAACCTAGCAGATAAATTTGAGCTTTGATGGTAATTTTCATTCATAAGTAATTACAAATAATCTATGTCCAAGATTGTATGTTCTTACCAGAAATTAAACTAAGTAGAAAAAAATTTTTTTTCTATTCTTGGTTTTTCTTTGTTTCTCTTTTCTTACCAGTCTTCCTCCCCCTCCCCACTCCCCGTGGCTAATAAGAAGACAATTGTGGAATAAAATTTTTTTATCTGAAGATTTCTAATTTTTCACTCCCAAACTCCTTATACTAATGCTAATTACTCTTATTACAAATACTGCTGCTGTGGAGGTTTTAGGACACCAGGACATTATTTTTCAGTGCCTCAAATTATGATGAAACTGTTGTTAAGCTCCATTTTTATCTCTGGAGACAGATTTTGCTTCAACAAGCTATCTCAGAAGATCATAATAGTTATTAGCAGAAATGAAGCATTGTAGTGAATTTGTTAGGTGTTGCTAGATTTGTAGGGCCAGTGGGAATCATATTTTCAAGGGCTTAATTGTCCTAATCCACCTGCAGACCAGGTAGCTTTGCTGTGCTGCCTGCGTGTAGTATACATGTACACATGTGCTCAGTTGCTCAGTCACGTCCGATTCCTTGCAACCTCATAGACTTTAGCTGTCTATTGAATTTTACACACAAGAATACTGGAGTGGGTTGCTGTTTCCTACTCCAGGGGATCCTCCAGATCCAGGATGGAACCCATGTCTCTTGTGTCTCCTGCATCGGCAGGTGATTATTTACCACTGGCGCCGCCTGGGAAACCTACATAAATATTTATAATTATGACTTTCTATTCTTTTCTAATAGTAACATGGCATGTAATTATACTGCTAGATTTGAATAAAATTCAAAAGTTACAAGTAACTTCATTCAGAAATGCTAATATATTTTTTAAATAACTGGGTAACTTTTCCTAAAATTGTACTTTACCTATGTTAACTATTGATTCAGGGACATAATTCAGCTTTATTTAGAATAAGATCTGTTAATGGCTAAGCTCAATTCACAATCTGGTAACCTGTTATAATATCTCCCAGGAAAGGGTACTATTCAGTTTCTGAAATAAAATATATGTCTGCTCAAAGATCCCCGGTGAATATCACAGCACAGTTTAGAGTTCAGAACTCAAGTGAACCATCAAATAATCACATGACCTAGGTGAATTACTTAATATCATAAAGCCTCAGTTTTATCATATGTAAAGACCTATCATATGTATGAAGAACTACAAAACTTTTAGAACTAACACCCAAAAAAGAGGTCCTTTTCATTATAGAAGACTGGAATGCAGAAGTAGGAAGCCAAGAAACACCTGGAGTAACAGGCAAATTTGGCCTTAGAGTACAGAATGAAGCAAGGCAAAGGCTAATAGAATTTTGCCAAGAGAATGTACTGGTCATAGCAAACACCCTCTTCCAACAACACAAGAGAAGACTCTACACATGGACATCACCAGATGGCTAACACCAAAATCAGACTGATTATATTCTTTACAGCCAAAGATGGAGAAGCTCTATACAGTCAGCAAAAACAAGACCAGGAGCTGACTGTAGTAGCTCAGATCATGAACTCCTTATTGCCAAATTCAGACTTAAATTGAAGAAAGTGGGGAAAACCACTAGACCATTCAGGTATGACCTAAATCAAATCCCATATGACTATACAGTGGAAGTGAGAAATAGATTTAAGGGACTAGATCTGACAGNAGGGTAGATATACCCATGTGAATGCAGAGTTCCAAAGAATAGCAAGGAGAGATAAGAAAGCCTTCCACACCGATCAATGCAAAGAAACAGAGGTAAACAATAGAATGGGAAAGACTAGAGATCTCTTCAAGAAAATTAGAGATACCAAGGGAACATTTCGTGCAAAGATGGGCTCAATAAAGGACGGAAATGGCATGGACCTAACAGAAGCAGAAGATATTAAGAAGAGGTGGCAAGAATACACAGAAGAACTGTACAAAGAAGATCTTCAAGACCCAGATAATCATGATGGTGTGATCACTCACACTCACCTAGAGCCATACATCCTGGAATGTGAAGTCAAGTGGGCCTTAGGAAGCATCACTATGAACAAAGCTAGTGTAGGTGATGGAATTCCAGTTGAGCTATTTCAAATCCTAAAAGATGATGCTGTGCAAGTGCTGCATTCAATATGTCAGCAAATTTGGAAAACTCAGCAGTGGCCACAGGACTGGAAACGGACAGTTTTCATTCCAATCCCAAAGAAAGGCAATGCCAAAAAAACGCTCAAACTACCACACAATTGTACTCATCTCACACGCTAGTAAAGTAATGCTCAAAATTCTCTAAGCCAGGCTTCAGCAATACGTGAACTGTGAGCTTCCAGATGTTCAGGCTGGTTTTAGGAAAGACAGAGGAACCAGAGATCAAACTGCCAACATCTGGTGGATCATGGAAAAAGCAAGAGAGTTCCAGGAAAACATCTATTTCTGCTTTATGGACTCATGTCAAAGCCTTTGACTGTGTGGATCACAATAAACTATGGAAAATTCTTCAAGAGATGAGAATACCAGACCACCTGACTTGCCTCTGGAGAAGTCTGTATGTAGGTCAGGAAGCAACAGTTCGAACTGGACATTGAACAACAGACTGGTTCCAAATAGGAAAAGGAGTATGCCAAGGCTGTATATTGTCACCCTGTTTATTTAACTTATATGCAGAGTACATCATGAAAAACGCTGGCCTGGAAGAAGCATAAGCTAAAATCATGATTGCTGGGAGAAATATCAATAACCTCAGATATGCAGATGACACCACCCTTATGGGAAAAAGTGAAGAAGAACTAAAAAGCCTCTTGATGAAAGTGAAAGAGGAGAGTGAAAAAGCTCAACACTCAGAAAACTAAGATCGTGGCATCCAGTCCCATCACTTCATGGCAAATAGATGGGGAAACAGTGGCTGACTTTATTTTTGGGGGCTCCAAAATCACTGCAGATGATGATTGAAGCCATGAAATTAAAAAGGTGCTTACTCCTAGACAGCATATTAAAAAGCAGAGACATCACTTTGTCAGTCTAGTCAAGGCTATGGTTTTTCCAGTAGTCATGTATGGATGTGAGAGTTGGATTATAAAGAAAGCTGAGTGCCAAAGAATTGATGCTTTTGAACTGTGGTGTTGGAGAAGACTCTTGAGAGTCCCTTGGACTGCAAGGAGATCCAGCCAGTCCATCCCAAAGGTGATCAGTCCCGGGTGTTCATTGGAAGGACTGATGTTGAAGCTGAAACTCCAATCCTTTGGCCACCTGATGCAAAGCGCTGACTCATTTGAAAAGACCCTGATGCTGGGAAAGATTGAGGGCAGGAGGAGAACGGGCTGACAGAGGATGAGATGGTTGGATGGCATCACCGACTCAATGTATATGAGTTTGAGTAAACTACGAGAGTTGGTGGTGGACAGGGAGGCCTGGCACGCTGCGGTTTGTGGGGTCGCAAAGAGTTGGACACTACTGAGCAAGTGAACTGAACTGAACTGATTCATCAATTTACTGTCTTATGAATTCATTTTCTTTGTGTTAATGCAAAGACAATTTTTAACATTTGTTAGCAGAAAAAATGGTTTGTAAAACCTTGTTATTGAAGGAACCTGTAATGTCAAGAAAATGATTTTGTCTTGTGCTGGGTCCTAGCTTCTTCTTTTTTAGTGGTTGCAGAGTACTAACTCAGATTCTATCCCTGGGCATTTCCTGTAAACCAGTAGCTGATTCTATAGCTTGACAAAAATAGGGTTTGATTTTTCAGCAAGAATACTTTGGTAGAGATGTGAACTTAGATCAGAAAATGTCTGATAATCTCTTTTCTGTAAGGTTAATCTGTGTGTTCAGCTATTGTCAGCTATTGTCATAAAGTTTTGCATTAGCAATCCATCAAATAGCTTTAGCAAGCCCTGAAAGTAATTCTTTCATTATGGACTGCAAAATGGTGATATTCTATTAGCCTTTCCTAGCATAGTACCTGAAATATTTCTCTTAAAGAAAATCTTGCCCTTCCCAACAACTTGGTTATCCCTATAGAGTTCGTACAGGAAAGGCAGAACTAATGCTTGAATCTCTCCTTTTATTTCAGTCAGTTCAGTTCAGTTCAGTCGCTCAGTCGTGTCCGACTCTGTGCGACCCCATGAATCACAGCACACCAGGCCTCCCTGTTCATCACCATGTCCTGGAGTTCACTCAGACTCACGTCCATTGAGTCAGTGATGCCATCCAGCCATCTCATCCTCTGTCATCCCCTTCTCCTCCTGCCCCCAATCCCTCCCAGCATCAAAGTCTTTTCCAGTGAGTCAGCTCTTCGCATGAGGTGGCCAAAGTACTGGAGTTTCAGCTTTAGCATCATTCCTTCCAAACAAATCCCAGGGCTGATCTCCTCAGAATGGACTGGTTGGATCTCCTTGCAGTCCAAGGGACTCTCAAGAGTCTTCTCCAACACCACAGTTCAAAAGCATCAATTCTTCGGTGCTCCGCCTTCTTCACAGTCCAACCTTCAAAATAATGAATTGAGTCCCTAATGACCTCTAAAAATAAACAATGAGTTTTTTTTAAGTAACTTCTGAATTCATTAATTTTAAACTATTCAATGTGCTTCAGTTCACCACAGTAACTACTTTTTGATGCTCAAAATACCCCATCTTTGTTGCTGTTGTTTAGTTGCTCAGTTTTGTGTGACTCTTTCGTGACCATATGGACTGTAGCCTACCAGGCTCCTATGTCCTTGGGATTTCCCAGGCAAGAATACTGGAGTGGGCTGCCATTTCCATCTCCAGGGCATCTTCCTGACCCAGGGATCAATCCCATGTCTCTGGTAGTGGCAGGCAGATTCTTTACTGTTGAGCCACGAGGGAAGCCCATCCCATCTTTAGCCAGTGCAGAACTCTTCAGGTTATGTCAAAGTCCTTTTGACATAACCCAAATAGTTTCTGTTTTCATTACAATCCCAAAGAAGGGCAGTGCCAAAGAATGTTCAAACTACTGCACAGCTGCACTCATTTCATACGCTGGCAAGGTAATGCTCAAAATCCTTCAAGCTAGGTTGCAACAGCATGTGAACTGAGAACTTGCAGATATAGAAGCTAGATTTATAAAAGGCAAAGGATCAAACTGCCAGCATCCATTAGATCATAGTAAAAGCAAGAGAATCCTCCCCCAAAACATCTGCTTTATTGACTATGCTAAAGACTTTGACTGTGTGGATCACAACTAATTGTGGAAAATTCTTCAAGAGATGAGAATACCAGACCACCTTACCTGCCTCCTGAGAAACCTGTATGCAGGTCAAGAAGCAACAATAAGAACCATAGAACAACAGACTGTTTCAGAATTGGGAAAGGAATATGTCAAGGCTGTATATTGTCACCCTGCTTATCTAACTTATATGCAGAGTACATCATGCGAAATGCTGGGCCAGATGAATCACAAAATAGAATCAAGATTGCCAGGAGGAATATCAATAATCTCAGATATGCAGATGGCGCTACTCTAATGGCAGAAAGTAAAAAGGAACTAAAGAGCCTCTTGATGAAGGTGAAAGAGGAGAGTGGTAATGCTGGCTTAAAAGTGAACATTCAAAAAATTATTATCATGGCATCTGTCCCATCACTTGATGGCAAACAGATGGGGAAACAGTGGAAACGGTGACAGACTGTTTTCTTGGGCTCCAGAATCACTGTGGATGGTGACTGCAGCCATGAAATTAAAACACTTGGTCCTTGGAAGGAAAGCTATGACAAAGCTAGACAGCATATTAAAAAGCAGAGACATCACTTGTCCAACGAAGGCCCATATAGTCAAAGCCATGGTTTTGCCAGTAGTCATGTACAGATGTGAGATTTGAACCATAAAGAAGGCTGATGGTGAAGAACTGATGCTTTCAAATTGTGGTACTGGAGAAGACACCTTGAGAGTCCCTTGGACAGCAGGGAGATCAAACCAGTCAATCCTAAAGGAAGTCAATTCATTGGAAAGACTGATGCGGAAGCTCTAACACTATGGCCACCTGATATGAAAAGCTAACTCATTGGAAAAGATGCTAATGTAGGAAAGAGTGAGGCAAGAGAAGGGGGCAACAGAGTATGAGATGGTTGGATGGCATCACCAACTCAATGGACATGAGTTTGAGCAAACTCAGAGAGACAGTAAAGGACAGGAAAGTCTGGCATGCTGTAGTCTGTAGGATCACAAAGAGTTGGACATGGCTAAGTGACTGAACAACAAAATAATTGCTGAGAGCTTTCTAGCTTTCTTCTATGACAAGGTATCCCAGGGTCATCACGTACACGTCCTACCAAAGATCCAAAACAGCCATTCTTCAAAGAGTTCTAGTTGCTTTCAGTGGGAATATCTAGGTTATTTCTAATAGAAATTTCTTGACATTTCTGTATCTCAGGTCTATGAATGTGCCTTTTCCATGTTTAAATGCTAGTGTACTATTTTAAGGTGGTTTGGTGGTGACGTGAGATGAGTCAGATGCCTGTATCGACTGATATCTGAATCTGTATGGATTAGGTTCTGCCTCTAGTAACAGACACCAGAAATAAATCCTTATATGTTCCACCTCTTGGTATTTTCCACTCATGTAAAAGAGAACCATAATTAGGCAGTCTAGAGCTAATATACAGCTACATGATAAAGGACCTAGGTACTTTATATCTTTCTACATCATACTCTGGCCCAAGAGAGTTGCTGAAGCTTCAGCCATCTTGTCTGTGTTGTAGGCCAGAAAGAAGGAAAAATGACAGAAGGGCAAATGAACACATCTCTCAGTAAGATGTCTTATCCATATTCACTGTGGTAGATACTTCAAAAACATAAAATATTAAGATGGAATGTGCCTTATTCAGCCACACCAAAGGTCTGTATCTGGGCACAGTGTTTATGGTCACATACATTTTCAAACTAACCTTACGGCAGTCTAGCCTTCCCATAGTCCAGAGTTTGTGCTGAAGATGATTATCAGCACGTTGAGGAGGTCAACCCTGCTGCATTCATCTTTCTCAAACCTTCAGGAGACGTATTTAGATTAACAACAACAAATCACATTTGAGTGATAAAGGAAGTTGCTCTTTTTTGAGGGTATAGGGGAAAGATTACAGGGAAAGGAGATATTTAAAGAGTAGATTTACCTAGTGGCTCAGCTGGTGAAGAATCTGCCTGCAGTGTGGGAGACCTGGGTTTCATCCCTGGGTTGGGAAGATCCCCTGGACGAAGAAATGGCAACCCACTCCAGTATTCTTGTCTGGAGAATCCCCATGGACAGAGGGGCCTGGTGGGTTACAGTCCACCAGGGTTGCAAAGAACTGGACATGACTGAGCAACTAAGCACATACAGGTACTGTACATACTTTCAGTTACTGAAATCAAGCTCTATAAAGAAGTTCTTGTTACCACTAGCATATACTTGAGGAAACAGTAGTTTTTAACTCTGAAGAAGAAAAACTGTCAGCAAACACATAATTGGATTTAAACCGAGATTTACCTGGCTTCTAAGCATAGGTTCTTTATATCAGACCACAACAGTGTATCATCTGACTCCAAATCACTATTTTCTCACCAACTAGATAAGAGCAGAATTAGTTGCCCTTGGTTTGTGCAAACATTTTAAACTGCTGGCTTTATGCAGCAGCTTCTGAAACCAAAATTTGTTTCTGAAAAGAGCTGCTAAATGTATTCAGCTTAATTCTCTCTAGCAGTAGTATAAAGAATTCTGAAAGTAGTAATTTAAAGAACTAGGATAGGAATGTTTTTTAAAGAGCAAAGAGCAGCTTTGTATCCGGAAAAGCTGAACAGCTACAGCATAGCTATAATATCCTTTGAAATACTGTACAGTACTTAACTTAAAAAGCTCTCTGCATCTTCTAAGCAAGTGTCAAATGAAGCATATGCTATGTAAATAAATCAGTTTGGAAAGGAATACTAGGCTTCTCCAGCTGTATAAGATTTCTACCCTCATTAGGAAAGCCAGGAGAAAGAAAACCTAATGATGTGTTTACTCTGCATTGTTCACACATAGGAGGACTTTACAGAACAAGTTGGTAGAACTATCCTAAGAAGTTCTATAGAGTAGAGTCACTGATAATAAGTTTTTATCAAGTTTGGTGTGATCCTGCAAAACGAATGACAGAAGGGGAAAGATTCATCAACTTGCTCACTTACAGTAATTTTGAACAACCATAAGGCAGAAAGATAGAGTCTTGGCCATGAAGAAGAAGCTGTATGTGGAAGAAATTAGCAACCAAGCTGATTTTCAAATGTGAGTAATTATTGGGTTGACTGTGACACAGAAGTGGTAGAATGCAGTTTTGAGCTGCTGCACAAAGCAATGCAGTAAGAATCACATTGGAAAAAATGGTTGAGAGAATGTGCTAACAGGAATCATGTGAGAACGATCTCTCAGGTTGTGAGACTATACTGTGGAATTCGATCAAATATTTGCTAGGCAACTTAGTGTTTTTCTAATGTTTATGATAAAAAGAAAAATGAATGTTCCAGCCCTTTGCCAGTGTATAATCTTTTGCAATTAAAAAATAAACATGGTAAGGTTAGCCCTCATGTCTTAGATTTCTCTTAACAGGTAGCAGAATAGGTGGACAGGAGACAAGGAAAGAGGGCCCATTGCAAAAAGGGAAGGAGAACGTGTACAAATAACGAAGCCCTGCTGTACAGCACGGGGCTTCCCTGGTGGCTTAGTGGTAAGGAATCTGCCTGCCAGTGCAGTAGATTTGGGTAATCCCACTCCAGTATTCTTGCCCGGGAAATTCCATGGACAGAGGAGCCTGGTGGGCTACAGCCCATGGGATTGCAAAAGAGTCAGACACAACTTAGTGACTAAACAACAACCGATATGGCACAGGTAACTATATTCAGTATCCTGTAATAAACCATAAAGAAAAATAATATGTACATATGTATAACTGAATCACCATGCTGTACACCAGAAGCACAACACTATAAATCAACTATACTTCAATTTAAAGGCGGGGTGTTGGGGAGGAAGCAAGAGACAAGCAGTTTTGAGTCTTATCAGTGGAATCACATTTAAGAGTATTATCTCAATTTTCCAGAAAAAACTGATATGGAGTCAGTTGTTGACTCAACCATTGCCCATTGCTTCACTTCTGTGAATCTTGGTTAACTTACCAGTAAAATAGGACTAGTACTATTTAGCTCATAGGTACCTCATAGGATGGTCTTCGGGACTAAATGAGATATGAATATACTTAAAAATGTGGAAATATTACTTCTGTCTTCATGCACAGAATGTTACTAATTTGTTCAAAGTCACAATGTGTCTGAAGTCTAACAAAAGACAGAGTTGGAAATTAAAACCAGATTAAATGACTAGAACTCAATTTCTAAATTCTTGTCTAGTGTTTACCATTATACTACATTTTCTATATACTCCACTATGTATTATTTATCTTTTTACTACTACAGCATGATAAATAAAAACAAAAAGTATGTCCCAAATGTCATATAGTAAGTACCGTCCAAATTATCATTGAAAACAGTCAACAAGTTTCTTCATCTCTAATTTCTAATAGAGGATTCATATTTTAGATTATTTAAGACTAAGGAATCCATGTTAGTCACTCAACAGAATGCCAGGTACTCAAGATAATGCCGTATTAACCCAAATATTCTAAAACTAAACAGGTTATAAACATGAATGCTTATAGCAGTTTATTCATAATAATCCCAAACTGGAAATAAACTAAATGCTTATCAACTGGTGACTGGGTAAATAACTGTGGCTCATCTATACAATGGAATACAAATCGGCAATAAACTGATGCCTGACTTCACCAACAACATGGATGAACCTTAAAAGCATTTTGCTAAGAGCAAGAAGCCAGACACAAAAGGCCACTTAATATGATTTTATTTATATGACATTCTGGAAAAAGAAAAATTTTAGGGATAAAAGATCAGTAGTGGCAGAAAGGGAATGACTATAAAGGGGCATGAGGGACTTTTGCGGGGTAAAGGAAGTGTTTTAGATTCTGATTATTATATGTACATGAAGATTGCTGGGAGGAATATCAATAACCTCAGATATGCAGATGATACCACCCTTATGACAGAAAGTGAAGAGGAACTAAAGAACCTCTTGATGAAAGTAAAAGAGGAGAGTGAAAAAGCTGGATTAAAACTCAACATTCAAAAACCTAAGATCATGGCATCCAGTCCCTCACTTCATAGCAAATAGATGGGAAAACAGTTTCCCATGGAAACTGAGAGACTTCATTTTCCCGGGCTCCAAAGTCACTGCACATGGTGACTGTAGCCATGAAATTTAAAAAACGCTTGCTCCTTGGAAGAAACCTAGACGGCATAATAAAAAGCAGAGACGTTACTTTGCCAACAAAGGTCTGTCTAGTTAAAGCTATGGTTTTTTCTAGTAGTCATGTATGATATGAGAGTTGGACCATAAAGAAAGCTGAGTGCCAAAGAATTGATGCTTTTGAACTGTGGTGTTGGAGAAGATTCTGAAAGTCCCTTGGACTTCAAGGAGATCAAACCAGTTAATCCTAAAGAAAATCCACCCTAAATATTCATTGAAAGGACTGATGCTGAAGCCGAAGCTCCAATACTTTGGCCACCTGATGCAAAGATTCGACTTATTTGAAAAGACCCTGATGCTGGCAAAGATTTAGGGCAGGAAGAGAAGGGGACGACAGAGGATGAGATGGTTGGATAGCATCACCAGCTCAGTGGATATGAATCTGAACAACTCTAGGATATAGTGAAGGACAGGGGAGCCTGGCATGCTGCAGTCTATGGGGTTGTGAAGAGTCAGACATGACTTAGTGACTGAACAGCAACAGCAACAAAAATATCAAGTAATGATAAATTCTATGAAGAAAAATCAAGAACCTAGAGAAAATGGGGTGAGAATTCCTACTTAGAATAAGGATAAGACTCAGAAAGAGTCTCTCTAATAAAGTAACTCTTAAGCAGTGACCTGAAGAAGGAAGGGAGCAAGCCAGGTGGATACCTGGGGAAACAAGTTTCCAAGCAGAGGAGATGGCGAATGGAAACACCTGATTTCGAGCATGCTTGACTGTCAGTGTACTCACTTTCCTTCATACTTAAAATGTTACAGTGTTTCATAGCACGTTCTCTATAACTTTTCTTTTTTACAGTTGTTGTGTTGCTGCATTATCGTGTTTATGCCTATGTTTCCCACCAGCCTGGCCTTTAGGGACAGGAATTGTGCCTTACCTGCCGCATGTTAGCTGCTGAATAGGTACTGATTGAATCAGTTTGATTATCTATTGAGTAACTGCTATTCCTTCTGTTTACTTGGTACCAAAGGATTCAAAGTGTTGAAAGTGTTAGTCACTCAGTTGTGTCCGACTCTTTTGTGACCCTATGGACTGTAGCCCGCCAGGTTCATCTGTCCATAGAATTCTCCAGGCAAGTATACTGGAGTGGGTTGCCATTCCCTTCTGCAGGGAATCTTCCTGACCCAGGGATCAAACCCAGATCTCCTGCATTGCAGGCAGAGTCTTCACTGTCTGAGCCACCAGGGAAGCCCAAAGGATTACACGAATATCAGTTGTTAGGTATGTAAATAAATAAGAGAAAATAACGCGCAGGCAAGCTTTGGTCTACATTATTCAGAGGAAAGAAAAAGCCAATAATTTCTGTCACTGAACTCCTTTACAAATTTATTTAAAGGTTGTTCTTAACTGAAATATGACCTTCCCAGTTTAAAAGCTCATGGTGAATCCAGTTTTCATGTTTACTAAATTACTCTAATGGTTACTTGAAATATTCAATTAGGAAAATGAATTTGAAAAATAAAGTATCAGGAAATTTTATTTGAATTGCAAATCATTTTGGAAGAGAACTGTTTGCTCTCCCAAAGGGAAACTAAGTTATATTTTGCTTTACTTAATTTTTAACCGGTTTCAGCAAATAAGTTACTATAGTTTCTTTTTAATGTTTACTGAATGTTATTTCCTATTTTAGATCTCTAAAGTTGCTAAACTAAATTTTATTGTATTATGTCTCTAATGAAATAAATATTTAAGGTCAGCAGTACATAAGCTTTCATGGTTTTTGAATTTATTTATTTATTTACTTTTTTCCCCTTTAACTTGAAAGATTAATCTAATTCGTGGATGTAGCAAAGGTTTTAAAATGAGTAGGAAGCTTATCACTACTCAGCATAAAACCCTGGTTTTAGCTTTTAAAGTTACTATCACTTATACTTAGCAAAATGTCAATGCAGTCTACTTTTTGAAATGTAAAAGTTTTCTATAATCTAAGAAACATAATAAAGTTATTGCACTTACCTTTAGATAAGCCTATTTGGTAGTTAGTACTGCATGTTAATACTCAGAGTTTTCTTTCTCTTCATCCTCCCCTCCAAAATATGTCAGTGTCTGTTTTGAAAACAAAATATTTTAACTCAAAATTTACATTTAATATTTTAACAAAAGTGACTTTGACCTTAATTTTCTATTATATGGTTTTAAAAAACAGTAAATATATTTATGGAAAATTAGAAAATCATACTATATGTGATATTTTATAACCTCATTTTTTCAGTGTTAACCTCCGTATATCCTTCCATCTTTTCTTCTTATCAAGGCCATAGTCAAATTTCCCAGCTTCAGACCAAGTTTCACATCTGGTTGTTACAGTCCTTAAGTCTCTTTTCTAAAAAATCGAACCCAATTTCCTTTTTATTTTCATATCATTAATTTATTGAGGGGATGGAGCCAATTCTCCTGCAGGGTGTTTCATTTTCTAGATGTATTGGTTGCATCTACATTTAACTTGTTCCTCTGTCCCTTGTATTTTCTGTTAACTCAAAGTTAAATCGTTGGGCCTAAGAGATTCAAGTTAAACATTTTTGTCTGGGATATGCAGTAGGCTATGTATTTTTTATTTTAACTTATCAAGAGGCACAATATCTGAATGTGTCATCATTAATGAGACTGAATTTGACTACTGATTTAGGGTGATGACTGATCCCTCCATTGTAGAGTTTCACCTTTTTCTCCTTGTGACTGGGAAATAATGTATTTGGTGTTACTTTGCACACAGTATGAATCATTAAGTCCCTATCAAACATATGCCTGGGTATAATACTTGCCTAAATTAATAATTGCATGAGGAATCACATATGCTAATTTTCCAATTTTGATTTTTTTCTTCCACATTATTAACCACATGTTTTCTGTAAAATAGAATTTTTTTTATCATTGGGACTATTGGTTTGTTCTCCTGCAAAGACTAGATAAATAAATTCTTTCACTTAGTTACATATTTTTATCAAAAAATGACATAAGTATCTTTTCTGGCTTTCTCCTTTTCTGAATGTTATTATAGACTCATGGATTTTTATTGATTCACCATTTCAGTCAATGTCAGTCATAATTCTCACAACTTTGACTTAATGGGTAAGGGGGACCTTTCAGAATGATTTCTCTGAGAAGCCTTGATTGTTTTTTTTTTTTTTTTCCTGATTGCTTAAAAATCTGGATGTAAAGATTATTGAAAGTTTTTAATGGGTTTTTCTTTACTTTTCCATCATATGCCTCATCATAATGATAGTCTGCTAGTTCCATAAGCAGGTCTTTTGGGTCATTGAGGAAGGGTGCATCTCAAAGAAGGACAAAAGCTTTATATTTCTGTTTAAACTGGTCTAAATGTTAGGTATAGCTGACAGATAATTCAAAAGTTGCCACATAAATGTTTTTAATGGAGGGCTCTTTTTTTAATGAAACATCACTTATTATTATCAGTTTGCCCATGCTGCTATATAAGGAAATCCTCAATTTATAAATACATGACTTATGAAGATTTGCTTGTTCCACACTTTTTTTTTTTGCATTCAACATGTTTTCTCGTAGTAAATGCAGATGATAAAGTATATTATTGGATTCCGGCTCTTACAATCTGTGTACCATTTCCAAATTGGATCAAGCCTATATCTTTGCCTCCTTTCCCTCCTGTTGCCCCACTGAGATAAAATATATAGAAATAAGAAATGAAGTCAATAACAAGAAATAGGAAGATTACCACAGAATGATAATCGAACATACTTCTGGATTCTTTTTGAGTACTAGAAGGCACAGCTCTACCCTCCTCCTTACCTCTCTCATCCCTGCACTTGAACTGCAGATAGCTGGCATGTGTGCATACTAAGTTACTTTAGTCATGTCCTACTCTTTGTGACCTTATGGACCGTAGCCCACCAGACTCCTCTGTCCATGAGATGCTCCAGGCAAGAATACTGGAATGCATTGCCATACCCTCCTTTGGGAGATCTTCCCAACCCAGGGATCGAACCCACGTTTTGCCAGGCTTTATTTAGAGAAATTGGAAAAAGCTAAGGCTTCTAGAGTACAAGTTATGTCCCCAGAACAAAATAAAAAGTCATCTTCATTCTGGCATCTAGAAGGCCTGCTGGGTCCCCACCCACACACCCTAAAAGAACAGTACCACTCAGCCTGTACCTAGCCCACACAGAGCTCCTCTCTGGAGAGAGGTCTAGCTAGAAATCAGACCATCTTCACAATAACAGAGGAAATCTGTGCTGGCTAATGAGTCATTCAAGCCTAAAGATGAGTGAGTAACCAAAGATCACAAGCGTGTCAGAAAAGCTAATACTGTGAAAGAGACTAAAATAACCAGGAAAATTACCACTGAAGAAAATAGACATATCAGAGAGAAACTTACAAGAACAGAACTCTAACATACTCAGAGCTACAAAAGGATACTACATCTGTTGAATGAGAATAAGAGAACACAAGGTTTCAGATGGAAAGAGTATACCACGTGCTGAAATAGTGAATTAAATATCATACTGTAACACATTCTTGTAAAACTGAAGAATTCCTAGGGTAAACACAAAATCCAGAGGGAAGTTATGTACAAAATGACATGTATCAGACTGAAATCAGACCTCTCATCAGTAGCTGGTAATGCTTTAAGAAAGTAAAATACTGCCTTCAGCATTTAGAAAGAAAATCATATGCAGCCCAAGGATTCTATATCCTGCAAACTATTAATCAAAGGTGAGAGCAGAATAAAGTTGCTTTCAGACATGCAAGGGCTCAGGGTTTACCTCCTCTTGGAATTAAAAGAAATGCGTGAATTACACATTCATCATCAGCTTTCCTGAAAAACAGAAAATCATTATGTAGTTTTTCATTAAACCTTTTCTTTTAACAGTTTGATTTTTTTTCTAAATCTCATTGCTGCCAGAAGGGTTTATTGAGAGGAGAAGGGGAAAGAAGGATTACAACCATAAAATGAGTAGTTGTGGATTTACACCATGAAATAAATTAGAGCTACTGTAGCAAACAGCAATAAGCCTAGTCTCTTTACTTTCAGTGTACTGAGATATTCGATATGTTGCGCATATAACTAACCTATAGTTTTCCATATTTCCCAATGACCTCAGCATCAAGCAAGCCAGGACTACTATATACAGTCACAACTGGTTGGTATACCACAAGACCGGTAGGGGCAACAGCATCATCTTCTCCCATCGTGACTGGAATGACAGGGTCTGGCTTATGTTTAAATGCATCGTTCTGAGTGCTGTGTCGAGAGTAGACTTTGGGGTAGAATAGTAGATCCAGGGTAAAAAGCAGGGAGAGCGGTTTAGACATCATTACAGTGTCACTTGGCTGTGTCCAACTCTGTGACCCCGTGGACTGTAGTTTGCCAGGCTCTGCTGTCCATGGAGTTTTCCAGGCAAGAATACAGGAGTGGGTTGCCACTTCTTACTCCAGGGGATCTTCCTGACCCAGGGATCAAACCCTTGTCTCCTGCATTGGCAGGTAGATTCTTAACCACTGCAACAGCTGGGAAGCCCCCATCATTGCAGTATTCTAAGTGAAAGATGGCAGTGGCTCTGGTATGGTGTTAACAGTGAGTTGGTAAAAATGATTAGAATCTGGATATAATTTAAACATGAGGCCAACAGGATTTCCTTGCTGGTTGGATTTGGGGTGAACAAGAAAGGACTCAGTATTTCTGGTCTGACCAGTAAAACAACAGGTTGAGGGGAAAGCTTAGGGAATAAATTTTGAATGTTATGTTTCAGAAATCCATTTGACTTCCAAATAAGGATGTCAGTTACTTGGATTGGCACATACACATGTATGCCTACAGTTCTGAAGAAAGATCTGGCCTGGGGATAGAATTTGGGGAGAAGTCAGCATATAAATTGTATTTAACGCCATGTGATTCATGAGTGAGATCACCTGGGAGTGAATAGAGATAAAGAAGTCTGAGGACTTGGACCCTAAGACATTTCAACATTAAGATTCAGGGAGATGAGAAGGAATGATCGAAGATGACTAGGAGGAGCATCTAGCGGGGTATAAGGAGAACCAAGAAAGAATGGAGCCCTGGAAGTCAGGAAAGGAAGTGTTTCAGAAAGGAAAGAGCTGTTCATGCTCCCAAGAGGTAACACAGAATGAGCACTGTTGGATTTGGCACCATGGATGTCAGTGTTTACCTTGACAAGACCTGTTATATTTTTTCAAACAGCTACTCAGTTGTTAGGACAAAAGCATGTGTTAAGTTGTTGGAGCCCACCTATTTCATAAGTGGAAGGAATAGGTATTTCTTTTGACATAGGGGCTTTGTGAAAAAGTTATTAAGAATCCAAGGGAGGCACAAACAGAGAAAGTGTGGGAATCTTTGCTTTAGAGGATCATGCTAACTGAGCATGTTAAGAGGGGGAAGCATCTCTTCCTTTTCTTTGTCTCTGCTGAAAAGTTTGAGTTAGTCATTTTAAATGTGATCAGATTACATGCAGTTAATAAAACTGCCCTCGTGTGGCGGTTCCGTATAAAAAAAGCCTTACCCTGTGAAATATCAGTGGTACATCTTTGTGTGAATTTTTCTTCTTGCCTCCATAGGTATGGTCTGAATATGCGTTGCTTGGCAGCTCGGGTCAACTATAAGACTTTGATTGTCATCTGCGCACTCTTCACTTTGGTCACAGTACTTTTGTGGAATAAGTGTTCCAGTGACAAAGCGGTCCAGGTTCCACGGCACTTGAGTAGTGGCTTCAGAGTGGATGCCTTAGAAAAACGAGCGGCAGCGTCTGAGAGCAACAACTATGTGAACCACGTGGCCAAGCAGTCTGAGGAGGCCTTCCCTCAGGAACAGCAGAAAGCGCCCCCTGTTGTTGGGGGCTTCAATAACAATGGGGGAGTCAAGGTGTTAGGGCTCAAATATGAAGAAATTGACTGCCTCATAAATGATGAACACACAATTAAAGGGAGACGAGAGGGGAATGAAGTCTTTCTTCCATTCACCTGGGTAGAGAAATATTTTGACGTTTACGGAAAGGTGGTTCAGTATGATGGCTATGATCGGTTTGAATTCTCTCATAGCTATTCCAAAGTCTATGCACAGAGAGCCCCTTATCACCCTGATGGTGTGTTTATGTCCTTTGAAGGCTACAATGTGGAAGTCCGAGACAGAGTCAAGTGCATAAGTGGGGTTGAAGGTTGGTATCCGTCTACTCCGCTGCGTTTTTCTATCCAGATTGTGTTGAGAAATAAGTGACTGTAAGTGTTAATTACACAGCAAGTACTTACACAGCTTATTATCAAGAGACCTATCACCACTCCGACTTAGTATGGAGGAACAGGTTAAACCTGAACCTTGGGCAGCCTTCTGCTGCTGCTGCTGCTGCTGCTGCTGCTGCTGCTAAGTCGCTTCAGTCGTGTCCGACTCCATGCGACCCCATAGACGGCAGCCCAGCAGGCTTCCCCATCTAGATGGTGATTTAAGGGCTCCAATAAGATCATACCTGATTAAATAGGATTATGCCATTAACCTGCCCTGGAAACTAAAATTATCAAAGTTAAGGCACAGCGTCTCCAGAAATTTTGCATTAAAATATACAGTTATTATCCTATGAGAGGAGATGGGAAAGGGAGACAGACCATCCAGCTAGCCCATCAATGTACCAGTGCCATCCTGTTATCGGATTAGCCAGGTATCGTCTCTGGTTGAAGGGTTAAAGTTCTCCGAACTAGATAATACATAGTAGCATTTTCTCTGAACCCATACTGGAACTCCTACAGTCTGCTGTCTATATTGTCTTTCCTTGTCTTTAAAATTTGGAGCACTGAGGGTTCCTTATGGATGTTTTGGAATTTATATTTCAAACCTAGAATTGATCAGAAAGCCAAACTGAATTTGACTTTAAAGTATATAATTTAATCAAAGGAAAGAACTTTAATGTGTTTTAAGATTGCTTGGTTTGAGTTTTATTTCATTTTTCTCATTTTGTTATAAAAAGTAATTTTCATATCTTAATATTTTAATTTTTGTAATATCTTTACAGAATGTTTAGTAGAAGGAAGGGGCCAAATTCATATAGATTCTTACCATTCAAGATAGTGATTACCATTTTTATATATTCTCAGAAGGTCTTTATACCTAGGTATATGTTTTAACATAGTTGTAATGATATTTATTGTGCAGTGTTCAAGAGGGTAATAGTTTGTTAGAAACTTGAAAGTTCTCCATTGCCAAACCTTTTTCCCCCAGTAGTTTTTTAAAATGTGTAAGGTGCCTAGGTGCTAAAGAAAAAGTGAAAAGCACTTATAACCACTGTTAATATTTTGATGTTTTTTCCAATCTTTTTGTTGTTGTTATATATATACATTTTTAAAAACAGTTTAGAATCATGCTCTGTAGTTGATTTTGTAATTTTTTCCCCTCAACAGGATTATTTCCTCTTGTTACTGAATATTTATTGAGCATTTTAAACACTAATACTCATAATCAGGACATTCCATAAAAGTGTATGGAATAATGTATGGGACCTTGCTCTTTAGTTGGACAGTTAGGTCATATATTTTTTGTCATTATACATAATGGTGTAGGTAGTCATAGTTAATCATTTACTGTTTTCAATGTATTCTCAGAGTTGTTTCCCTAGGAAATAAATTACCTTGCCAAATAGTATCAGTAAGTTTTGCCAAACTATTTTCCAAGAAGGTTGACCCTATTCATGCTTCTGGTAGCAGAGTATAAGGATACTCATCATCTCACTCCTGCCATCATGAAACATTATTTTTTAATCTGTCATTTACAAAGGGATCTCATAATTTGTTTCTGTAGCAATTAGTGAGGTCAGGTATCTTTTTCATATCCTTTTAACTGTTATAGAATGGCCTTGATTTTCTTTCCCCTCTCTTTTCATTGTGATTAGTGTTGCCTTTTGGAAAAATATATCATGAGACCTTTTATATATATATAGCAAGGGTAGTAGCATCTTGTTATATTTGTTAAAGATATTTTCTTTAATTTGACTGCCTTTTCATTTTACTTATGATTTGTTAGTTTTAGAAATTTTTAGTTCTATTTACTAAGGAATTTTTTTTAATTACTACTTTTATGCTTAGAAAGTCATTTGCTATGCCATGATCAGCTATTCATCTTTATTTTCTCTAATAGTTTTATGGTTTTGTATTTTTACATTTAATTTTTTAGTCCCTCTAAGCTGATTTATATTTTGGCAAATGGTACAACGCCAAGGTCTAATTTTAGTTTCCCCCCCTAAACATTTATTGAATCTTCTTTCCCCTGCTGATCAATGATACAATCTTTATCATTATACTAAAATATTTTAAAACTAGAGTATGTTTCTGGCCTACTATTCTGTTCCATTGATCGGTCTATCACTTCTTAGGCCAATTGCATATTATCATAGTTATTACACATATAATAAGATAGTATAAACCTTCCTTTTACTCAGTGAAAATCTTTTGAAAAAAGAAATCTACCCTTGGAGAAAGAAGACTGAAGTTAAAAAGCTTATCTGCAGCCTAGGTTTCTTACCCTATATGGTCCCCAGTTCCTTAAAGTATTTTGAAACTACACCAAAACGCATATGGTTTTATAGGTTCCTGGTTTCTGCTGTGCCCTCCTGTTGCTTGTTAACTTATTTTAGGACTCCAAATAGGAGTTTATCTCAACACATACACCATGATGCAATAATAAAATATTCTGTATAGTGTGGTATTACTGTATTTCCTACGTAAGCAATTACTAAAGTAAACACTCATACCAAACATGTGAAAGTTTTACTTAGAACTTTACAAGAGGTGATCCATTAATGAATTCATCAAAAATCTATGGTTTAAGGGACTTCCCTTGTGGTCCAGTGTTAAGACTCTGCACTTCCAATGCAGGGGGCCTGGGTTCAATCCCTGGTAGGGGAACTAGATTCCACATGCTGCAACTAAGACCTGGGATAGCCAAATAAATAAAAATAAATATATATTTTTTTAATCCATGGTTAAATATACAACTGTAATTCATTTTTTTAAAGTACTCCTTATTCTCAGGAATTACATTTTGACATGAGGGATATGAGAAAGAATTGAAAATTGTTTATACTTTAAGTTGCCTAGTCATAGCTGGCTTCTTAAGCAAATACTTTAACCATCTGATGATATAGTTGCTAGACCAAATCTTAATATTGGAGGGAAAGATGAATATATAATTAACTTGACTGTTAAGTACAGATGTTAAGAAAAGTTCAGGTTTAATACTCTAGAATAAAACAGTTAATTGTTAACTATCAATATATGTGTTTAAATTGTATAGAACTTGAATAATGAAATAGAATTATGAAAAGTGGCATCTATAGCTATGAGCAAGGGTAGCGCTCATTAAAAATCAGTCCTTAAAAGATAATTCACAACAATGCATTGTTATCTGTCAACAAATAATGAATGAGAACAAATAAACATTTAATTTTGGTTTTCATTTCTGGTTAATTTGGTACTATTTTTAGTAATTATGAAAACAGTGTAATAAGGAAGCTTTAATGTTGCTGGATAACCCTGTGAAGTAAAACAGAGAAAAGTGGTATTCAGAATAGGATTATGAATGTCTGGAGATAGTTATTTATTTTGTTTCTCTATTTTATAGGTGTACCTTTATCTACACAGTGGGGACCTCAAGGCTATTTCTACCCAATCCAGATTGCACAGTATGGGTTAAGTCACTACAGCAAGAATCTAACTGAGAAACCCCCTCATATAGAGGTATATGAAACAGCAGAAGACAGGGACAAAAACAGCAAGCCCAGTGACTGGACTGTGCCCAAGGGCTGCTTTATGGCTAGTGTGGCTGACAAGTCAAGATTCACCAATGTTAAACAGTTCATTGCTCCAGGTGAGTCCTGCTTCATGTGTGTTTGCTAATTTTATGTTGATTTATGGCACCCGATACTCCCTTAAAATGGTTTTTATGGTTGTAAAAATCACATTAGCAGATGCCTTGATATTACATATATAAAGACACAAATAATGTCACCCAAATGAAATCTAAAAAAGGATCAGCTAAAAAGTTCAAGGTTATATAAGGAATATTTACTGTGTGAAGAGCCAAGCCACAAGAACCAGGTTACTGCACGAGGGCTTCCTCCCTCCAGAGATCTATATCCCACAGGAATGAAGTTCCTCAGTTTAATATTTCAGCATAGTATTCATCCTTTAATTTTCAAACTATTTTGCATTAAAGTAAAAATTTTTCTTTCTAGAGAGAGCCATCCTTTCCTTTGCCTATTTTTTACCAATAGCTTTTTATTTGTTCAAGCTACTATAGCATTACCAACCAGGCCTGCTTCCTATGTGGAATTTTGTTAATGTGCTAGATTGTTTCAAACTTCATATAAAGCCATTTCATTAATAAAATCTTTTATAAAATCAAATTAACTTTATGCAACATTTCCCCTCCTACTAAGACAGTCTCATTAATTGGGATGTAATGTATTTCTCTCTACTAACCAATATCCATGAGAATTAATGAGTTCATTAGTTAAAAAGACAATGGAATAATTTTAGTTAGCACCTCAGGCTTAGTTTTCTGTGGAGAAATGTTTTCAAGAGCAGAACTCATCCTTCCTCCCACCAGCCTTGCCAGTTGGTAAATAAAAAGAGAGAAAAGGTTAGAAGACCTTTTCTGTATTCTCTCCTTGTCCTTTATTGATGGCTGTGTAATTCACAGACCTTGAAAGCCACAATACAAATCTACTCCTTCTAGATGGCCTTAAGTAATGGATTTATGAGTGTTTAATGCAGTGCAAATAATGAGTGACCTTTAGTTTTTTATTCTGTGACTGAAACTTCTTTTATCCTGTGGCATTCTGTGATATTCTAGTATACAGAGCATCTTTGCCTATTGTAAAACAACAGGCTTGGCTGGTGAGAAAGTACGTGGAGATGTTTAAGAATATTTAGTTTATGGCTTGTAGCAGGAAATGCTTAAACTAAAAAGGACTTTTGATTTTGGGCGCATCTAGAGGGGTTATTTTTACACTGATGCATAGCGTGGTCTGGATTAGGGTAGAAAACAGCAGCCCTCATCTTGATCTCCTCAAGGGCTGAGAAGCTTTTTAGAACCATCTCTTGAATTCTGTTCTATTTAGAGCAGTAAAAGAAACTGAGCATATTATAACCAAACAGTAGCAGCAACAGGATGAAGAAGAAACGTTTTGTTGTTCAATTTCTTCTTCCTTCTTCTTCCTGCTGCTGCTACTGTTTGGTTATAATATGCTCAGTTTCTTTTACTGCTCTAAATATGCAAGAGAAATTTCCTGTTTGACTATTTGCCAAATAGAACAGCTCTTACCATTTTTTCAGTCTCTGAACCCTTTTGCTTCAGAATTATCATGATCGTTTTTTACTATGTTCCAAGCCACTATCTTTTTTCTTTTTAATCCTCACAAAGTAATATTATCTCTACTTAACACATGAAGAAACCGAGGCTCAAAGATGTATCTTGTTGAACATCTCAAAGCTAGTAAGTGGTAGAGTTAGTAATTCAAACTAGGTTTGTTTAACTCCAAAATCTATGCTTTCCCCTCCATCTCCCCCAGTATTCCTCACTTTTTGTTGACTACAGGAGCCCGTTGCTTAATTTCCAGAAGTTTTATTCACAATTCCAGTTAATGTCTGAAAACAAACCTATCATTTCCAACAACAATGGGTGACTAAGAGCATGTACTTTATAGAGCCAGACTAAACAACCTGGGTTCAACTCTTTGTGCCTTAGGCAAGTTACTTAACTCTTCTGTCTCTGTTCACCATCCATAAAGAGTAATAATAGCACTACTCTTGTGATTGTTGTCATGGCTAAATGAATTAATGTGTAAAGCACTTAGAACACAGTAAATACTTACCAAATACTAATTAAATAAAAAATTTTTAGGGAATTCCCTGGCAGTCCAGTGTTTAGGACTCCATGCTTCTACTGTGAGGGGCTGGATTCAGTTGCTGATGGGGGAGCTACGATCCCACAAGCATGCAGCATAGCCAAAAAAAAAAAAAAAAAAAAATTGGTTTTCAAAAAGTCACTCAAAGCATCATTTGATATTTAAGTCTAAGATGTTCTCATTCTCCATACAACTTCCATAATTGTCTGTTCCATCAGTTCATGTCTAATCGTTCTTTTCTTCTAGCTTCTTTCTTATAATACTATGTGTTGAACCAGCTTTTGGCTGTTTTTTTTCTTTTTTGTAGAATAGGTATATTAGACAGTCATTGATTATTGATCAACCAATTTTAATCTAGAAAAGGCAGTTTGACCACAGTACCTTAGCTATCTGCTAAGGCCATTAACCCCGCTAATGTAAACTAGACAGGCCAAAAGGTAAAAGAACTTTGTTCTGATGCCCACAAGCCATCGTGGACTCAACAATTCTGCCATTTGTTTATGGTTAACTTAGTAAAAATAAAAATTAAAAAATAATCCAACATATAAAATATTGATGTATTAATTTTGTATGGTCAGTGGTTATCAAGGATGAATTGCAAGTAACTTTTAAACACAGAGAGAGACCTTCTATTCTAACCAGTATTTTTTGGTATATTTTTCCCCCTACAGAAACCAGTGAAGGTGTATCCTTGCAACTGGGGAACACAAAGGATTTTATTATTTCATTTGACCTCAAGTTCTTAACAAATGGAAGTGTGTCTGTGGTTCTGGAGACGACAGAAAAGAATCAGCTCTTCACTGTACATTATGTCTCAAATACCCAGCTAATTGCTTTTAAAGAAAGAGACATATACTATGGCATCGGGCCCAGAACATCATGGAGCACGGTTACCAGGGACCTGGTCACTGACCTCAGGAAAGGAGTGGGTCTTTCCAACACAAAAGCTGTCAAGCCAACAAGAATAATGCCCAAGAAGGTGGTTAGGCTGATTGCAAAAGGGAAGGGCTTCCTTGACAACATTACCATCTCTACCACAGCCCACATGGCTGCCTTCTTCGCTGCCAGTGACTGGCTGGTGAGGAACCAGGATGAGAAAGGCGGCTGGCCAATTATGGTGACCCGTAAGTTAGGGGAAGGCTTCAAGTCTTTAGAGCCAGGGTGGTACTCCGCCATGGCCCAAGGGCAAGCCATTTCTACATTAGTCAGGGCCTATCTCTTAACAAAAGACCATGTATTCCTCAGTTCAGCTTTAAGGGCAACAGCCCCTTACAAGTTTCTGTCAGAGCAGCACGGAGTCAAGGCTGTGTTTATGAATAAACATGACTGGTATGAAGAATATCCAACTACACCTAGCTCTTTTGTTTTAAATGGCTTTATGTATTCTTTAATTGGGCTGTATGACTTAAAAGAAACTGCAGGGGAAAAACTCGGGAAAGAAGCGAGGTCCTTGTATGAGCGTGGCATGGAATCCCTTAAAGCCATGCTCCCCTTGTATGACACTGGCTCAGGAACCATCTACGACCTCCGGCACTTCATGCTGGGCATTGCCCCCAACCTGGCCCGCTGGGACTATCACACCACCCACATCAATCAACTGCAGCTGCTTAGCACCATTGATGAGTCCCCAATCTTCAAAGAATTTGTCAAGAGGTGGAAGAGCTACCTTAAAGGCAGCCGGGCAAAGCACAACTAGAGCTCAGAACCAAAATCCTACGTCAGCCTCTGCTGTACACAGAAGCTAGAGGCTCTATGTCAGCAGAGCATAGGCACATTTTAAAAGGGTGTATACTAGGTTTTCGTGGATTACATCAAAGTGATAAATGATCCTTAAAACCAGTCTTCTGAGATAATTGCATTCCATGGGCTTAGTGTCTAGAATGTCGGTGGCATTTAGAGCAGAAAAGTGTTTAGTCAGTGCGCTGAATGAAGTTATTTAACTAGGCCTTGCTTATCACCCTGTTCAGTTCCACAGGTAGTCCAGTTCTCTCAATTTGGGAAAGACAATGGTAAGTAGCTTTTAATGGCCAGCTGTCCAGCACTTGTCTGAAAACTTAGTATGGGGCTCTTTTAAAATGTGGTTATTTATGTTTATGTTGAAAGCAGACTTTAAAAAATAATGTGCTAAAATACAGTAAATATGTACTTGTAGCCTGAATAGTGGACTGTGTGCAACTTTAAAAATGATCTTTCTTTTCTATAAATTAAT
Source organism: Redunca redunca (assembly GCA_006410935.1). Taxonomy (NCBI): domain Eukaryota; kingdom Metazoa; phylum Chordata; class Mammalia; order Artiodactyla; family Bovidae; genus Redunca; species Redunca redunca. The sequence goes on along the minus strand of SJYQ01000182.1, from coordinate 493,229 downwards.
TTCTTAGGTGTGGATGAGCATTTGTTGCATTTGTTCAAGTTGTTATATATGGAGAATATTTTGAATTTATGGTTTGCTTGAAGTGTGTAAATTAAAAACACAACCAGTGTTCAGGCTTCACAGTTATATAATGTAAGCACAACTAAAATGAAACTTGTTGACTGCACAAGAAATTACAAACCAGAACAAAAATGTTATGTTTTATGAAACGATCTACAATCAGTAAAGATTTGATAATCAGTATACCCCTCCTCTACCCCCACTGTGGTGGTTTCTTTTTGCCACTATCTCAAATTTTGTATTTCATTTCAGACTACACTCGAGAGTTTTGTCTATTTTGGGGGGACATTTTGGGGACATTTGGGAAATTTTACTATAAACATAAATTCGGTGAGGAGGTAGTAATTTTAATAAGCCCACTACCACTGCCTTTTCTAGATTCTTTTCCCCTTTAAAGAAAAATACTAGGTCAGATATTATAAGGATTGTAGCAGATTTTTTTCCTACTTAGGTCATTCTTGGTCTACAGCTTTCCAAACTATTAATGTACACAAAATACATAGTTTTTGTGTAAGCTTTCTAAACTTTTCTGTATCGGTGTTTTTCCTTTGCAGTTTTTAATGTTAAATTATTTCAGCTCTTGGATAAAAGTGATACTACTATATTAGCTGTACATGTGTAATCAGACCTTTATTTTGGTTTTATATCCCACATACCTCACATAAATAGACATCATAGCCCTCATACCCTGGGCAGTGTCTGTTCTCAGACTTAGGCAGTTGGTCAGAACTGAGGGAGGTGTTTGCTGTCTCTGTTTTAGTGTATGACAATACATTAAATCAGTACAATAACTTATACAGATTGGAAATATGAGATCCGGTACTTTCAGAGGACTGAGTCTGACACATGCAGTGCAGTGTGTGTGTGACCTATATGAAATGCACATCAAGAGCGAGGTGGGCACCTGCCTGCCCACTGCATCTTGACTGGACTCAGCCTACCAACACCACTCAGAAATGGGGAAATGTATACATGCCTTTGTGCAAAGTCTATGTTGTATCAGCAGCCGGAATGAAGACCTACAACTGACATGAAACTCTTAGTCACTAAGTCGTGTCTAACTCTTTGTGATCTCATGGACTGTAGCCCACCAGGCTTCTCTGTCCATGGAATTCTCGAGGCAAGAATACTAGAGTGAGTAGCCATTCCCTTGCTGCAAGGGAACTTCCCAACCCAGGGACTGAACCTGGGTCTCCAGCATTGTAGGCAGAGTCTTTACCATCTGAGCCACCAGGGAAGCCCATGGAAACTGGCCATGGAAAAGTAAGTTGAAACTCCCAGTTTATATGACCACAAGTCAATTTTTCCACAACACTTGTGGGGTATTAGGTTTCTCCCTAGCTGTTGACCTTTGTAGTCTTCATACATTAGATGTCTCAATAAGAATATCTAGACTCCCTTTTTAATTTTATTTTCACCGTTCAAAAATAAACTTTCTCCAGTCTGGAAATCCTTTTTACTCCATTGTATTTGTTATCATTTAGAGCAGTCCAGATTTCTGCCTTCTGTTTGCATACTGCTACTTCAGATTGAGGGAATCAGTGAAAACAGTATGGTACTGCTTCTGTGACAAATACCAGTGCCTTAACAATGTGGCTGTCTTTTCTCACTGAAAGTAGAAAGACATTTTGATCTAGAAATGGCATTGCAATTTCTTTGCTGTTGGTCTCATACTGCCTTCCATGTTGCAACAGCAACTCGATTTTTCCTGTGATCCCAGGATTTTCAAAGAGGGTGAGTTGAACCTGTAGCATCCCTGGCAGTACAAACCAGTGGTTCTCAAACTTTAGAATGCCTCAGAATCACCTGGGAGCTTACTGAAATACAGATTCCAGATATCCAGTAAATCTGCCTGTGAAGCATGGTAGTCTGCATTTTAAAAATAGGCATTCAGGTAATTCTGAGGCACATGATCTGAGGGACACATGTGGGGAAACACTGCCCAGGACCATCCGTCATTTTTGTTCCTAAACACATAGGGAGTTTTCTAGGGTTTTAAATTATGCAAAATGTTTAGTCAGAGATTAGAGAGAATGGGGAAGGTATTTTGCTGTTTTTATTATTATTATTATTATTATTATTATTCTTTAAATTTTTCCTTGTTCCAAGATTATGGGTATTAGTTGTTTACACTTATCTTGAGTTAGCTTTGATGTTTAATTAAATCTATTGCCACTTCAGTTATAAAACCAGCCAAAAGTTTCCAGATAAAGGTCAAGTTTGACCCTTTCAGAGTTACTGTACATAAAGGCTTCATCCAAAAACCATCCAGTGTACGTGAGCAAATACAAGAAATGACACACAAGCACAACTCTTCAGATGTGGCAGTCCTTTTTCTTTATAGGTGTGCAAAAGTTTCACTGAAAGCTGCTATTTTCATCCTCCTTGTGATTGTTTTTCTTGTTTCTCCATTGTACATGGGGGTTATAGACCATATGTTAAATATGCAATAAAGTGTTTACTGGATGCCCTTCTGAAGGGTAGTCCTTTGTAAAGCTGTACAGACTTTGCAGTTTAAGCACAATGTGCACATGTTAGTTTTATATACAGCAAAACTTGATTTTTTGCAGATGGAAAGGTATTTTGTTTCTATACAAAGTAAATGGATTGTTTGTGCTTAATGTAAAGCTGCTTTATATAATTGTAAAATAAAGTTTTTATCTTAAAAGGACTATACCTGGATGTTTCTCTTCTCTGTTTATTCTAAGATTACTTGAGCCCAGCAAGCAGATTTCTGACCATTTTCGGTTCAGCTGGTGGCAACTAGTCACACAATAAATGTTTGTGAAAGGTGTATGAGACCCTTAAAGACAAATTGGGGAATACCATATGGGCCTTCACCCTAAGGAGGTTTAGTCCTGGGAGGGGCAGTGGAGAACACAGTGTCGACAAACAATTTCAGAAAAATAAAATGCCAAATGATATGATCAGTCAGGGAGGGTGTTACAGAGGAGGTGGAGCTAAGCAGGGGCTTTAGGCCTGGGTACCAGCTGGAAGAAGAAGAGGTAATGTGAGCAAAAGCAGGGTGCCATTGCAGTGGTGAGGATTTCTTTTCCCATGCTAATTCAGGCTGGTAACCATTTTTTACTCATTCTGATTTAACTGAAAATTTGTTCTTGTATTTTCCGTGTTACCCTCTTCTCCAGAACAAAAAGTGTTACTTAATCTTTCCCCCTCTTCCTTTCAGAGATTAATGATTTAGGCTCCCAAGTATGTATGAAATCAGAGACCAGTCTGGCTTTCTGTTATGTTTCATTGCACATTATTTTTTAGATTATAAATATTCCGCACCATTTGTACATCGGAATTCCAGTTGATCACCAGTCCACTTTTTCTAGCTGATGAGTGCATATCCTTTGACAGGCTGCTAATCAGCATTGTTGGCATTTCTTCCTTCTCTCATTCTTGGTTGGGAAACAGCCATCAGGATGCAAGCAGTCCTTGGTCTGAATGAGGTCTCAGGCTGCTCTTGCCTTAATTGTGCTATTTGTAGCCAAACTGTTAATACATCAACTGTTCCACTTGAGCACACTGAGCATCACATATTAGCATCCCCATAGCCCTTGAGGTGGGTCAGACCCTCCATGCTACGGAGAACCTATTTTATGGTCTGGTGAGCTCTGCTTTCCTGAGAATGCTTCCTCTGTCTCCAGAGGGCTCTGATGGCCACTGTGTGCCCTGTGACTATGCCTCTTCCGGCATGACTGTAGACAGGGTGAGTCCCTCACTCAATCTGGGCCAGTCAGTCTCTTCCCAGGAACTGGAAATTGGGATGAATTAAAAAAGGAAAAACTGAAGCAGATACCCAGTGAAAAGCAGAGATGAGAACAGAATCTTGGCAGTGCTCCAGGCCCTGGATCCAATGCATTTCTGAGGTCTGCTGCATTCTGCTCTGGTTCCATAAGCTACCACTATATCCTTAAGATAAATGAATCCTGCTTAACAACGTAGTGTTTCTATTACAAACAAAAACTGTGAGTTCTGCATTTTCCTTTGGTCTGGACCACTGTATTTGCTCGGGCTGCCATTTTTTAAAATGCCACAGAAATGTGTGGCTTAAATAGTGGGGATTTATTTCTTCGCAGTTCTGGAGGCTGTAAGTCCAAAATCCAGATGTCATCAGGGGTGGTTTCTTCTGAGGCCTCTTCCCTTGGCATGCAGATGGCCACCTTCTTGCTGTGTCCTCACGTGGTAGAACCTGTGTTCTAACCTGTCATACTAAATCGGGACCCATTAATTCACAAACCTCATTTTACCTTAGCTAGCTCTCTAAGAGGCTTCCCTCAAAGCTCAATTGGTAAAGAATCTGCCTGTAATGCAGAAGACCTGGGTTCAATCCCTGGGTCAGGAAGATCTGCTGGAGAAGGAAATGGCAACCCACTCCAGTCTTCTTGCCTAAAAAATCCCATGGACAGCTAAAGTCCGTGGGGTTACAAGAGTCAGACTTGACTCAGCAACAAAACCATCACCACCTCTTGAAAGGTCCTCTCTCCAAATACAGTCACAATCTGAAGTCCTAGTGGTTAGGACTTCATCATGGGATTGGGACACAGTTCAGCACATTAGCAACCACTCTTTACTCATTAAGTGCACTGAAACCGAACTAGCCAGAGTTGCCATTTAATTTGTTGACCCCCAGCTAAGGCCAAAACTCAGAGATCTTTAGGGCATGTTCAATGAGCTGAAATCTAGACCTGGGACTCAGAAAACAGGGCTCTCTGGCTCTGCTGCTATCACGTCAGGAACTTACTCCACCCCTGGGCATCAGCTGCTTCATAATATAGTCCAGTAAGAGAGAACTGGTTGATCTTAAAATTTTTAAAATAAACTACCAAAAAGCAATCGCTAAACTTAAGCAGTGGTGCTAGAAAAATATATGGACACCATCATCAGCTGCTAGGTTTTTATCCTTCCTGCCATGTGCTATTTCTATTAGCCCATTCTGAATATAGAACTCCGAAGTATTGCAAAAAGTATATTCAGATGCAGAATGTATCAAAATTGTAGGTTATGGTGAGATTTTTTTCCTGACAATTTAAAAAATATCAAGTCTGCATTATTGTAGCTATTATAAATAGTGAACGATATAGGGATAAAATACTGGCTTTCATTATACCAGCTCATTAAGAATGTCAAATCAAAAATGGATGTGAATTTAAATGTACTAGTGATGAGTTTCACTGTTTGCTGCTCACTTTCTGGTGGAAAAGATACAGTTACCATCTGGTAAGTATGATTGGTAACTTGTGTGTGGATGCTGCGTTTCCTGAATGTTAAGTAGCAGCAACACTGTGTAATTTTGCTAATCCTTTTTCAGGAGTAGGATTTTGTGAAATGACAGGACTGCAAAGTAAACCATCAAGGAGGAGCTGTAGCCAAGAAAACAGCAAAAGAAGAAAAACGTCCTGTGAAGGATCAGAAATAGAGCAACCCACAAACTGGGTAAACACACAGTTCAGGTAGGATATTATCAGGCAACCCCACACACATTGCCTCTAAGCTGAGCACCTGGAAGAGCCAGTGCCTTCCTGGGATTTTGCTCTGTCCTCATCGGCACCCGGAGGTAAGAATGACTGCTCCGTTTCAGTTTAGAAAATCTAGTAGTGTCAATTTTGGTTGGGACTAGTCTGCTTAGTTGCTCAGTTGTGTCCAACCGACTCTTTGCAACTCCACGGGCTATAGCCCACCAAGCTCCTCTGTCCATGGAATTCTCCAGGCAAGAATACTGGAGTGGGTTGCCATTTCCTCCTCTAGAGGATCTTCCCGACCCAAGGATCAAACCTGGGTCTCCTGTGTCCCTTGCATTGAAGGTGTATTCTTTACTCAAAGTCCCTGAGATCCGGTGGGGGTGGAAGGGTCTTTGGCAAAAGTGCCTGATCTTAATTTAATGCCTGTTATTCTGCCTTTGCATTTTTAATACCAGTGAAATGAAATCTCTGCAGTTCAATAAGTGCCTGATCTTAATTTAATGCCTGTTATTCTGCCTTTGCATTTTTAATACCAGTGAAATGAAATCTCTGCAGTTCAATGAAATATAGGGTGCTACTACTGCTGCTAAGTAACTTCAGTCGTGTCCAACTCTGTGTGACCCCATAGACGGCAGCCCACCAGGCTCCCCCGTCCCTGGGATTCTCCAGGCAAGAACACTGGAGTGGGTTGCCATTTCCTTCTCCAGTGCATGAAAGTGAAAAGTGAAAGGGAAGTCGCTCAGTCATATCCGACTCTTAGCGACCCCATGGAGTGCAGCCTACCAGGCTCCTCCGTCCATAGGATTTTCCAGGCAAGAGTACTGGAGTGGAGTGCCATTGCCTTCTCCAAAAGGCCCCAAACTAATTCCCAAATTCCATCGATGGTGTGGCAAGGTTATCAGGAGAAGAGCGCATCATCTCCACTCCTGTGGGCAACAAAAAGAGATACTGCCTCCATCTGGGAACACCCACCAGAAAGTGTTACCCAGCTAGCTTATCAGCTAGAGTAAATATTCAGAGCTCTGAGCGTCAGGGTTCAGCAAACTATGGTTCTGGATTGGTGTTTCTAGATCATTTTTGCTTGGGAATAAGTACCACTGTTGTCCCCAGACTCAGCCTAACTCGGGTGGTAGATGAGAAAACAAAACAGTTTAAGCAGCTCTCTCAAGGCCATGCAGCTCTTTTTCTGTGTTCCCTGTCTCAGGGCAGCAAAGGCAAGAAGATGCTGTGCCTGCCCTGAGCCACAGCCGGAGGTGCTCTTCCTCTGATGGGCTTTGCGTGGCCTCCCCCTCCCCACATCAGAGCTAAGCAGTCGTGGGCTCAGGCAAAAGGACTCCATGTGCTCGCCTTTTAATTCTTTTGTCAGTCTCAGGAGGAAGTACTATGTGAGCTTCACAGATAAAAAAACAAACTTGCAGAAGTCAAACAATTTGCCAGAAGTCACTCAGTAATTTGACGGTGTATGTCTGCCCCCAGATTCCATGTTCCAAACCATCATCCCCAAGCAATAGCCATGATCCACTATCTCCTGACTCCTCCCCAGGGGGCTCAACTAGGGATGCAGGTCACTGCCCCAGTGTTGGCCCAAGATGGGGAAATGAGCCCATTTCATCTGTGGATGCTATCAGAACTGCTGTAATGGATACTTGCTCTACTGAATGATTAGAAGAGCCCAGAAAAAGAGGTTTCTTCAGCGATCAGGTCTCCTTGATATGTGCCCTGCTTATTTTGCATCCCTGGACTATTTACATTAGATTTTGAATGACTTAGCATTGCAGCCCTTCCAAGCCTCTCCAACACCCTCCTGCTGTTTACTGTCTTCCATAATGGACTTTCAAAACTCTATATGCTACAGAGTAAGATCTAAGTAGAGAGTGTGTGTGTGTGCACGTGCACACACGCATATGAAAATGCACAGGAAGCATCTGAAAGGATTCATAGCAGCCGTCACCAGGCACTGCCAGCTGCTGGGGGGACAGTGATGAGTGAGAATGGGTCCCTGCCCTCTATAATCAGTGAAGTAATAGATTCAGGAGGCACACGTATTGTATTGTCTGCTATGAAAACAAAATAGTTTAAAATATTACAAATTCCAAATCAGAATTCACATTAATGAAATTCTAAAGCAACTTGCTACATTAAACTTTTAGCATCTTTCCATTCATTTAGTTTATCCTTAGGGTGGTCCTAGGGGACCAGTGGAGTGGGCATCCCCTTTAACGGCAGAATGGAGGCCTCCCTGCAGCTTCTCATTTATTCCACCCCCTCAAACAAACCAGTTCCCCAGAATCCTCAGCACTGAATTCTCTGGGAGATGGGCCAGGGTCACAGTGAGCCCCAGGCCCATGTGTGTGAGCATGTACACACAGACACACACACGCAGTGCAGCCTGCCCACCCCCTTGGGAAATTCAGAACTCAGCCCAGGCCTGGTGGGCCCAGCAGATCCCGAGGGCAAAAGCTACAGAGAAGTAAGGCTAACAGAACGCCCAAAGAAGTTGGGGAAACCACACACACACGCCGTCTTTTCAGTGGGAAGGAGACTCTCTCCCAACACTGGAACCACCCAGAAGAAATGCCCCAGCTATCTTGTGGTTCAAAGAATAATTCCAATTCTCAGTTTAGGAAAAGGAGCTTAAAGCCAGGACCCCTGCCCGTTCCCCTAAGCCCCACCTCACAGACACCTTCCCAAAGTTATCTCCCACTCTTCTCTCACCCCCAGCAAGCTACCCTTGAAATCAGAGACTCTTGGGCTAAACTGTGACTCCTGTCAAAATGTGAACTAAATTGTAAGCTGTTAGTTACATCAGATATACCTTAGTATAACTGGAGTGACCACATCCTTTTTAAGAGTGTTTTGCTGGGGACTTCTCTGGTAGTCCAGTGGTTGGGAATCCCCCTGCCAATGCAAGGGACATGAGTTCAATTCCTGGGGCCAGGAAGATTCCACATGCCTCAGGGCAGCTAAGCCCGTGTGCCAGAGCCACTGAAAGCCACGCCCCCTGGAGTCCCCGCTCCACAACTAGAGAAAGCCCACATGCAGCAACAGAGACCCAGCACGGCCCAAGAATAACTTTTTAAAAAAGAAAAAAACCTTAATTTTTTACTAGATGAACCAAACAGAACACATTTTTAAACTAGATTTAACTCATGGGTGACCGAAAGTATTGGGCTTCCCTGGTAGCTCAGTAGTAAAGAATCCTCCTGCCCATACAGGAGACACTGGTTTGATCCCTGGGTGGGGAAGATCCCCTGGAGAAGAAAATGACAACCCATTCCAGTATTCTTGCCTGGGAAATCCCATGGACAGAGGAGCCTGGTGGGCTACAGTCCATGGGGGTCACAAAGAGTTAGACGCGATTTAGCAACTAAACAATAACAGCAAACCTGGCATTATCTTAGGATTTCCTAGGTATTTATACAGGCCTTCCCCCCCAAGTTGATAATGAGATCTACCCATTATCTAACCCCCATTGTTCCTACTGGAGCATTAGCATTTCTCAATTTTTACATGATAAGAGTTATCTCAGTTCTCCTCTGTGCTGTTCTTCCAAGGCTCTGCTCAGCTCCAAGATCCAAATAAAAGCCGCACTTCAGCCATGAAGCATCTCTGACAGCCTGAACTGCACCCCTCTTCCCTGCAGCTGCTGTGGGCATTCTGAAGGGACACATGATGAGCTATATTGTAATGCCTGAGCCCTTTGACTCCATTGTCAACACCCATTCTCTAAACCAGTGGTTCTCGCTAGGGCAATGTCTGCCACCTAGGGGACATTTAGCATTGTCTGGAGATATCTGGGGCTTTCTAGGTGGTGCTAGTGGTAAAGTACCTGCCTGCCGATGCAGGAGACGTAAGAGATACCAGTGTGATTCCTAGGTTGGGAAGATCCCCTGGAGGATAGCATAGCAATCCAAAGTATTCTTGCCTGGAGAATCCCATGGACAAAGGAACCTGGCGGTAAATATTTTCATGGCCAAAGTTTGGGGGAGGCATCTAGTGGGTAGAAGCTAGGAGTTTACTGAACATCCTACAACATATGGGATGGCCACCCACAACAAAGAATTATCCAGCCCAGATGTCAATAGTCCTGAGGCTGAGAAAAACTGCCCTCTGCTGGCCCTGAATAAGCTGCTTGAGGTCAGGTCCATGTCTTGTTTAATGCTGTGCCTGAGGGTCTATGCCCCAGGGGCTGGCAGGCAGGAGGTACTCAAGTACTCAAGGGGGTCTAAAGAGAAAGAGCCAGTCTCAGCCCAGGAAGACACAGCTGAGTCAGGGAAGGGACCACGTGCGCACCGGCTTTCCTCCACACTGACAATTCAGCTGGGGCAGGACAACCATGACATGGATTGGTGAGAGGGGCTTCATGAGTGTGGGGAGAGGGCCTTAGAATTGTTCAGTTGGGCTCTGAAGGTTGCTAGAACAGAAATCCAGGGAGAGAGATGAAACATTCACTGTGGAGATAAGTGAATGGAAACCAAGCCTTGAGAAAAACAGAGCAGCTGCAAGAAGGCTGGGCTGGGAGCTGTCACACTGGCAACTTCCATGAAGCCCCATCTCCTACACCCAGGTTCATCCAGACTTTCCTGCTTACCCTTGACCAGGGCCCCTACCACAGCCAACTTATCCAGTAACCACAGTGCCTAGGGCGCACCGTGCTTTTTAGGAACCCACACAAGCGCTTTAATGTTAATTTCTTCTAATATCAGAAGAAAAAATGAATAGAATAATAGTGAATATAAAACAATGAATCCAGTCTGGATTATATTTGTCTTAATACCAATGCAGTACATTTTTATGGAGAAAAGGCTCTGCCCACACTCTCCAAGTCCCTCCACACCTACGCTGCAATCTCTCAAGTGCAACCTCTGTGGGCCACATGTTCTAGTCTCTAAATGAAAACTCCACAGAGAATCTACTGGAGACATTTTAAATACAAAGATGTAGCAAGGAAGTACACTGACTTTGATGAATTTTCCTTGGGAAAGGGCTTTCCGGAAAGGACTCCATTAAGTCAATTTAATTCCTTGATCAATTTTCTATAAAGCCCAGTTAAGCCATTTCCAATTTTTTCGCTTTTTTCATTTCGAGTTGACTGAAACTGTTTTCATGGGGACTAATTCTTTTTCACGCAAGTTTCATGTCAGAAATTTGGTTCGTAGACACAGTTTGGTCGGTACTAGATTTCACTGATGATAGATTCTCACGGCCAGTTCACTTCTGTGACCTTATTTCCACCAAGTCCACTTTCCAGGGTCAAATTTTGTTCTAAATTTGATCAGGAATATTTGATTCTTTCATGTAGAAGATAACAACCTGTCTAATTTAGCCATCTCAGCTTTTCTCTGTGTTAGATAAAAGTCTCTAACGATTTCTTAGCTTATGCCACAGACAGTTGAGACTACATTTATGAGATGGAGTGTTAGGGTGGGGCAGAGAGGAGGCAAGAGTAGAGAGAATTAGCAGCACTCCTGAGTTGCTGAGTGCACACAGGATGTCCTGGGGAGGGGAGAGAATTGACGGGAGGATGGAAATATTCTCTGATCCGGCTCATCTTTGTCTGCTCTTAAGTTGTAGGTCACCTGAACACCCTTGGATCAACTGGGCATAAGACGAAGCCTGTGGTATAAAATACCATGGCCTAGATCTTTCACTGAGTCGACTGCTGGGACAGGCCAGTCCATAGGAAGGAGGTAAGGCATGAAACCAGTGCTCTTGGGCAAGGGTTTCCACCTGGAGAATTGTCTCCGTGTCAAGAAGCACTTCCACATAAATTATGTCCCGTGATTTCTAAACAGTGCTGTGAGGCAGGCCGTGTTGCTGTTGATTCATGAATGAGCAATGAAAATAAGTCCAGTAAGGTGGGTCCTCTGGTTCTGTACTCAGGAGTTCCCTGGTATGCCTTACAGCCTCTCTGAAGAAGGATCTTCAGGAAGTCTCCTAGCCTTTCTGGGGCCTGGAACAAGAGTGCACATGGAGGCCCACCTACCACATGACTAAATCTTTGAAGGTCCTCAATCAGGCGCACAGGTTTGTTAAAGAAAATTGTTTTCAACTCCTACCTTAACAACTATACCTTAATAATGGCAAAATTGAAAAATAGTGTTTTTCATGTTCTTGCCTGGAGAATCCCAGGGACGGCAGAGCCTGGTGGGCTGTTGTCTATGGGGTTGCACAGAGTCGGACACGACTGAGGCGACTTAGTAGCAGCAGCAGCAGCATGGGACTGAAAACTGGTTGTTTTTTTCTTAACTTTTTATTTTATATTGGAGTATAGTTGATTAACAATGTTGTGCTGGGAAAGCTGGGTTTTATATGGCTGAAAGTTAGTAAAATATCAAAGGTGACTGAATTTAATCATTACCATGTACATCTGGGGCTTCCCTGGTGGCTCAGTGGTAAAGAACCTGCCTGCAAAGCAAACGATGTAAGAGACGCTGGTTCGATCCCTCGGTTGGGAAGATCCCCTGGAGAAGGAAATGGCAACCTACCCCAGTATTCTGCCTGGAGAATCTTATGGACAGGGAGCCTGGCGGGCTACCAGAGGGTCACAGAGTCAGACACAAGTCAAGCAACTTAGCACACATGTACATCTGAGTGTTCTGTTAATGGGCTAATATTTGAAAGACTGTTGAGGGCAGGAGGAGAAGAGGGCAACAGAGGATGAAATGGTTGGCTGGCATCATCGACTCAATGGACGTGAGTTTGAGCAAACTCTGGGAGATGGTGAAGTACAGGGAAGCCTGGCGTGCTGCACTCCATGGGGTCGCAAAGGGTCAGACACGACCGAGCAACTGAACAACAACAAATACACTATTCATTTCGTGCACAAATTTTCTCTTCTTTTATTTCAACAAAATCAGTATGTTACGTAATTGGTAACAAAATCGTGTTCTCCTGCCAGAAATGACAAGCTAGACAACCTTTCTTTGAGTTCTTAGTTTTTCTTTAAGTTCTGTGTGGAGACACTCAATTTTCTAAGACAACAGCTGCTGGAATTAGTTGTATATTCCTTAAAGTGGTCCTTAGATTCAGAAGTGAAACATAAATTTTACATGTTCAAATCATGTAATAAGCTTATTCAGTTCTGTTCAATCACTCAGTCATGTCCAACTCTTTGCAACCCCATGGACTGCAGCACGCCAGGCCTCCCTGTCCATCAGCAACTCCTGGAGCCTACTCAAACTCATGTCCATTGAGCTGGTGATGCCATCCAACCATCTCATCCTCTGTCGTCCCCTTCTCCTCCTCCCTTCAATCTTTCCTGGCATCAGGGTCTTTTCCAATGAGTCAGCTCTCCGCATCAGGGGGCCAGAGTACTGGAGTTTCAGTGTCAGCAGCAGTCCTTCCAGTGAATATTCAGGACTGACTTCCTTTAATATTGACTGGTTGGATCTCCTTGCAGTCCAAGGGGCTCTCAAGAGTCTTCTCCAGCACCACAGTTCGAAAGCATCAATTCTTTGACACTCAGCCTTCTTTATAGTCCAGCTCTCACATCCATACGTGACTACTAGGAAAACTGTAGCTTTGACTAGACAGACCTTTGTTAGTAAAGTAATGTCTCTGCTTTTTAATATGCTGTCTAGGTTGGTCATAACTTTTCTTCTAAGGAGCAAGCATCTTTTAATTTCATGGCTGCAGTCACCATCTACAGCGATCTTAGAGCCCCCCAAATTAAAGTTTCTCACTGTTTCCATTGTTTCCCCATCTATTTGCCATGAAGTAATGGGACCAGATGCCATGATCTTAGTTTTCTGAATCTTGAGTTTTAAGCCAACTTTTTCACTCATCTATTGTAACAAGAAATAATGATGATAATAATGTTACATAATATTCTAATTTTCCCCTATAAATTTCTCTCATTATAGATTTCAACATCTCTTGGGGACTTCTTGACTGTCCAGTGGTTAAGACTCTGAGCTTCCAATGCAGGGGGTCACAGTTCAATTCCTGGCCGGGAACTAAGATCCCACATGCCATGCAGCATGGTCAAAAACTATGCATATACATTTCAACACCTTCTGAATCAGTATCTAGTTTGGTGCTACCCCAAATGCCAGACCATAAAGTATTTGTTGCAGGTCTGTGATGAGGCAGGGAGGTTGTGATAGACTATGCCCAAGCACACTCTTTAATTGCGCTGGCATTTTTTCATAGACAAGTTTCTGATAAAGGCAGCAGTATGTTAATTTACATTCCTTGATTAGCATGAAGAATCCATGCAGTATTTCTTAAGTTCTTTTATATTTTTCAACACTGGGGCATTATAAAGAAGGCCAAAAATACCAGTATTTTGCTCATTTGTCTAAATCTCACAGTTGAGATTCTGCCTTAATCCACAATGGCCAGAAAACAGACTCTATAAATAGAGTGGACTTTGTGGATGTGAATCTTCTCTTTTACAGTCATATGAGTGTTTTATTTCTGCTTTCTAGTTTCCTTATATTTTATTAGTTTTATTACATATTGTATATGAAGATTCTACTTACAAAAACATTTTTCTCTAAACATTTAAAAATATTTTTAGTCCTTTAAAATATGACACAGCCAATTTAAATTTGTTTGCTATTAAAAAATAACCTTTTGCTAACATTATTAGTGGCAAGTACATAATTAACAAACTTTTAAAGATGCCTTCATATTCTGCCAAAGTCCATGGTTTACTCTTTATTTGAGGATCATCTGGTATTTCATTGAATTCTTCCAGTGACACTGCATTTTGTCCAGATTATAAGACAAGTTTAAAAACAGCTTGCTGGCATTCCCACCAAGTCTGTGAGTCAAACAGGTGTTTCATCAAGATGTTCTGCCTTGGGACAGATACATAACATGTCATATATAATCATTGAATTGGCACAGTTGAAACCACACGCCCTCTAACGAATTGAAACCATGAGCTGTACAGAACACAAAGCTTGCTTCGCATTTTGGGTGAAAATTCCAGCTCAGACCCCTTTTTCCTTTATGATCATATCAGTGGCATCATTTTTAAATTTTACAGTTTTTAAAAAGCCATGGCTAATTTGAAAGCAGTTTATTCAGTTTGTTACTTTAATCAAAACCGTTACTCTTGGGACCTCCCAGGTGGTCTTTCTATAAAAGGTGTAAAATCAATGAAATTCTCCTTAATTTTTACTTTGTTTTGTTTTGCTATAGTTCAAAATTCACATAATAGGGACTTCTCTGGTGGTCCAGTGGTTAAGAATCCACTTTGCAATGCAGGGGACGTGGGTTTGATCCCTGGTCGGGGAATTGAGATCCCAAGTGCCATGGAGCAACTAAGCCCATATACCACAAGTACTGAGCCCTCGTGCTCCGGAATCCATGCTGCTGCTGCTAAGTCACTTTAGTCGTGTCTGACTCTGTGCGACCCCATAGACGGCAGCCCACCAGGCTCCCCCATCCCTGGGATTCTCCAGGCAAGAACACTGGAGTGGGTTGCCATTTCCTTCTCCAATGCATGAAAGTGAAAAGGGAAAGTGAAGTCGCTTAGTCGTGCCCGACTCTCAGCAACCCCATGGACTGCAGCCCGCCAGGCTCCTCCGTCCATGGGATTCTCCAGGCAAGAATACTGGAGTGGGGTGCCATTGCCTTCTCCCCAGAATCCATGAGCCGAACTAAACCATCTGTGTGCCACAAGGAAAGATGCTGCCTGCATCCACTGAGACCCAACACAGCCAAATAAACAATATTAAAAAAAACCTCACACAATAAATCTTAGTTGTTCAAATGTAACCTTTTCCCTGATACAATCTAATGGAGCTGAGTAATAATTACTTCAAAAAATTATGTTCAATTTCATTTTTCATTTCTTACCCTCCAAGTTAATGATTTCATTTTGAATTTGATGTCCTAGGTGATTATTTTGTCTTATTTTTTAAAAATCCATCTTACCTGTCTATTTTGGCATCAAGATTCTAGTCATTTCTACTAAACTTAGGCTTTATTATTTTGGTCTCTATATATATTAGTGGCTTTCTCCACCCCGAATAAAACCTGATGTTTGGCTGAATATAAGCACATAAGTTTATTCTTTTAAGAACATCCCATCCACTTTTCTTATTATCTTTATTGAAAACTATCCACAGTTGGCAGCTTACTCGTTATAAGTGGGTTTGTTTGGGAGGAGGGGTACAGTGAAATCTGCTCACTTGTGTTTGGCAATGTTTTACATTTTGAGCAGACTGTGTCTTTCAAGATTTTTCTGTTTCTTTGTGCCTTTTTGGGTCTGAGTTCCACTTCCATAATTGCTCTTTCTATCATGATGTCTATTTCACTCCTTCTCAATGATCCAAAGGATTAAAAAGAAGATGAATTACACCCAGAAGTATAAAATTTGAATACATTTTCATCATAGAAATGTAAATTAAGTCAGTTGTAAAAATTAACTTAAAAAAAATGTATGTGAAAATTTTATTTTTTCTAAAATATTAAAACATATCTATTAAACTTTAAAGGCCAAATGCAAATGATAAGTAATGGGTATCAAAGCTTAAAATCAAAGTTACTTAAACCTGGAATTTTCAATTTAGTTTTTTGAGATTGTAATTAAATTTTCTTTAATATTTTCTAAAAATAAGACCACTGTGATTCTATCATTCAGGATCCATCTAGTTGGCAGTAACCTTTCCTGATGCTTTGATACATCATATTTGTTGAATAACAATATTGCTAACATCTGTTAAGTGCTTATTAGGTGTTCTGACGGCCTAATGAAGGAGAAGGGATCATTCCCCTCTTCTGGCGGGAAACAGAAACTAAGGGTGCGCCCGAGTGTCCTCAGGCAGCGAGGGGCAGAGTGAAGGTTTGTGCTGGATTTTCCCAAGTCAGCACACACTGTGTGCCACCCTAGCAGAGGCACACAGGATGGGGCCCCTGAACTGTTTGGGGCAGATCAGTAGCCCCAAACCCAGAGTTTTCTCCTTCACACTGAGCCCACAGCAGCTACTTCTGGTTCACTCAGGCCTGAGGCCTGGGGTTCTGCAACCCCTAGCCTGAGGCCCTGTGGGCACAAGGTGGGGACCACACTGGCAGATGGTGGACCTCATGTGTGACCGCCTTACTGCCAAATTCAGACTTAAATTGAAGAAAGTAGGGAAAACTGACCATTCAGGTATGACCTCAATCAGATCCCTTATGATTATACAGTGAAAGTGACAAATAGATTCAAGGGATTAGATCTGATAGACAGAGTGCCTGAAGAACTATGGACGGAGGTCGTGACATTGTACAGGAGGCAGGAGTCAAGACCATCCCCAAAGAAAAGAAATGCAAAGTGGCAAAATGGTTGTCTGAGGAGGCCTTACAAATAGCTGCGAATAGAAGAGAAGTGAAAGGCAGAGGAGAAGAGGAAAGATATAATCATTTGAATGCAATGTTCCAAAGAATAGCAAGGAGAGACAAAAAACCTTCCTCAGTGATCAATGCAAAGAAATAGAGGGAAACAACAGAATGGGAAACAGAATGGGAAAGATCTCTTCAAGAAAATTAGAGATACCAAGGGAACATTTCATGCAAAGATGGTCTCAATAAAGGACAGAAATGGTATGGACCTAACAGAAGCAGAAGATATTAAGAAGAGGTGGCAAGAATACACAGAAGAACATACAAAAAAGATCTTCACAACCCAGATAATCACGATGGTATGATCACTCACCTAGAGCCAGACATCCTGAAATGCGAAGTCAAGGGCCTTAGGAAGCATCACTATGAACAAAGCTAGTGGAGGTGATGGAATTCCAGTTGAGCTATTTCAAATCCTAAAAGATGATGCTGTGAAAGTGCTGCACTCAATATGCCAGCCAATTTGGAAAACTCAGCAGTGGCCACAGGACTGGAAAAGGTCAGTTTTCATTCCAATCCCAAAGAAAAGCAATGCCAAAGAATGCTCAAACTACTGCATTTTCATTAGAGATGCTCTTAACTTATATTAAGTGTGTATACATACATGCCCAAATCCCCAATGTGGGATTGGACCAATATAGTCCAATATAGAACTGGACTATAAAGAAAGCTGAGTACCGAAGAATTGATGCTTCTGAACTGTGGTGTTGGAGAAGACTCTTGAGAGTCCCTTGGACTGCAAGGAGATCCAACCAGTCTGTCCTAAAGGAAATCAGTCCCAAATATTCATTGGAAGGACTGATGCTGAAGCTGAAACTCCAGTACTTTGGCCACCTGATGCGAAGAACTGACTCATTTGAAAAGATCCTGATGCTGGGAAAGATTGAGGGCAGGAGGAGAAGGGGATGACAGAGGATGAGATGGTTGGATGGCATCACCGACTCAATGGACATGAGTTTGAGTAAACTCCAGGAGTTGGCAATGGACAGGGAGGCCTGGCGTGCTGCAGTCCATGGGGTCACAAAGAATCAGACAGGACTGAGACACTGAACTGAACTGAACTGAAGCAGAGCTGGGTACACGCTCAGCCAGCACAAGGGCGCCACCTGCGGGGCAGCAAGACCTTTCTCCAGCAAACTGCCTGTATCAGAGCAAGACCCAAACATGAAGAGGCCCTGCTGGATCCCACAAGGAAGGAAGTCTGGACAGATGCAATAGGAAAGACCCACGCTACTCCCCACACCATTAACTCAGTTATCCATTTTCACTTTTTCCTCTGTTAGAGGGAAACTTCTTCCTGATGGTTAACCTCAGTCCCTCAGACTGCAATGGAAGCCCTTTTCGCCACAGGAAAACAAAGAATAGAGCAAACTCCAGGCAGTTTTTTGTAGCTGCTTCTCAGGGTTTGCCGAGATATGGCTCACTAGGAATCTATCAAGAATTCTTGTCCCGCATGATTGATGGGAATGTAAATTGGTACAGCCACTATGGAGAACAGTATAGGGGTTCCTCAAAAAAATGAAGATAGAACTACCGTATGACCCAGCAATCTCACTCTTGGGCATATATCTGGAGAAAACTCTAGTTTAAAAAGAGATATGCACCCCAATGTTCATAGCATCACCATTTACAATAACCAAGACATGAAATCAACCTAAGTGTCCACTGACAGTTGAACGGGTAAAGAAGATGTGGTACAGATATATAATGGACTAGCACTCAGCCACAAAGAAGGATGAACCATTGTCATTTTCAGCAACATGGATGGACCTAGAGAGAATCAACTAAGTGAAGTCAGAAGGAGAAAGAGAAAGCTCATGTTATCACTTAAATGTGAGACTTTAAAAAATGATACAAGTGAACTTATTTACAAAACAAAAATAGACCCAAGGACATAGAAAAGAAACTATGTTACCAAAGGGGATAGAGTGAGGGGAGAGATAAATTAGGAGTTTGGGATTAACATACAGGCACTGCTATATGTAAAATAGATAAACAGCAAGGACCTACTGTATAGCACAGGGAACAATATCATAATCAATATTGGAAAAGAATCTGAAAAAGAATATATGTGTGTGTGGGAGATTGAATCACTTTGCTGCATACTTGAAACTAACACATGTAAATTAACTATATTTCAATTTTAAAATGCATAAAAATGGATTTAAAAAAGAACACCTGTCCCAATGAAGCCAACCTGTCCCTCTACCGCAAACTGTCACTCAGACCCATCTTCTTGCCTGATAAAGTTCCTCAGTGTGTGTGTGTGTGTGTGTGTGTGTGTGTGTCTAGAGTCCTGCTTCCAAGTCATACCTCCACAGCCTCACAACAACCCAGTGAGGTCAGGATTGTTACTGCCATGTTCAGATGGTGAGACCCAGGCCCAGGGCGATGGTGTAACTTCTTTTCCAGAGTCGGGAGGCTGGAAACAGAGTACAGATCAGATCCCAAGCCGAGGGCCCTTCTTGTGAAGCACAGTCTCCCCTGGTGTGGGAGTGGGGTACAAAGGCAACTTCCTGTGTCCATGTTGTGTGTAAATGGGACTACGTCAGCCCCAGGTTGCACACTCATGTGCCTTGTATGAGTGCATGAGTGATTGAGACAATTCGACATATATTGGCAAGATAAAAAGAGAAGAGAGACCTCACATACTCTGTATCATATACAAAGTTAACTACAAAATGAATAATAGTTCTAAATGTAAAATGCAAACCTATAGAACTTGTAGAAGATACAGGAGAAAACATTTGTGACCTTGGGTTAGGTAAAGAGTTCTCAGATAGCAAAAGCATAACCTTTAAAAGAAAAAAGAATTGATAAATTGAACTTCATCAGTTCATCATTAAAACCCATTGCTCTTATACAGAGTGAAGTAAGTCAGAAAGAAAAACACCAATGCAGTATATTAACGCATATATATGGAATTTAGAAAGATGGTAACAATGACCCTATACACGAGGCAGCAAAAGAGACACAGATATAAAGAACAGACTTGTGGACTCTGTGGGAGAAGGCAAGGGTGGGATGATTTGAGAGAATAGCATTGAAACATGTATATTACTCTATGTGAAATAGATCGCCAGCCCAGGTTTGGTGCATGAGACAGGGTGCTCAAAGCCAGTGCACTGGGACAACCCAGAGGGATGGGATGGGGAGGGAGGTGGGAGGAGAGTTCAGAATGGGGGACACATGTACACCCTTGGCTGATTCATGTCAATGTATGGAAAAAACCACCACAATATTGTATATTAAAATAATTAAAATTAATTTTTTTAAATGGAAAAAAAAACCCCATTGCTCTACAAAAGACACTGAAAATGAAAACACAGACTGGGAGGAAATATTTACAATCACATCTATGACAAAGGACTTATGCTCAGAATATATAAAGGACTCAACAATAGGAAAAGAAATAATCCAATCCAAAAACAGGCAAAAGATTTCAACAGACGCTTTGCCAAAGAAGAAATAAGGCAAATAAACACATGAAAGATGCTGAGCCTTGTTTGCCTTAAGGTGATTCAAATGCAAACCACAGTGCAGATACTTAGAAACTCAAAAACAAGGGGACGGTTAGGTTACAGAGCATGTGTGCCAGGGCATTTTATTCACGCTTCAAAATTATACTTATGGGACAATGTATTAAGTAAAAGAAACAGGATTTAAACATACAAACAGTCTATATCCCAGTGTGAAGGAAAAGTGTGTGTGTTACGTACATGTATTTGATAAAGATGGAAATGCAACAAAATGTGACCAGGGCTCATTTCTGAGTATGACAATGATAAGAGATTTCAGCTTTATTTATTTACTTGCCTTAGCTCTGGGACTCGCGATCTTCGTTACTGCAACATGGGATCTTTCGTGGTGGCCCACACACTCTCTAGTTGCTGTGCACCAGCTCTGGAGCACTGGGGCTCAGGAGTTGGGGCATGTGGGCTTAGATGCTCCGCGGCACATGGGGTCTTAGTACCCTGCCCACAGATCAAACACGCGTCACCTGCATTGCAAAGCTGATTCTTTGCAATGGACCACCAGGAAGAAGTCCCCCGTCCTCCAGGCACTCCCCCTCCACTGTGGATGCTCCTGCTACCCTCTCCTATGATGGGGTCCTCACAGACCCCTCCCACCCGCTTTTCCTTCTTGATCTTCATTCTGTCCCCCTGGGGTTTCATTCACCCCGTGGCAACAGCAAGGGCACCCAGGACACCTACATCACCATGTCTGGCCTAAACTGCTCTGGTGAGCTCCAAACCCTTGCTCATCCACCCATCCTAACAGCAGATGTTTATCAGATAGCTCTTAGCAGGCCCTGCTCTAACAGCAGCCGTACAGGTGCTGCTTTTACAGATCTGACATTCTAAAGAGTTCAGGCGATAAACATAGCAACAAACAAACGAACAAATTAACTTCAGAACCTGCAGTGTTAACGAGGTCCCCAGGACAGCTGAATGCACGTTAAAACTTGAGGACGTCTGTTGTACACCAGAGGTCCTCAAAGTGTGTCTCCCTAGCCGGTGACCTCAGCATCTCCTGGGAGCTTGTCAGAGTGCAAACTCTCACTACACCCCACAGCGTAGTGGGGAGATTTCAGTGATTTCTACTGAATCAGGAACTCTGTGAGTAGGGCCCAGGAACTGTGTTTAACAAGCCCTCCAACTGTGCTTCCTTACCTCCTCTGCCTCTCTCTACCATCAAAGACCCCTGAACCCAGACCCTGATCAGATGGCACGCTAGGACTCTAAGTGCAAGTGCAACTCACTCAGTCGTGTCCAACTCTGCCATCGCACAGACTGTAGCCCACCAGGCTCCTCTGTCCATGGGATTCTCCAGGCAAGAATACTGGAGTGGGCTGCCTTTCCATTCTCCAGGGGATCTTCCCAACCAAGAGACTGAATCCTGGGAAGGAACCCGGGCCTCCTTCTATGCAGGCAGATTCTTTACCGTCTGACCCTTCTCCAATCCGCCATCTTCTCAGATGCCCAACTTTCTGAATAAAGTCACTATTCCTGCCTCAAAACAAAACAAACAAACAAAAACAAGCCCTGCAGGGGATTCTGCACAGCCCCATAAAGGACTCCTAGAGGTAAGGGACCACATCTCAGTTAGCTTGGTATCTATATTAGTTTCCTAATGCAGCTATAGGGCTTCCTGGATGGCTCAATGGTAAAGAATCCATCTGCCAAGCAGGAGAGTTGGGTTCGATCCTTGGGTTGGGAAGATCCCCTGGAGGAGGGTATGGCAACCCCCTCCAGTATTCTTGCCTGGAGAATCCCCATGAACAGTGGAGCCTGGTGGGCTACAGTCTATAGGGTTGCAAAGAGCTGGATACAACTGAGAGACTAAACACAGTAACGACAGTGCAGCTATAACAAATCTCTACAAACACAAATGCTTAAAACAGTTCAGATATATTGTCTTATGGTTCTGGAGATCAGAAGTCCAAAAGCAGTCTCCTGGGCTAAGATCAAGGTGTTGGTACAGATGTGTTCTTTCTGGAGGCTCTAGAGAAAAATCACTTTCCTTGCCTTCTCTGGCTTTCAGAGGCTGCTCACATTCCTTGGCTTGGGGCTGCATTCCCTCCGACCTCTAGTTTCACT
Organism: Redunca redunca; assembly: GCA_006410935.1. NCBI lineage: Eukaryota > Metazoa > Chordata > Mammalia > Artiodactyla > Bovidae > Redunca > Redunca redunca. The sequence continues at coordinate 470,761 of SJYQ01000182.1, read as the reverse complement.
GTCACACTCTTCCTCTGACCTCTGACCATCCTGCCTCTCTCTCGTAAGACCCCTTGCGATTACAGGGGACCTGCTCTGATAATCCAGGACAATCTTCCCATCTTGAGATCCTTAACTTAATCACATCTGCAAAATCCTTTTCACTGTGCAAGGTAAACATATCCGCAGGATCTGGGATCAGGACAGGAGCATCTTTGAGGATGCTCCCCATCTTTGTTCAGCCTCCCACACCATCTCTCCCAGAGCAGATGGTCAGCAAGGATCTGAAGAAAGAATAAATAAAGCATCTGACCTGGCCCCAAGATGATGTGACCTCACAGTGATTCGAAGCCCCTGGAGATGGACAGGTGCAATGTATGTTGGGCAGGGGAGGCTCAGATTTGAGGATGGAGCCTGGCCGGCCGCCCTCACCAAATGCTGGAGAAAGCAGACCCATGATCCAAAGGAGGGCTATTAGAGGAAGACTGGGGGCCATCTTGGAGAAGGCAATGGCACCCCACTCCAGTGTTCTTGCCTGGAGAGTCCCAGGGACGAGGGAGCCTGCTGGGCTGCCGTCTATGGGATCGCACAGAGTCGGACACGACTGAAGCGACTTAGCAGCAGCAGCAGCAGCAGCAGCAGCAGCAGCAGGGGGCCATCTGGAGAGCTTGGTGTCTGCAGAACATGCTCTTTGGGGTCAAGTCCTGACTCAGTCATTTGTCAAGTGCATAACCTTGACCAAGCCACCTCCCTACTCTGTGCCTCCCCAGTGACTTGATCTGCACTGTGGGCTGGCAAAGCCAGCCTTACCAGGTTGTCGGGCTGTCAGGCTGTCATGAGAGAACCAGCGGTAAGGCATGAAGTTCCAGGCCCTGGAGGGGTGAGTGAGGGCACGGGTAGAGGGTGTGAGACAGGAGCTGCCGCCAGGGCCTGGGCTCCAGGGGCGGGCCGGTGCTGACTGATTCCCTGGCACTTACCGAGAGGGCCCTGGCCCCAGCCCTGGCAGTCCTGGGTGAGGCTTTAGGTCTTACAGGGCCCTTTCTCTCTGTGCAATTTGCTGACTTGATTTAGGCATTCATTACAGGGAATGGAACTCAGAGAGGGAGGAGTTGTGGGGACCCCAGGGGTCTCAGGGGCCCCACTATGGGCCCCTGAGGTAGGAGCAGAAGAAACTCAGGATCTGGGTGAGAAGACCTGAGTCAGCTTCCCTGAGCCTTTAAGCCTCACTTTCCCCATCTGTAAGCAGAGGTTCAATCCATCCCATTTGGCCCTGGGTGGGGAGGACATGCCAGGAAGGTGGAGGTTAACACTGGCCAGGGCTAGGAAGATGGAGGGGATGGAGCATGCCAGTAACAGGAAGCAGCTTTGCCTGGCACCTTCTGACCAGGGTTTGAAGTGAGCCTGAGAAAGGGCTGTTTGTCATTAGCTAGGCTTGGGAATATTATGATAAACACATCGATGTTCTGTAATTAAGGATACCAGTTTGGGGCTAAATTAAATATTTACACAGCCCTCAATGATCTTCCCCCTCTCTTTAGCAGCTCCCTCCCCATGCTAAAATATTGAGCAGGGGTTCCAGGAGTATTCGCAAACCCAACTGTGGTGCAGAAAGTTACTTGAGAGGGAGGGTGTAGGTGACCACTTGCTTTTAGCAGATTCCCAGATTGCCGTGTTAAAAGATGTTGCACTTAAACCTTTAAAAGGCAAACACAACAAACGATGCAGGCTAGGTTTGACACAGGCTGGATCCAAACGGACCTTTTAGTATTTATTCAGAAACCACCTCAGAAATAGTTGTACAACAACCTCTGAGGAGGAAGAAGCTCCAGCAGGGCAGATGGCAATCTAATGCAGATTCAGCCTGTATTTCATGGAAGTAACTTGCCCTCTTGGGAGCTCACTGTTCCTACAACAGTTAATAGATCCCTACACTCCTGTTTTCTAACGTAGGAAACTGACTACAAGTACACCCTATTTCCTGTAAGTGGACCGTTTCTCAAAGGCTTGATCCTGTGAAAGCCTCAAGATTGGTTGGCTAGTATGAATAAGTCATATTTTCAGTGTACCTGTAGGGTATATGCTGTGGTGAACCTCAGAGCTGACATGTTCCAGAAAAAATGGTACAGATATTTCATTTCTGGAAATTAAAATGCACCCTCTGATCCTCAAGGAAGACAGTGTAGCACAGAAATTGATGGCACAAACTTTGGACCAGTCCTGAGTCCCAGCTGTGCGACCTCGTATAAGTCACTGCCTTCACTTTCCAGTCTACGAAATGGGGACAAAGATAGTCATGGCTCTTAGCATTAAGTGAGGTTCCATGTCTATAGAGCTCTGGGTACCTAGTCTGTATTAAGAGCTTGGTAAACAGTGGTTATGATTATCGCTTGAAATCCTCCTGTCATATTCCCCTCCCTCTGGACTCTCCCTCCCTCGCCAACTCCGTCCCTCCCCTCTGGGTCATCACAGAGGACAGAGCTGATCTCCCTGTGCTATAGAGCAACTTCCCACTGGCTGTTTTACACACGGCAGTACATTTCTTTTATAACCAGACATACACACCGATTTAGAAAGCTGGGATTACGTTAGTATTATTTATTTCAACCTGTTTGCTTAAAGATAGTATTTTATGATCATTATTTCACATCATTAAAAATTCTAAACACTTGGGGGGCCTGTCAAAGTAAAGACTTTTTGCTCTGCTGAATGCTTTGTGTAAATCTGGATGTCCAGGCCTTAAGTGGCAGGGTACTTCACAGGGCTCATCAGCTGTCTGGCGCCACCCTGCCCAGCTTCCAGTCCCAGGAGAACACAGGGGAACTCTTCTGCCCCCACCTCTCGCCGCTCCTGAGCTGGGTGGAGACAGAGAACACAGAAAGGCTTCTCTGGCCTTTCCTGAGAACAGACTTCAGAAGGTCCACATCCAGACTTGAAGAAAGCCTCAGGCTGGGTGCCAGCTCCCCTCCTCCCTAGGGTCAGCCCTCTGTCCCAGTCCTATTCCCACAAGTGTCCCTGCCCATCCAGGCTGCTGCGGTGGCTCTAGATAGCACTGGGTCCCCTCCCCTCCTCAGGGGGAAGGCCTGGAAGTGGAGGGGAGGAGGCCCCTGCCCTTGGCTGAGACCCACCTGGGCTCAGCTCTCCCACTACCTTTGAACCTAGCCAGGGTGTTCCTGTTTGACCCCACAGTTATTCTTATTGTTGTGCAGAGCAGGTGAAGCTCAGAGGCTGGGTAACCTGTAAGTTCTCCCTTCTCCCCTTGCCCCATAAAGGGGGCACACTGACTGAGAAGGCTGCCTGCCTGTGAGAGTGGGTGTTTGTTCACAGGTGAGGGCTGTGGGGCCTTGCCCTGCCTGTAAAATAGCTCTGCTGCCCCAGCCTGAAGACTACTGTTTGCCTGAAACTTCAGCTTCTTTCAAATGCAAATATGCCACAGAGGCAGCCCACGTGAGGACCTGTGCTCATTTACACCTGCTTTGAATAAGCGCCTTCAGAAGCCTTTCCTGAACTTAAGACTAATAATAAGTACTATTATTATATACTCATATTTTTTTGCACAAACAATATTACAACAGTACTAGAAGTCAGAAAAAGAATCATCCACAATCCCAAACCTAGTAAGTGGTATTTCGGTTTTCTTCCCCCCCCCCCCAATTCCTCTCCAGCCCTCTACAGGCACATAAAACAACATTTTCACAGCTGGTCTCCTGCCCAGTACAATTTTGCGTTCAACACGGCTTTCTTTCGCATATTGCAACGATCTTCCCAAATAGCTCTTAAAAGGGGTGTGCTGCTTACCAGTGCTCAAGAACTAGGTTCCTTCATTTCCTGCTGTTAGTTAGAACGCAGAAACTTCTGTTCAAGAGCTTTTTCATTCTTTGAGGTTTATTCCCTTAGGATGCATTCTCAGGTATGGGATTGCGGGGTTAAAGGTGATGTATATTTGTGTGACTCTTGAAGGAGAGCTGAGTCCAGGTTTTGCCCAGAGCCTGCAGACAGCTGGTGCCTGGGAGGCTGAGAGAGAGCAGGAGTCAGGGAGGGGGTCTCTGGGTTCACTGGGGCAGTCAACATTTTGTTTTAATATATATATTTTATTGAAGTAGAGTTGACTTACAATGTTTCAGGTGCACAGCAAAGTGGTTCAGTTATACATATACACATACATTATCTTAAACATTATTTTCCATTGTAGGTTATTACAACATATTGACTATTGTTCCCTGTGCGACACAATAAGCTTTTGTTGCTTATGGCATATCTATTTTTTAAAATTAGAAATCTAGCATTCTATTCATACTAAGTCAAACGTGGAATCAAAATGTCATAAATTTTTTCATTAGACAAAAATTCATGTTTCTAAAAAATGTATATTATACATACTATCTATATGTATGTATACAAAAGCTTTTCTACTATGCTTGATAAAGGCTTGAGAAAGAACATCAAAAAGGAAAGAGATGGAGAAATTGGAAAACATAAACCAAATAAAATGGGAGCACTGAATATGAAAAAGAAAAAGTGAAACACACTAGTTAAAAGTAAGAAATCATCATATTGTTCAGTTGTTTTTAAACATGGCTGGAGAAGGCAATGGCACCCCCTCCAGTACTCTTGCCTGGAAAATCCCATGGATGGAGGAGCCTGGTGGGCTATAGTCCATGGGGTTGCTAAGAGTCAGACACGACTGAGCAACTTCACTTTCACTTTTCACTTTCATGCATTGGAGAAGAAAATGGCAACCCACTCCAGTGTTCTTGCCTGGAGAATCCCAGGGATGGGGGAGCCTGGTGGGCTTCAGTCTAAGGGGTCATACAGAGTCGGACACGACTGAAGCAACTTAGCAGCAGCAGCAGCTCATTAGAAACATATCTGGAGCTTTGGAGAAGAAGAAGCAATACCTAGATATTTGTATTTTTCAAAAAAGTTCCAAGATAATTCTGATATACATCTGGATTTTTAAAAATGATTACAGGTGTTTATTAAATGGTAGTTTTGGTGATATAGAATTCTATTACTTTTCTGCTGACCATTCCTGATACAGTGGTATTAAGTGAGTAATAATTACATACTCACAATAGTAAAAAAATGTTTGTCAGCTTTAGAATCAATAACCAGGCAAAAAAATAAAGATAATTATAATTGCAAGCCATAACGGGTCTATAATTAATGTAACAATATAAAATAATTACATACAATTTGGAGGGTCAAGCAGAATGATGTGGTAAGTGGAAGTGCATACATGCACATGTTTTCATCTGCCCAGCCAGTCTATATCTTTTGGTTGGTGCATTTAATCCATTTATATTTAAGGTAATTATTGATATGTATGGGCTTCCCTGGTGGCTCAGGTGGAAGAATCCATCTGCAATGTGGGAGACCTAGGTTCGATCCCTAGGTTGGGAAGATCCCCTGGAGGAGGGCATGGCAACCCACTCCAGTATTCTGGCCTGGAGAATTCCATGGACAGAGGAGCCTGGTGGGCTATAGTCCATGGGGTTGCAAAGAACTGGACGCCACTGAGTGACTTAAACTTTCACCTTTCATTGATATGTATGATTCTATTACCATTTTCTTAATTATTGTGGGTTTATTTTCTGTAGATCTTTTCCTTCTCTTGCATTTCCTACCTAGAGAAGTTCCTTTAGCATTTGGTGTGGAGCTGGTTTGGTGGTGCTGAATCCTCTTAACTTCTGCTTGCCTGGAAAGCTTTGATTTTGATTTTTCCATCAAATCTTAATAAGAGTCTCGCTGGGTAGAGTATTCTTGGTTGTGGGTTCTTCCCTTTCATCATTTTAAATATATTGTGCCATTCCCTTCTGGTTTATGGAGTTTCTGTTCAGAAATCAGCTGATACCCTGATGGGAGTTCCCTTGTACATGATTTGTCATTTTTCCCTTGTTGGTTTTAATATTTCATCTTTGCCTTTAATTTCTGTCAGTTGGATTACTGTGAGTCTCAGTGTGTCCCTCTTTGGGTTTATCCTGCCTAGGACTCTCTGTGCTTCCTGGACTTGACTATTTCCTTTCCCATGTTAGAGAACTTTTTTAGCTATTACCTCTTCAAATATTTTCTCAGGTCCTTTTTCTCTCTCTCTCTTTCTGGAACCCCGATAGTGCAAATGTCCGTGTGTTTAATGCTGTCCCAGAGGTCTCTCAGGCTGTCTTTTTGTTCTCTCCATTCTTTGTTCTGCATTCTGTCCTCCAGGCTATTGATCTGTGCTTCTGCCTCAGTTATTCTGCTATTGATTCCTTCTAGTATATTATTCATCTCTGTCTGGCCAGGGTTCAGAACCACTGGACCACGTGTTACATTTCCTTATTAGGGCATTTTTGGATGCAGTCACAGAGAACCTCTGAGGATAGGTGGGGAACAGAGGTAACTTGGTGCCTGCAGGGGGAGGGTGGGCTAAGCCCTTTTTATAATCTCTGACTCCCCACCCCCAGGCCACCCCAAATAAAGCCCCACTCAACAAAAACAGTGCACTTCTTTGCTAACAAAGCTTGAAGACCAGTTCTCTAGCTCTCCCCTAGCAAGCAGGAGGCTCCCTCAAGCCCCGTGTGTAGAATAATTGAGGCCTTCAGCTACTGTAAAGATACTGCCTGGGCCTGGGAAGCTGGCATCCGAAGCAGAGGTGGCTTCTGGACACCACGAGTCTGCTGACCCCTCTTACAACATCTCTGTTTCAATCTGAGCATCTTTACTTGGGTCAAATGACCTTGAAGGCCTTTCTGGATTCTCTGGATCTTGATGTATACCAGTCCTCCTGAGGAGCCCACCTGGCACAGGGCGGGCCTGTGGCTTCCTTCAGGTCCTTGGGATAACAGACTCATCAGTTTTCATTCCAACCCCAAAGAAAGGCATGCCAAATAATGTTCAAACTACCACACGATTGCACTCATATGCTAGCAAGGTAATACTCAAAATCCTTCAAGCTAGGCTTCAACAGTATATGAACCAAGAACTTTCAGATCTGCAAGCTGGATTTAGAAAAGGCAGAAGAACCAGAGATCAAATTGCTAACATCCGTTGGATCACAGAAAAAGCAGGAGAATTCCAGACCAACATTTCCTTCTGTTTCATTGACTACACTAAAGCCTTTAACTGTGTGGATCACAAAAACTGTGGAAAATTCTTAAAGAGATGGGAATATCAGACCAGCTTACCTGCCTCCTGAGAAACCTGTATGCAGGTCAAGAAGCAACAATAACCAGACATGAAACAATAGACTGTTACAGAATTGGGAAAAGAATACGTCGAGGCTGTATATTGTCACCCTGCTTATTTAACATCTATGCAGAGCACATGGTGTGAAATGCCAGACTTGATGAAGCAGAAGTCGAATCAAGATTGCTGGGAGAAATATTGATAACCTCAGATATGCAGATAACACCACCCTCATGGCAGAAAGTGAAGAACTAAAGAGCCTCTTGATAAGGTGAAAGAGGAGAGGAGAGTGAAAAAGCTGGCTTAAAACTCAACAGGAAACAATGGAAGCAGTGACAGACTTTATTTTCTTGGACTCCAAAACCACTGCAGATGGTGACTGCAATCATGAAATTAAAAGACACTTGCTCTTTGAAAGAATAGCTATGACAAACCTAGACAGCGTATTAAAAAGAAGAGACTTAACTTTGCCAACAAAGGCCCATCTAGTCAAAGCTATGGTTTTTCCAGTAGTCGTGTATGGATTTAGAGTTGGACCGTAAAGAAGGCTAAGCACCAAAGAATTGATGCTTTCAAACTGTGGTGTTAGAGAAGATGCTTGAGAGTCTCTTGGACTGTAAAGAGATCAAAGTAGTCGATCCTAAAGGAAATCAACCCTGAATATTCACTGGAAGGACTGATGCTAAAGCTGCAGCTCCAATACTTTGGCCCCCTGATGCAAAGAACTGACTCATTGGAAAAGACCCTGATGCTGGGAAAGACTGAAGGCAGGAGGAGAAGGGGATGGCAGAGGATGAGATGATTGGATGGCATCACTGACTCAGTGGACATGAGTTTGAGCAAACTCTTGGAGATGGTGATGGACAGGGAAGCCTGACACGCTGCAGTCCATGGGGTCACAATAAGTTGGACATGACTGAGTGACTGAACAACAACATATCTCTCCCTAGGGAGGCTCTCTGACCTAGCCTTGACCAAGGTGAGTCCCAGACAAGGTGGGTCCCCTTGCCTCTCAGCATCTTACCTGCTTCACACATACTCTTCATGGTTCAGCCTTTCATGTTCCACTCTCCTCAATCCTGCTCTGAAGACAGGATCCACACCTGCAGAGAGATGGTGCCCCCCATCCCAGGGGGCCTGCCTGGGAGTCTGTGCTCTCTGCTCAGAATGCCAAGTTTTGTTGCTTCCTGGCAATGGGCTGTCAGCTCCTGGGTATCAGAAGAGGAGCTGTGGGAAAGGGCTGGGTGAGCACATGTCCCCTGTGATGAAAAGGTGTTAGAGGAAGCAGCTCAGAGGGTGCTGTTGAAACACCACAGTCAGACTAAGAGGTGGTGGGGAGGAAGTGAAAAGGAAGTGAGCCCCCCAACTGCATACATCCAGCAAGGTCCCCATGTGGCTTCAGTCCCCTTTCTCCTTGTAACATGACCAGACCGGAGAAGATGCTGTAGGAGGGGGTGAGATGAGGGAGAAATTGAAGGAAGAAGGAAAAGAGACTGATCTCAAGGGGCCACCAGGTGCCAGCAGTGGGAGGAAAGACAATTCAAGTGGGTTGAATTGTGTCCCCTAAAAAGATGAGTCCACATCCTAACCTCCAGTCACTGTGACTGTGACTTTATTTGGAAAGGGGTCTTTGTATATGTAATTAGGGATCTCTCAAGAAGTGGTCTGGAGAAGGCAATGGCACCCCACTCCAGTACTCTCGCTTGGAAAATCCCAGGGACGGAGGAGCCTGGTAGGCTGCAGTCCATGGGGTCTCGAAGAGTTGGACACGACTGAGCGACTTCACTTTCACTTTTCACTTTCATGCATTGGAGAAGGAAATGGCAACCCACTCCAGTGTTCTTGCCTGGAGAATCCCAGGGACGGGGGAGCCTGGTGGGCTGCTGTCTATGGGGTCGCACAGAGTCGGACACGACTGAAGCAACTTAGCAGCAGCAGCAAGATGAGGTCATCCTGAATGCAATGGCTGGTGTCCTTACACAAGGAGGAGAGGACACAGTGATGGAGGAGAGGGCCATGGGAAGATGCAGGCAGAGGCTGGAGCGATGCCACCACAGGTCAGGAACTCCAAGAGCCACCAGAAGCTGGAAGGGACGTGGACACAGCCTCCCATGGAAGCTTCAGAGGAAGTGTGGTTCTGCTGACACCTGAATTCAGGGCTTCCAGCCTCCAGGGCTGCGGGAAAATAAGCTTGTGTTTTTTTTGTGGTTGTTCGTTGCAGCAGCCCCGGGAAACTAATACTGGGGCTGCCCATTTGTGTGAACACAGTGACTGAAAGGAAAGCTCTTTTAGAAGTTCCCATCAACCACACTCTCTCCCTGAGTGGCCATTTCTGCCTCCGTAAAAGGAGGCGAGTGTTTCCAGCACTGATGAGATGATGGCTGGAAAAGGGCCTTGTCAGCAGGGTGGCTCTGGTGGGGTGGGGGAGGAGCTGTTACAGATCCCCACAGCTGGGTGAGTCCTGGCGCCTCTCCCAGCCTCAGTTTTCTTAAAGCGGAGCTGGAAGCCTTGCCCTCATAAGAAGAGGGAGGGCTCTGATGGGTTAAGTTAGGGTTGCGTGCAGGAGAGCTTAGAACACACAAGGGCCCTGAGTACTGCTATTAAGTGGAGGTGAGAGTTTCTTTTGCACTGTTTTTTTTTTTAATGGTTTTATTTATTTTTAAGTGGAGTATAATTGCTTTACAATATTGTGTCCCTTTCTACTGTACAACAACGGGAATCAGCTATATGTATACATATATCCCCTCCCACTTGGATCCCCCTCCCACCCCTGCCAATCCCACCCATCTATGTCACTCACAGCAGAACACCAGGCTGAGCTCCCTGTTCTATCCAGCAGCTTCCCACCAGCTATCTATTTCATGTATGGTACTATATATATGTCACCCAACCCTCTCCTTCCCCTGCTATGTTCACAAGTCCATTTTCTACATTTGCATCTCTATTCTTGTCCTACAAATAGGTTCATCTGTACCATTTTTCTAGATTCCATACTGACTGATATGTATGCAGTAATATATGATATTTGTTTCTCTCTTTCTGACTTACTTCACTCTGTATGACAGTCTAGATCCATCCCTGTCACTACAAATGACCTCTTTTGCACTCTTCAGCCATTGGACAGCCTTTTGAACAGAGGATGGTCTGGGCCCACCCACGAGGAGCTAGCTGGCTCCGTGAGAAATAGGCGTCTGGTTGGGAAAAGTAAGTTCCTATACCTGCACCCTAAAAGTGCAGATGCCAGGGAGAGACAGAGGGAGAGAAGCGAGACTCCAGGTCATCCGGATGGGGCGGGGCTAGGTTCCCAAAAAGGATGATTTGAGTTATGGTTTACAAGGTGTCTGAAAGAGAAGTGACGGTTATGACTGTCCTCTCCTTTCTTTCTGGGCTCCCTTTTATCTACCTGTTGCCACAGAGAGACATGCTGAGCCAAATCCAACATGGGCAATTCCACAAATGGAGGCACTTGAAAAGAAACAAAAAAAAACCCAAAACATCATGTTCAGTCTACATTCTGCAGGTTACAGACCACTTCCAAATGTACTTGTGGTCACCACAATACTTGGAAAGGAAAGAGGTTATGATCCTGGCTCTGTAGATAAAAAAACAAGAGAGAGGAGAAGCAACTGCTCAGGGCCACTTGACTCCTGGCCCTCTTTCTCTCTCTCTTTTTTTTTTTTTTTGTAGGGGAGGTGGGGGGTCAAGCCACATGGCTTGTGGGACCTTTCCCTGACTGGTTGGTGAAAGCAGAGTCTTAACCCTTGGACTTCCAGGGAATTCCCTCCTTGTGCTCTTTCCATGATTCCTCATGCCTTCCTGCTGCCTCACTGGGTAAATGGGGACCTGTGTATCTCCAGGAACACCCCATGGCTCACATAGCCCAACAGATGTGCCCTCAAAATCCTCCAAGGTCTCCAGGTCTCAGCCAGGCTTTCCAGCCCCTCCTCTCTGCTTGTCCTCACCTCTGCAACTGGGTGCAGATTCTCTTCCTGCCTAGAATGCTTGTCCTAGGCACTAGTGCACATCCCTATCCTTCCCAGGCTTCCCATTTCCTTGGGAGGCCCAAACCCAGTACAGAGTCCTGAGGTCCTCGTTCAAGTTCCAGCCCTGCTAACTCATTGCTGTGTGACATTGGGCAGGTCTCTTTCCCTCTCTGGGCCTCCATTTTCCTCACTTATGAAACAGGGGAGTTGAACCCAATATTTCCTAAGTTCTTCATATGGTCTAAGTCTAAGCCTTCTAGCCCCTCTCCCCCTGCTCTGCTCTCCCAGAGTCTCACCATCCCCAGGAGCCTCTCATTCCTCCACATCCTTCTCCAAAGGGCTCCCGTTTAATCATTCAGCTAGACCTTAATTTCCCTAAGAGCAGAGATGGGAATTTGTGGCACTTGCTGCCCAGCTGTTCTGCCAAGACATTCTGATTGATTAATCAGTAATCCACTGACCACGTCTCTTTACCTTAGTCATCTCTTATTATTAATCTTCCCTCTTTAGTTTCCCAAGCTGCAAACCAGAGGCCTGCAGTGACTGGAAGTCTGGTGGGTCACTGCATCTCTATTCACCCTTCCTGCTGTTTGTGTATGCCTGTGGGGTGGGGTGGGGTGGGTGCCTGTGCCTGCTTCAGTGTCTACAGGTGGGGATGAGGCCAGCTCTAGGCTTCAAATGCCTCATAACCCATTCTGTCTGTGAAGCCCGTCCCTGCCATGGCCATCCAAAATAAACCAGCACACACCCTGTGCCTTCTCCCTTCAAAGAACTTCATATCTCATCTGGTCCCTTTGTAAGGCAAAGCCGGGATTGTTTACAAGGGACCTGTTTGAGGCCACTCTGAATTCAACAAAAGCTAGGACTGGCTCTTTGTCAAGCTCCGGTTTGTACAGGATGGCTGCCTGCCTGGCTGTACAGTCACATCACTTTCACTTCAAGAACTTAAGTCTGAGAGGCCAAGTTAGTACACACCCACCCGCCCTCCCACAAGGTATGTAGCCACAGGAAAACCTAATAAGCCAGATGATCAATAGTGTGGTTGAGGATCCATAAAACGGGCCTCGGGCTTCCCAGGTAGCTCAGTTGGTAAAGTATCCACCTGCAGGAGACCTCGGTTCCATTCCTGGGTCAGGAAGTTCCCCTGGAGAAGGAATAAGCTACCCACTCCAGTATTCTTGGGCTTCCCTGGTGGCTCAGATGGTGAAGAATCCACCTGCAGTACCAGAGACTTAGGTTCGATCCCTGTGTTGGGAAGATCCCCTGGAAGAGGGCATGGCAACCCACTCCAGTATTTTTGCCTGGAGAATCCCCATGGACAGAGGAGCCTGGTGGGCTACAGTCCATGGGGTTGCAGAGAGTCCAACACAACTGAGAGATGAAGCACAAAAAAGGCCTTAAGAGATCATCAACTGCAACCCACTCACCGTAAAATGAGACTCAGAAAGGACAGCAATTTGCCCCAGGTTACAGAACTAAAAGGAAGCTAGAGCCCAGGTCTCTGGACCCCAGGTCCAGTGCTCCTGCCTCGTCTCTGGACCCCAGGTCCAGTGCTCTTGCCGCTGCTTGCACACCTAGCAAACATGGCAAGGAAGGGAGCAGAAGGAGCTCAGCGAGCCTGGGGCCACAGGTGGGGTGCTCCTCCACATCAGTCTGGGAGTTCAGAGTTCCTCTGGGAGGAGGAGGGCTGAGGCCGGAAGTGACTGCAACCTGGGAGTAGCCAGGGAGTCTGGGTGGTGAAGGTGGTCTTGGGGTGGGTGGTGTGTGTGTGTGTGTGTGTGTGTGTGTGTGTTGTTTTTTCTCTGCCCTATGTGTCCCTTTGACTCCTCTCACCGTGTCCGCTGAGTGGCAGAGGTCCAGGTCGAACACCTCCCAGACCTGAGAAATGGAGACCTGGGGAAAGGGTGAGGGTGGCAACCCCCATCTCGCTCCGGCACTCCTAAGACAGCTGGGTGGAACTGACCACAGGGGCTGCGAATGGCCAAGAAACCCTCCCACGGGGGAGAGGACGTTGGTGGGGTGGGGCTGCGGGTGCCCAGTTGTTTTTTGCCTGTGCTCCACCCCATGCCTTCTTCTGAAGGGCAGGCTCACTGGCTCTGCCCTCCAGGAGGCCTCCGGGCTCTCCGGCCTCTGTTCCTAAAAGTGGAGGTGGGCGTGGAAGCTGCAGGGGAGATGGGGCCCATGGACCCCTCCGACTCCACTTGGGTGCCGGGCTTGGCTCGCACCTCAGGCTGGCGAGTGGCGGGGCGACCCCTGGGAGGTCACGGAGTCCGGCGTGGGTGGCTCGCTCTTAGGTGCAGGCCCGGAGATGCCAGCGGTGCCCCGCCTCGGCTCCGCCCCCGCCCGCCCGGCCCGGCCCAGCGCGGGCGGGGTGGGCGGGGCCCGCGGGGAGGCTCGCCGACAGCCCAGCCAGGTGCAGCGAGCCGGCGGTCCAGCGGCACGCGCGGCCGCGAGGACTCCAGGTCTCCTCCTGCGAGTGCTGCGTCCCTGCGCCCTTTCTGCCGGATGCCCGGGACCCCCGGAGCCCAGGTAACCGAGGGCAGGACTGCCCCACGACGCGCGTCCTTCCGCCTCCCCGTCCACGCGCACCCACTTCGGCCGCCGCCCCCTGGGTTCCCTAGAGCCCGGCGGCGGCTCCCCGGGCGGCTCTTGGAAAGTTTACTCCGGGACGGCCCTGCACCAGGCGGGCGTGAAATGCAGCCTCTTTTGCCCCTACTCCTCCGCCCAGGAACCGATGCGAAGGTGGGACGGCCGCTACCCTGGCACAGGGTCCCTGCTAAGATCCAAGTGAAGTTTGCTTTCTAGCTTTTCCCGTCTCTCGCTCTTCGGAGCGTTTGCGTCCCTCCCCCTTGTCCCTCGATTCCTTAAGAAAAATATATGTCCTTAGATGGGAACGGCAGAGTTGGCGATTTCTTAAGGGATGTTTACGTTTGTGCTTCCCGCCTACCCCGGCCAAGATGTATGATAGGAGACTCGGCTGAGCCAGACCCGGTGCGGGTTGAGGGGGGCAGCCCTCTGCCCGGTGGGGTGGGGTGGGGGTGGGGGGTCACCGTCAGGGCCCTGAATAACTGGGTGCCCAGCCACGAGGAGTTCCGGGCTTCTGTCTTGCCTCCCTCAGGCCACAGCCCTGCTGGGCATCCTCCACGGCCCCCCTGCCCCCACCCCCTCTCTCCCTTCCCCTGCTCCTCAAGATGATCACTAAGGAGAGAGGGTAAGCAGAGGGATAGAGGGTGGGCAGAGGCAGGGATTAGAGCGAGCTCTATAGCCCTTGACGATTTGAACAGAATGGGCTTCCTCTTGCTTAGGCTTCGAGGGGCGCTCAGCTGTGTGCGAGGAAGAGGGTGAACAGGTGCAGGAGGCCAGAGGGTCAGAGAGGAGCTAACAGCACTCACATGGGCGCCTCCCTGAATTCAGCACCACTGCCACCCCCGCCCCATTAACCAGTGAGGAAGTAGTCTTTTTCCATTGTCAGATGAGCAAAAACGGAGGCTCCAAGAGGTTAAGTAATTTGCTGGAGAAAAGTGGTGGACTTGGACCACAAACCACAGTCAGATTGTTGGTTCTCCATTTTGCTGGGCCCCTGATCGGCAAGGGTTCATTTCTTCTCTCCCTCCCTTGAGGTTCTTCCCCTGAAAGCGGTAGGCCCAGAGAAGCACACCTCCAAGAAGAAATAAAATCCGGTCGGGAAGCTCTTTCAAGAGAGGGCAAGTTCCTTGCTAAGCTACAAGGTCTGCAGGAGGCAGAGACCTGGTTTGCTCACAGCTATAGCCGGGGTGGCGCTAGTGGTAAAGAACCCACCTGCCAGTGCAGGAGACTTGAGAAAGCGGGTTGGATCCCTGGTTCGGGAAGATCCCCTGGAGGAGGGCATGGCAACCCACTGCAGTATTCTTGCCTGGAGAATCCCATGAACAGAGGAGTCTGGCAGGCTACAGTCCATGGGGTCACCGAGAGTCAGGCACGACTAAAGTGACTTAGCATACACACACAGCCATAATACCTGAAGGTGCCCCACAAGAATGGAATGAATTAACCTGAAACAGCAAAGACTCTTTTCCAGCTGATGGCTCTTTGCCCTTGTGGAACAGAAAGGGCATTCTGATAAGTCAGACCAGAAATGTGTCCAACGCCATTCCTGAAGGCCCTTGAAATCTTTACCCAATTTTTTTTTTTTTTTTTTAAGCCAGTGAGCATGTCCGTAATCCCATCTGTATTTCCAGACAGCTGGGCTTTCACTTTACCCTCTGTCCACTTCTGGTTAGGCTAGGAGAAGTAGCAAGTGGTGGGATACATGTCCAACATGGCCTTGCTCTAGGTCGGAGGCAGAGGGCCTTTGGCCCATCTATACCAAATCTTACCCATTTCTCCAGGAAATTTTATTTGGAAATGCTAGTCTTCATTCCCTTCTTCCTCTCCTTACCATTCAATGGGGCAACCATGGATTTAGGGAAGAGGACTCAATTTCTTCATCTGTAAAATGGGAATGATAGACTCTGCATGGTTTCATGCAAGAGTATGTAGTCCAAATGGCTCTGTGAGCTGCAAAGCAAACAGGTATTTCCTTACATGTTTGTCTGTTAGCCTGACCTCCGCAGGTGGACTGTAAATTCCTTCCCGGAAGTGATCACTCATCTTGATGTCCCTCTAAGAGCACTCCTCATAATGAGCACACAGTAGGTTCACATGAAGTACTTATCAATCAAAAATAATCTCTAGAGGAAGAGAAATGGCTAAAAATTGGTGAAAAATCACCCCTCTCCAGCCATGTAAGGAGAAAGGATACTCTACAACACAGGCGAGTGTCTAGGAGGGACAGGAGGGGTCTGAGATCCAAGGCGAGCATCGAGCAGAAAGGCAGGGTGTAGCAGACTTTCTGTGGCAGTGCCCTGAAGACATGTGAAGCTCTGCCAGGAACCCTATGACCTTGGATTCCTTAGCAGACGTGGTGTCCGCTTTGGCCTGAGAACAGACCAGAATACCCAGAGCTGGCCAGTTCTGCTCCTTGGAGAAGGCCACTGAGAGCATAGCTGGGATTCAAGGCCCCGCACTTGGCCTCCACCCCAACCCCCACCCTCCACACACACACACACCAGTGGTTCCTACACTCATAGGCCCTGCTGGCTTCCTACTGCCATTCCTGGCTCTTAATGAGAACCCAGTGGAGTAAGAGCTTCAGACCCACCCAGAATATCTCAGCTGGAATAAGCCTTAGATTTCACACTTACACCTCTTCTGTGCTTTTCTTTCCACAGCACTTATTACTGTCTAATATCCTGTGTGTTGTTCATTGTTGTTCGCTAAGTCGTGTCCGACTTTGTGACCCCATGAACTGCAGCACCCCAAGCTTCCCTGCCCTTCACTTTCTCCCGGAGTTTGCTAAAACTCACGTCCATTGAGTCAGTGCTGCCATCCAACCGTCTCGTCCTCTATCACCCCCTTCTCCTCTTGCTCTCAATCTTTCCCAGCATCAGGGTCTTTTCCAATGAGTCAGCTCTTTGTATCAGGTGGCCAAAGTATTGGAACTTCAGCACCAGTCCTTCCAATGAATGTTCAGGGTTGATTTCCTTTAGGATTGACTGATTTGCTATCCTGTACATTTCACCTTGAAAATCTTGTCCATCAGCTGTCTTCCCTGTTAGATCATCAGTTCCATGAGGGCAGGGCTTTTAGGCTGTTTTATTCACTACTCTATTTCCAGGAGCGAGAGCAGTGCCCTGTGTGCAGTAGGTGCTTATTTCATATATGTTGAATAAATGAACATATCCAGGCTGCCCCTCTTCATTGTACAGCTGGGGAGACTGAGGCCCAGAGATGAGTGACCTCTTTTTCTTTTTAATTTTTTATTGGAGTATAGTTGCTTTACAATGTTGTGTTAACTTCTGCCATACAGCAAAGTGAGTCAGCTATAGTTTTATATATATGCCCTCTTTTTTGGATTTCCTTCCCATTTAGGTCACCACAGAGCAGAGTTTCCTGTACTACATGGTAGGTTCTCAGTACTTATCTATTTTATACCTGTGTGTGTGCTAAGTCACTTCAGTCGTGTTTGACTTTCTGTGGCCCCATGGACTGTAGCCTGCGAGGCTCCTCTGTCCATGGGATTCTCCAGGCAAGCCATGCTCTCGTCCAGGAGACCTTCCCCACCCAGGGATTGAATCCCCATGTCTCCTGCATTGGCAGGTAGGTTCTTTAACACTAGTACCACCTGGGAAGCCCATTTTATACGTAGTAGTGTATATATGTCTGGAGAAGGCAATGGCACCCCACTCCAGTACTCTTGCCTGGAAAATCCCATGGACAGAGGAGCCTGGTGGGCTGCTGTCTATGGGGTCGCCCAGAGTCAGACACGACTGAAGTGACTTAGCAGCAGCAGCATTGTATATATGTCAATCTCAGTCTCCCAATTCATCCCAGCCTCCCCCTTCCTCCCATACATTTGTTCTCTATGTCTGTGTCTCTATTTCTGCTTTGCAAAATAAGATTGTCTAATACCATTTTCCTAAGTTCTGTATATATATATGCATTAACATGTGGTTTGTTTTCCTGACTTCACTCTGTATGATAGTCTCTAGGTTCATCCACATCTCTGCAAATGGCACGATTGTATTCCTTTTTATGGCTGAGTAATAGTCCATCGTGTATATGTACCACATCTTCTTTATCCATTCCTCTGTTGACGGATAACGAGTGACCTCTTGAAGGCAGAGATGGAGCTTTTCTTGGTTGGATTTGAGTCAATTCTAAGTTGGGTCTCTGTCCCAGGCACCAGGTTGCTAGGGGTGCTTAGGAGCTGCCTCAGCAAGAACCTTCAGGCCAACTGCCTCCAGTTACTCAGAGAGGAGCTCCTAGCCAAATATATCATCGTCCACATAGAGTGATTTGAGAGAGCCAGATGGGGAGCGCTCCTCATCAGACCCCCATCCCCCAAAGAACCTGCTGCTCTCCAGAGGTGGGCTATGCCTCTGTTAGTGGTGAAAGCAGTGCCCTCTCCAGGCAACCTTTTCCAATTCCCCAGGGCCCTAGAGAACCCAAGAGGACCAAAGTCAAGTCCCTGATGGCCCTGGGGAAAGAGATGAAGCTTCGGGTCTGCTGAGGAAGGCTCACAGGCCAGTCTGAGAAGGTGCAACCAGACATGTGGGCCCGGAAGAGTGAGGACATCGTTCTGCTCAGGGCGCCTGACTCCAAGGCCTCCCTTAGGAATCCGATGAGTGGTTTGCCGGAGGCTCCAAGAGCTTGAATTTCTGGGATGCTGTGCTGGGACAAGCAGGTTGGAGAAGCTTGGGTGTGTGTGGGTTGGGGTGGGTAGGGTGGAAGCTGGGACTTTCTATGGGATAGAAAATATGGGAGATACATCCACACATTCACCAGCACTGAGCAATTTAAACGTCCCATGCCCTGCCTCATTCTTTCAGCCACTGTTGTTTCTGCAAAGAACTTTGTGTCCTAAGGGAAGACTCAAGGCCATGTAGTGTTTATTGGAGGAAAAGACACGGATGGCAAGAAACCCTCCCAGAGAGGTTATTGCAGGAACAGGAGATGAGGTCCCTAGAGGTGGCTCTCCTCTGCACACTCACTGGAAATGTAGACCCTGCCTTTCCTAACTGCTTGGACAAGCAGGGCTGCATTTTTAGTAATAAGCGTTCACTGAATGCTAGTTGGGTGCCAGACACCCAACTAGTTCTAAGTGTTCTAAGTGCTTGTCCTAGGTAATCCTTACAACAACCATGAGGTTGAAACTATATCATCTCCATTTTATAGATGAGGAAACTGAGCCTCAGCAAGGAGATATAACTTTGGCTAAGATGACAGTTGCAGGGAGAGGGGTAGCAGAATTAGTCTGGCTCCAGACGCTGAAGCCTCAGCCTCATGCTACTGCAGCCAGCCACATAGGCCACACAGACAGGACAGAGAGCCTGGAGGCCAGGGTGGTGTGCACACACGTGGAGAGAGGGGAAGCAGATCCTCTGCAGGCCCCCATGTTAGACTGATAGGGAACTTCAGCGTTGCCCCTGCTGTTGACCTCCGGGTCTTCTCCCATTAGCATTGTGATTTGCCAAGTTAGGAGTTGGAATTGATGTTGGGAGAAGGACTCCAGAAGTTGGGCCTTGAAGGATGTGTAGGAGTTTACCAGCATGTTGGTAAAACTGGGGAGGCATGGAGCAGGGCAGGTAGAGGGAACAATGATAATACTTTGTGAAGAAATGAGTCTGTAATGGTGACTCCTCTTTCCGAGGCCTCTGTAGTTCCCCTCCCCGCATTCTTGTCCCTCAGCCACTCCTCATGGGCTCTCCTCCTGTGAAGAAGGGAGACCCTGACTTGAGACATAGCTCCGACATTCCTGTTCCTTGCCTCCTCTTTATCACCACCATCACTACAAGCCTGGTGACTTGCAGCAACAGTGGGTGGGAAAGTTTGCTTGCTGTGACATGTGAGTCAGTCTTTGATGAATAACGGGGTTTCGTCATCAGTTCTGTTGGGTGGGCCTGCACCCTGGTGTCTGGGCTGTGGTGGGAGGCACAGTATTGGCTTCTGGGGTACAAGGACAAGGGGGACTCTACGTGTCATTCTGAAATGGCATCGAGGCGCTCACAGGTGTGAGAGATACAGTCATTTTCGGCAGCAAGGGAAAAAGCGTTCCTCCAAAGCAGCAATCCCAGGCATTGTTTCCACCGTGCCCTGTCCTTCTGCCCAGAGTTTATCTTACAGATTGCTCCCTCTTCCTGCCTTGACCCCAGGCCAGGACCACCCCAGAGAGCTCTGTGAGGACTTATACAGTAAATTTTACCTAAGCCTCACGTGGGCATTTTGCCTGGGCACATTGTAGCCCCTTAAGGCATTCTTCCTCTTTGGTTATGTGGGAGCCCTGTGGTCATGCCGGCCCTGGTGTGATGCACTGGAGCCTGCCAGAGGCACCGAGCCCAGCCATCAAGAATTGTCTAGATCTCAGGGTCCTGAGTCCCTCTACTTGGCCAGCTTGCACCAGCCTTTGAGTCGGTCACAGGAGTCTTGGGAGCTGAAGGCTGGAGTGGCTGGTGGGGAGCCCTGGAGATTCTAAATCTGACACGATCTGACTCACAGTATGGTTTTGGCCCTGTCCCTCCCTGGGCCCCCGTTTCCTCATCTATAGAAGAGACAGCTTGGCTGGGATTGGGGACTGTTGACACTGTGGACCGGATACTCCTGTGCTGCCAGGCTGTCCCGTGCTTTGAGAGCAGCCTCTACCTTCTAGATGCCGGTAACCACCTCTCGCTTCTTTCTTGACAAACACAAATGTCTCCAGATGTTGCCAATTGACACCTGGCAGCAGAATCACCTCTAATTGAGAACCATGGGGTTAGATGATCTCTGAAGACCCTCCCAATGATTACCCTCAGGACCAGGAAGACACTGTTCTCTTTCAGCCCCCGTTTTGGAAGTGAGGACTATGTGTGTGAGGAACCTGTGTGTGGGATCTCCAAGGGCTTATGGGGGCCGTGTGAGCTCTGAGAACAGGAAAGGCGCTAGGTCCACTGGTCCTCTTGCTGCAGTCCAAGGCCAAGGTCTCTTTGCCTCCCAGACCTTGGGTTCCATAAGGAGGCAGGGGTGGGAGAAGAGGCCTGTGGTCGGCCCAGGTACTAAGGTCAGGAGCCTTCCAGCCAGTGACTAATCATCTCTGCATGCCCTGAGGAGTTGGCTCCTCCATGTCCCCTTTCCTGCTGCCCTGGAAGGGGTCACAGGAAGTGAATCAGCGGCCACCCGCCATGCACAGGAGGGAAAGGCAGAGCACCGGGTGTCAGACCCAAGGGCCATGCACTCTTACCCCAACCCAGCCCTGGTTTTATTTTGTTTATTCCTCCTGAGTTAGTTGTTTATTAACCGTCCATGGAAGCCCCTTCTGACCTTTTTGCTTCATGGAAGGGTGAAGATTTATCTTCTCTAGGAATGGGAGGAGTTTGTCAATGAGCCTTAGCGGTAAATCACTGTTCTGAGGGCAACAGGCTGTGAAATTTGGGGCAATATGAACCCAGAATGATTGGTTTGGGTTATTCATTCTTCTAATTCTCACTGAAGGATGAAAGACCGCTCTAGATACTGCAGAAGGAGCAGGGAGTCAGACACAGCCCTCTCCAGCAGAAGCCTTCAGTCTGGGAGGGCAGAGGTCAGTCTGTAATTGCAGTGCACAGAGGAGGGTCTGGTCAGTTCCACCCAGGGTGTGAGGTAGGGAATCGGGGATGCTGGGGGGCGGGGCACTGTGCCTGAGTTTGGAGAGCTAATGGTGGCATACAGGGGACTTCAACAAGAAAAGCTTGGGTGTGAGTTTTGGTTTTTGCCTTTTTTGTGTGTGGTAAAATGTACACAACATATAGCTTAATTTACCATTTTAATCATTTCAAAGTGTGCAGTTCAATGTCATTAAATACATTCACATTATTGTACAATCATCATCATCCAACTCCAGAACTCTTTTCACTTTACAAAATCAAAACTCTGTGCCCGGTAAGCACTAACCACCCTCCTCCCCCTCTGCCTCTGGTAGCCACCATGCTGCTTTCTGGGTACCTCATGTAAGTAGTCTGTTTTTTTTTTTGTTTTTTTTTAGCAGAATCTTACAACATAAGGGTTTTTGTGTCTGGCTTCTTTCACTTAGTATTGTGTTTTAAGGTTTATTGGTGTGGTATACATCAGATTTTCTTTCCTTTTGAAGGTAGAATGAGATTCCAGTGTTCAATAGACCATA
Source organism: Redunca redunca (assembly GCA_006410935.1). Classification (NCBI taxonomy): domain Eukaryota; kingdom Metazoa; phylum Chordata; class Mammalia; order Artiodactyla; family Bovidae; genus Redunca; species Redunca redunca. The sequence continues at coordinate 448,924 of SJYQ01000182.1, read as the reverse complement.
TTTTGTTTATCAAAGGACATGGGTCGCTTCCACCTTTAGGCTCTGGACAGTACAGCTGCCATAAACATGAGTAGACAAATATCTGTTTGGGTCCCTGCTTTTAGTTCTTTGAGGTGTGTCCCCAGAAGTGGAATTGCTGGATTCAATGGAAGTGGTTACATTTCATTTTTTGAGAAACCACCATACCACTGAGGAAAAAGAGTTAGAACTAGATCTTAAGGATGAACATGAGCTTTTCAGGCATCTAAGTAGAGGAAGAGGAAGGGAGGGGGACAGGAAGGGGAAGAGGGAGGGGAGGGGGGAGGGCCTGGACTGCGGCAGGAGACAAGTGGTGCAGCGGAGTTTGTGCTTGGGGCTAGATACCTGCGGAGGGTGAAGGGTCTGGGACCAGGCAAGAAACTTGGGCTCCATGCTGTGGGCCGCGAGAAGCACTGAAGGGGGTTTTAATCAGGAAGTGATACAGGTCTGTTGTCATCTGAGGTGGGCAGAGCTGAAAGTGATGTCACAGAGGGCCTGGCAAGGAAGGAGGCTTAAGGCAAGCACTGGAGCCTGGTGACTGAGCTGGGTGGAAGGAGCAGGTCTGGAGAGTGGGTGGGCTACACAGGGCACCCGGGTCTGTGCTGGTGAGTAGTGGTGAGGCTGCTGGATGAACTTAACAGGAGGAGCGCCCAGTGTGACAGGATGATGAGGGCATATCCACTGGCTTGAAGGGGCCTGTGGAACCGCGAGGGTGGAGACAGGATTTGAGGGGTGTGCAAAGCTACGCAGAGCTAGGTGCTGCAGCAAAGTGGCAGAAGCTGGTCCAGGGCAGGGAAAGGACCGCCATCAGGTGGCACAGAGGATCCCACGAAGTTGGAGGCCAAGACAGGGGGAGAGTGCTCTGCTCAGTACTGCCCATCCCTGTCCTGAGTATTTCATATCTCTCCATAGGTTTTCACTACCAAACTCAAGGCTCTGACCTTGAGGCTGGGCATGGGAATTGGAGATATAGCAATAAACCCAAGCCAGTGACTTAAATTTGTTTATTCATCTCATAAGGCTTAGATGAAACTTGGCCAATACCTTTGCACAGTTAAATATTGACACTATGGTGATAGGCACTCTTCAAGAGAAATGGAGCACGCTATGAAAGTATGTCATGGGGACATGATTTAACCTAGGGCAGGAGCTCTCACACCTCCACTCCCAACATTCTGGATCAGATAACTCTTTGTTGTGGGGACCGTCCGGAGTGTTGTAAGATGTTTAGCAGCATCCCTGGCCTCTCCCCACATACCCCAACCCCAGTTGTGATCATCAAAAACATCTCTAGACATTGCCAAATGTCCCCTGGAAAAAATCACCCTCATTTGAGAGTCGTTGGCCTAGGGACTAGGAAAGTTCTCTTGAGGAAATGGTGTTAATCTGAGTTCTAGAAGATGGATAAGAATCAAGATAAAGCAGGGATGAGGAGTGGAGGAGAATATTCAAGGCAGAGGTAACTGGAGTGCAGAGGCCCTGAGGTGGGACGGCTTCCATTAGATGGACGGTAGTGGAGGAGGTGAAGAGTGGCCAGGTTCAAGGGATATGCAGGAGGGAACACAGGCACGGAAGCCATCCAGGTGTGGAGGATGAAACTGGCTGGAAGCTGGTGAGTTACATTTGTGGCCTGTTGTGTGGAAAACCCCAGGGAGTCATCCAAATGGGGCCCTGAGCTCAGAAGAGAGGTCCAGCTGGAGATGCATGTTTGGGAGTGACAAGCATGTAGATGACAAGCTTAGCCTTGAAGACCAGGTGCCTCAGGGGGAGCCTGGCCCACAAAGAGCAGAGCAGAGAGGAGGATCTAGAAGTGAGCTCCAGGGGTGCAGCATTCAGAGACTGGGCCTGGGGAGGCAGCCCAGAGACAGAGCAGGGACCTGGGGAGTGGGGTGCTGGGGGAGCCCGAGGATGATGAAGAGGGGACCTGGCCTGCAGTGAGTTGCTGGAGCCTTCAAGTAAGGTGAGGACTGGTGCATGGCCACTGGATTTAGAGACCAGTGACTTGGTGGTCATTCTGGGGTCACAGAGGAAGGGCCAGGAGGGGATAGCTGGCAGATAGCCTTTCCAAACGTGTCAGCAGAAGGTGAGGAGAGAGCATGAAAACCAGAAGGAAAGTGCAATAGGGAGGGTTTTGTTTTATTTATTGAATCTTGCTTGTTTTGCCCCCATACCCTCCTTTTTTTTTTTTTTTGAAGAAAAATAGACATGGTTCAGAATTCAAAAATTGTAAAGATTTCACAGTGAAAAAGTCTCCACACCCATCTCCTTTGGCCTCCCAGCGCCCTCAGCCCCTCAGAGGCACCTCCACTAGTTTCTTAGATATTCTTCCAGAGACATTTCACACGCAGATTAGTAAATGCATGTATGATCTTTCCCCCCAAAAGGTAGCAACACTGTATGCATTCTTCTGTCCCTTATTTGTTTTTTTCCACTTAGCTTGCTCTCTGTTTTTTCAAACTTTATTTCTTATTTTTGGCTGCACTGAGTCTTGGATGCAGCGCACGGACTTTCTCTAGGTGCAGTGAGTGGAGGCTCCTCATCGTTGTGGTGCGTGGGCCTCTCTGCGGTGGCTTCTCTCATTGTAGAGCACAGGCTCAAGGAGCTTGGGCTCAGTAGTTACAGCTTGCAGGCTTAGTTATCCCCCGGCCTGTGGGATCTTCCTGGACCAGGGATTGAACCCGAGTCCCCTGCATTGGCAGGCAGATTCTTAGCCACTACCACTATGGAAATCCTCCACTTAGCTCTTTTGAGAAGCTTCCAGATGAGTTCATGGAGAGCTTCTTCGTCCTCCTTTACAGCTATGTAACATTGCATGATATGGATGGCATGTAGTTTAGTTAACAAATCTCCCGTTTGGGGACATCACGAACAATGTCCCTCTGAGTCTCCTTGTGTTTGGGCCATTTTGCAGTGTTAGTGAGTGCATGTGGGAAAAAGTCTCAGAAGTGGCGTGGATGAGTCAGAAGCTTTGTGTGGTTTGTGTTTTGAAAGCTATCAGCAGATGGCTTTCCATAGAATTTATAAGAATGTTCGCTCTTATCAGTAGAACACGAGGATGCTCATTTCTCTATACCTTCCAACACAGTGTTACCAGCTTACTGATATTTGCCAATCTGGAAGACGAAGATAGTTTCTTGACGTCGTTTTAATTTGCATCATTCTTGCTCTGAATAAGGCTGAACATGTTTCATAGACGAGAGCTATGTGCATTTCCATTTCTATGAACTGTCTATTTGCATGTTTTACCCATTTTCTGTGAGGTTATTGGTTCTCTTCTCACTGAATTAGAGGTGATCCTTGTGTATTGGAGAAACTAGTCTTTTGTCTGGAATATAAAATACAAGCATTCTGCACCCCACTCCCCCTGGCCCCCCGCCACACACACAGTTGATCAGGGAACTTTTTTCTTTTGCTGCTATGTTTTCAGAATTTTGATGTTCACTGGGGTTGGGGGTGGTCCCTGGCTCAGGGGTCCCTGAGGAAGTGTTGGAGTAAGTTCCACATTAGGACCAGGACCGGAAACATCTCTGCTGTGTAACAGGCAGAAGGGCAGGTGGGATGAGGGTGCTGGGGCCAGGAACTTGGTGGCAGCAAGTTTTGACAGAGAAGGCACATGTTTGAGTCCACTGAGGCATGGGATTGTGTTAACAAGGTATCAGAAAGTTAAAGAACAGGAGAACTACTGTACTAGCAAAGCGTGGATGAACAAATGCTGGAACCTGAGCTAGATGAGAGGAAGTGAGGGGATGGGTATTCTGTGTTTCCTTAGATAGTGTTTTTTTCTGTTTGGCACGTGCTAATCAGTGGGCCGAGCTGATGGCCAACATGGTTGTGTTTCCCCTGTGATCAGACTCCATACTCTGAATCCCCTACTTATCTTACTGTCACACGCATATTTCCCCTGCCCTAAACCAACCCAGTGCCAGGTCCCAGGCATGTAGAGACAGCCCCAGTGCCCCCGTGTCTGCTGGAGCTATTCAAACAAGCCAATCCTGAGCTGCCCTGCCTGCCTTTCCAATGGGAACCCCAGGAGAGGCTCTGGCGGTACGCCTCCCCTTGCTTCTGCTTCTGCCTCTTGACCAAAGCCTGGCTCTCCACTGTGGGCCTGTGTGCTGTGCTGTGCCCCCTTTCTCTTGGGAAATGTAAGTAAAGCATTCTTTCGATGTCATTAGCCTCCCTATGTGCCGTGCAGACACCATAGATTAAAATCCTGTGGGCACAGTTAAGACAAGAGGGACCCTTGGAAGGACAGAGTGTGAGGATGAGTAAACTGCAGGTCCTGGGGAGCCTGTCCGTGTGAGTGCTTAAATAAACAGGCTCCTGGTACGGTCTTCCTAAAGGAGGTGTCTCAAGACGAGGATAGCCTTCATGGAAGGGCAGGAACACAGACAGGGAGGCACAGGGAACCGTGTAGGTGCAGGCGGGTGGGGGGTGATCAGAACTGGGAGGCTTGAGGGCAATATACAGAGAAGGTGAATCTGACTGCATACGGGGAAGGAGGGAGACATGGGGCCAAAGATGTGGGCTGGGTCCTGTGGGTACTTCTTGGAAGATGGTTTTTAAATTCCCAGGAGAAATCTGACTTTATGTTAATTCCCTTTGTGCATTCAGGGTAGGGCTCTGGAGCTGCAGATGAGGAAAGACCTGGAAATGACATGAGTCCAGCTCTGGCCTTTTAGTGTCAGGTTAACAAACACCTGTCCCTGGATGAACTCAACTATCCGCCTTCGCTCCTGAGACTTGCTGCCACCACCTCCTGGCACCGCCACCCTCCTCCCGCCCTTCTGCCTGTTCCACTGCAGAGGTGTTCCCTCCTGTCTCTAGTCCCCCCGCCCTCTTGGTGCTTTCTGCCTCCCCCATGAAAGCCCCCTCATCCTTGCCAGAGCCTCCCTCCACTGGGATCAGAAGCCCATCCGGTTCTTACAGTGGCATTGGATTTGAGAGAAGAATTCTTGAAGACCAGAAACGCTTCACAACATGCAGAAGAGAGAACTGGTGGGAGAAGGATGAGGAATAGCACTGCTGCACTGGAGCTGGGGGCTGCAGTCCTCAATGTCTCTGATCACACGGAGTGTGTGTGTGCACGCGTGTGCACCAGGGGGAGGATTTGCCTATTCTAGTCATGCTGGTCCACCTCCCAGACCTGTGCTTTCAGTCAGTAAATCCACTGGAAGTTCACAAACACACGCTCACGCTTGGCCATCACTCAAGCTCCCTGGCAATTTTTCTCTTATTGTTGCCTCGAGAGTTATTGACCTTTTGAGAGTGGAATTTGTGGGGAAATAACCTCACGTCCAGCTTGTGTTTACCTTGCAGCCCTGAACTCTGACCTGGGCTGGGTGTCGTAGGTCTTACAAGTCTGTTGCGTCTGTTCTGCTTCCTCAGCAAAGACACCATGTGCCCCTTCTCCAGTAGGCTTGATCACCCCAGACGCCAGTGCAGAGAATGAAGGGAATCCAGCTGGGCTGCGGTTGGCAGAGATGACTTCTAGAGGCAGGAAGAGCTCGAGCAGACCATGGGTCTCCTCAAGGGGGAAAGAAGGGGCGGGAGCCCCACAAGACCAGGTATCCCAGGGGAGCTTGTGCATCAGGCCCCCTGGGGTGCAGGAAGATGGTGATGGCTGCTTTGGGGGTGACAGGTGAGCTGTTGGCAAGGGATTGGGCAGGAGACAGGGAGCCCCTGTGGGCTTTATCAACAGTGTTTTGGCCTCTTTGACAAGCCAGGGGAGCCTTGGGGGGCTCATAGCTGGATGAACTGTGGCTTTGCACTTCTGTGAGGGATGATGAGGCTTTGAAAATGCTTCCAATTGGGCAGCTGTTGTCCCTCGAGTATCCTTCAGTGGCCCTTGGGGCAGCAAACAAATGTTTGTTTCCCCAGATCAGGGTCCAGTAATGCTTCTTGCTGAGGTCCTTTCTTATGACGGGCATTGCTGGGGAGCAGTGGCTCTGAGAAGGGCATCAAGAAGGGAGGGCATCTGTTTCTGAAATAGGGGGCATCAGCAGTTGAGGTCTTTGACGGTTTTGGTATGTATCCTCTCTGGAACCCGAGAGGTTTTCAATGGTTTGAAAAAAATTGTAAAATTTTAAAAAGGAGATTGTGTGAAGGTGGATGAAATGTTTGACTTAAATGTGAGGCTGGGGGAGGACTTGGGAGGAAGGAGAAGTGGCTGTTGTCTTTGTCCCTCCTCCCTCTTGGGCTGGTTTGCTTTAATCTTCACTGTTTTCCCAGAGACAGTTCTTTGAGTCCAGCAGATGCCCAGTTGCTGGAATCTTGCTTCTAGGTTGTCCCCTAGCAAAACTGGGGGCTTCTGGGCTTACCCTAAGACCAGCTTGCTGGGTGACCTTGAGCAGGCCTCCTGACATCTCTGGGTCCCGGCTCTATACCTTGTTCTCTTCTGGAAGCATCAGTTTTGTTCTTTGGGTTTTGTGTGTGTGGGCATGCGTGCACGTGCACTTGTTAAGTCGCTTCAGTCATAGCCAACTCTATGTGACCCCATGGACTGTACAGCCAGGCTGCTCCGTCAATGGGATTCTCCAGGCAAGAATACTGGAGGTTGCCATGCCCTCCTTCAGGGGATCTTTCCGACCCTGGGATTGAACCTGTGTCTCTTACATCTCCTGCATTGGCAGGTGGGTTCTTTACCACTAATGCCTCTTGGGAAGCCCCTTGGGTACTTTATGTTCTCCTGTTAATGATCAAGTCTGCTTATCACCCTCCAGATTTCCTTCAGGGCCTGAAAAGAACAAAAGGGGAGTCTGAAGAAGTGAAGTCCAGTGGTCAAGCTCTGAGGGGCAGTGGGCCAAGGGAGGGAGGGGTCGGGGGACACAGTCTCTGCCCTGCCTGGGCCTCCACCCTGCCAGCCTGGGTGTGCTGTGAACACCCTTCCTTGTGCAAAGGCCTCAGATTTGACTTTCAAAGAGAAAACACCTGTCCTGATAAAGCGGGCCTTGTTCCATTCCAGGTGGCTTTGTTCAGGCTCCCGGGCTCAGTTCCTGTGTTCTGCTGATGTGGGGAGGACAGAGGCTGGGCAGGGTCTCTGGGGGGGTTGATCAAAGCAGACGATCCCTGCTTTGGGAGGGCTGGAGTGTTTTGCACACCTGGTGGTGCCCAGTGTGTGTTCGCGCCGGTCTCTGAGCGCCTGCTGGTGCCGGCAAGCCTCACCTCCTCAGCGTTCTCACTCTAGGATGTGGAGACTGAGGTGCAGATGGTTACGCAGCTCATGGGGTCACCTGGGCCTCCCGGGGCCACTCAGTCAGCCGTGACCAGGTCCCCTGACTCCTGGCCCAGTGCTCTCTCCCCACAAATATGGGCCTTTGTTTATGACGGGCCTTGACGGAGCTGGGTTCTCTGCCCTGTGCTCCACCCCTCCTGCTCAGATGTACCCCCCCAGCCAATATAAGTTACTGTGGAAATGAATTCTGTATGTGCTGAAAGGAAGACCTGGGACTCGGCATGAAAAGTAAGAGGGAAAAAAATTCCTCCGATGATTTCAGCTATTCCCATGACATCTTTCCTCTCCCCAAAGTATCAGCATGTTGCTTAGGGCCTTCTTTAGAGACTCAAAGAAGTGAATCTCTAATGGTGAAATTTCTAGCCTCACAGTGTGGAGGGTAGGCCCTGACTCACACTGCAGAGGTGACCACCTTCTTACACAGATACCAGTCCTGTGTGACATTCCTAGGCCAAGAAATAAGGGACCTGTCTTCAGGCGTATCTGCCTCGATAGTCCTTCCTGCTTCCCAGTACTCTGTGGGACACTGTGGAGACACGTGATGGGAAGAGGCATGTTAACCGTGAACATGATTTTTCCTTTCTCACTTTTCATTCAGTCTGCCTGAAGTGCAGGAGACCTGGGTTCAATCCCTGGGTCGGGACAATCCCCTGGAGAAGGGAATGGCTACTCACTCCAGTATTCTTGCTGAGAGAATTCCATGGACAGAGGAACCTGGTGGGCTACAGTCCATGGGGTCACAAAGAGTTAGACATGACTGAATGACTGAGTGACTTTCGCTTTCCCAGCTTTCCACCCCTGGGCGGAGTGCATCACTGTCCACAATAAGCAGAGGCTTGTCGGGACTTTGGGGGCAGGCAGGGATGCCCGGGGATGGCTGCAGCCACACCNCCAAAGCAAGTGCTCCCCCTCATTTGCGGTCTGCCACCAGTGCTGCCTCCCCCTGGGAGCCTTCCCTGACTGCTCCCACATCCTTGCTCTGGGCTGCTTCTCAGGACTCCTCGGCCACAGCACAGGTCTTTTCTGAGTGCTCCCCAACATGTCAGATGCAGTGCTTGGTTCTGGACACCCATCATGGAGCAAGGAGGAGTCAGATGTACTCCCAGAGCACCCATGTAGCTTGGAGCACAGCAGGAAGGCCCAGAGGACCTGAGAACAGAGGGCAGGTCAGGGCACTGGAGCCTGATGGAGTGGGGCTTGGGCGGACACTGGAGATGCAGTGGAATTTTCCAGGCAGACATGGAGGGAGGGCAGAGGCATCTCGGAGCAGAGGGACCATTGTGTACAAAGTACAGAGTTATGATTTGGTGGTTGGATGATGTCTCAGTTGTGGAGGGGGAATCACCTAGGAATCACCCAGCTGGGTGTGTCCAGGAGGCAGGTGGCCACTCGGAGAAGTCTGCCTCCTGCCCTCCGTGGCTCCCTCAGTTTCACTACTGGGCAGAAAGAAGAGGTGGCCACGCTTTCCTGTACCACCTGCTCACAGAGCGACGTGGATTCCACCCTAAAGTCCTGCAGTGTACGGCGGATTCTGGGCCATGCGAAGGTGACCGATCTCAGAAGCTCAAGGCAGTTGCTTCCCCACTGGGGCTTGATACTGGGAATGCCTCCCAGGTTCCCCTACTGGGGCATCTGATTGAAAAAGCCTGCGAGGGACTGGCCCAGTAGGCTCATGTGCTCACAGCCCCTGGGTTATTTGAGTGCACGGGTGAGTTTGGGACTTACCGCTAGAGTGCTTTTCCAGGCTCCTGCCTCTAACTTCACCCCCTCTCCAGAGTGAGCACCCCAGGCCCCACCTGAACATTTTCCCGTGGGGGCTCAGCATGCATGGAGTGGCCCCCCTTGCTGGAGAGCAGTGCCGCTGTGGCTTGAGCTGACACCTGCCTCCTGGAAGCTACTTCTCCATGGGTAGGGGAAGGGTGCCTTGGTTCTGCCCTTGGGGGCTGCATGGCCTCTTACAGGCTTCCAGGGCTGCCCCCTCCTCACCCCGAGTTCTCCCTGAGTCTCCCTGCCTTCCTTCCTCCTGTGATCTGGGCTCCATCCCACAGGCTGACAGCCTTATCAGACTTCAAGTTTCTGATCAGATTAGCAGCCTGGGAGGAGAGTGTAGATAGGATCGTGCTGCCCCAGAAGCCTGACACTTCCTGTTGGGGTGAGGGGAACCCCAGCAGTCAGGGCCTAGTTCACCTGCCATCAAGTCTTTTCCACCCTTGGGGGTGGGCCTGCCTGCTGCACTCACCCTGAAGCCAGCAAGCTGTGTAGACTAGGCACCCTGGTCCTGTTCTCCAGGGCACAGTGGTGGACCAGCTCAGCTCTCACGTTGGCCTAGAATCTGAGCATTCTCACCCTGGGTAGGGTCAGCTGGGCTCCTCCTCCTTTCCCTGACCTTCGGAGGGCCTTGCTTAAGTGAGCAGTGGGTCCAGGCACCAGTGCACCATAAAACTCCTTGGGTAGTTTTAGGGCTTCTCAGGTGGCTCAGTGGTAAAGAATCTACCTGCCAATGCAGGAGACATGGGTTTGTTCCCTGAGTTGGGAAGATCCCCTGGAGAAGGAGATGGCAACCCACTCCAGTATTTCTGCCTAGAGAATCCCATGGACAGAGGAGCCTGCAGTTCATGGGGGTCACAGAGTCAGACACGACTGAGCGTGCACACACACTCAGGTAGTTCTAAGGTGTGTCCAGAGCTGAGGACCACTGGGCTAGATGCCCAAGACCCACCTGTTCAGCTCGACCATGTGGAAACAGTCACACTTGAGTAAAGCAGCCGAGGCCGTCGTCTTGTGTATATCACCGAATACTAGAGTACATCTTTGTTTTTTATAAGATGGTATTTAAAAATTTAAATCAGTAAAAGCAAATAAGTAATAATTTTAAAGACAAGAAATGTGTTATATTTTGGAACCTCGAGTAAATGTAAACAGGAAAACAGACCCTGTCAGGTAACAAAAATGACATATTCAAAACATTGAAATCTGTATACATTAAAAACACAAAATCTAGTCATGAGAAAATGGAAGATGAGCTATTATTTTATTCCTTTTAGAGCAGAATCTTAACATCAAAGTTGGCAGACTCATTAGGTCACAAGTATCTTTTGCTATAAAATTTTCTAGAAAAAGCTTTTCCTGACTCTCCCCTAGTTGAGGAATGGTAGGAAGATGTATCTGTGAGATATCTTTGAATATTTTCCGCTGACAAGGCCTCTGGGCTTTTTTTTTCTGGGACTGCAGTCTTTTATTTATAAGGAGCCATAGTTTTTGTTTCTAAAGCGTTTCCGGTTTGTCCTTCAGTTCTTTAGTTTTATCTTGTTCAGATGGCAATTCTGACGCAACACTTCCTGTATCAGTTTCAAAACTGTCATGTTGATATTCCACATGTTAGGAAAGTCTTTGAACAGAGTAATAACTATTCTTGCAACAGCATTTTGCTTTGTCTGCTGCCATGCAACGTCTGAGAAGGACTCAAGACGTGTTTCACATTTCAGCAAGATTTTTTTTTACTGCTGTAAATTGTCTCCTTTTAAAAACATAGATTTTGAGAGATCGGTATAATGAACTATCATGCTTGGCCTCAACAATGGTAACTCATGGCCAATCTTGTTCTCTGTGCCCACACCCATCCACCCTGCTCCTGCCAGCTTCTCTTGAAGCCGATTCAGACATCATCTCATCTCTGTGATTACTTCAGTGTATATCTCTAAATTAAAAGGGCCCTGTAAAAAAATGTAACCATCATACTTTTATTACATCTTAATAATTGATCATTTCTTGTTATCATGAATTTCTTTTATCGGCATTCAGATTTTCCCAATTGTCACATGTATTTTTTTTTTACAGTTGGTCTGAGATTTCAGATCTTAAAAATTTTGAAATAAAAATTTTAGACCAAGTAAAATAGACCATTTGGGCTTGGAAGTGCAGGATTCATGAAGAGAGCATGCAACCACTGGGTGAAAGTTTCTAGGCAAATGGACCAGACCCTACTTGTAGGTTTCAGAGTGTGGCAGAATTGTTCAGTTCGGTAAACATGTGTTCACTCCACAGTGGCAGTATGCCCAGTGCTGGGCGGGACACTTCAGACAGAGCAGTGAACAAGCCAGGCTCCACCAGCCTTGACTCAGGGGAGCCAGAGCACAAGCATTTCAGTGTGAGGTTTACAAAGGGAGTGATACAACCCTTGCAGGTGATACTGGGGGTAACCTGGAGCCACTGCTGGATTTCACCAAAAAGAGAAAGTGGAGGAAGGAGTGTCTCTCCCCGAGTAAACAGCACGTGCAAAAACATGGGAGTGTGAAAGTCCAGTGCGTTCAAGGACAATGATGGGTGGTGGGGCATCAGGGGTGTGGCAAGGCTGCTGCTGGCTTGAGGATGTGTCTTATAAGGAGTGGGGTTCTCTGAGACCTTCCAGAAGGGACCCCAGAGTTTTGCTGTAGGAACATAAAGTGTGCCCTGTGAGTCACGGAGCCTTGCAGGAGTTATTTGGATTTCCCGGCCCTTCCGAGGTTCCTGCCTCCGCTAGACTGGAGTCCCACTGGGACAGGCCTGTATCAACCTGGAACTCTCTATACCTCCAGCGCCTGGCACACAGAGCAGATTCACTCTGTGTCTACTGCCCATGATCTTACTGTGATCCCAGTGCAGGACAGCCCTGTCCCCCACCCTGTTCACCGCACCCGGAACAGAGGGAGCCCCCTTAGGCCTTCAACTTGGGGAAAGGCAGCAGCGTCTCCAAAATGTGTGGTTTTGGAAACTGAACCCCAGTGCTGCGAATGGGGGACGCAAGGCCAATGTTGCCCTGGGCCAGCAGGCAGGCTGACACTAGAGTTTGATACAAGAGCTTCTCAGGTGGGTGTGTAAGGAAATGCCAATGTGTACAACCCGTGGGTTGGCCCACAGAGCTAATTCCTCCAAGACTGGCCAACAGTTGGAGGATTCTTCATTTATTTCCTTATAATAGCACTGTTGCTATGGTTTAAAAAAAAATGAATGAATGAATGAACACATAAATAGTAACACACATGCTCTAGTGTAATACACAAACTCTAGTGTTATGGAAAAGTAGAAAGAAGAGAATAAAGCAAATCTCAAGAGGTAAACCCTACCGTCTAGAGAGAACCACTGTGAACACTTTGAGAAACAGCCTTTCAAACACTTTTCTGTCCATAAATACAAGCAGTTAAATGGAACACAGTTTTATATAGATGCCGTTACAAGATTTATGCTGTTCCATAACCTGCTTTTTTCATTTTACAGCGTGTCATGACACCGTTTCCTGTCCATAACTGTAGATCTGTAACATTTTTATAGCCCACGGTACAATTTTATATGGATGTACGGTAACTTATGCAGACAGTTCTCTATTGCCAGAAATTTGGATTGTTTCCAATTTTTCTCTACAAAGATGCTAAAGAGTATCTATCATTCAGCTTTTTTTTTTTTTTTTTTAAGATGTACAATAATTGCCTAGTGGTAAATATCTAGAATAGCTGGAACAAAGGAAAGGTTCCTTTCACTCAGAGTCCTAAAGCCAAGCAGGGAGGTCACCATGGCAACCCTGTCTCACTTGTGGCATGCCCATTAGCCTCAGCTCTAGCCAGGGAGGTGGGTCAGAGCTAAGGGGAAACCATCTGTTTTCAAGCAAAATTATAAGCCAAGATGGAAGAAGCATGCAAGAACATTAATGCAAAACTGAGATGGTTTAGGGTGCAGTTGTGTTCTCTAATAGATGCCGTAGCTTTTTACTCACAAGTCATCGATGATACTTTCTTATCCTCATTGAGCTGATGTGTGTGCTCAGTTTCTCCATCGTGTCATAGTCTTGGAGGCCCCGTGGTCACCAGGCTCCTCTGTCCATGGGGTTTCCCAGGCAAGAATACCCAGGAGTGGCTTGCCATTTCCTTCTCCAGGGGCTCTTTTCAACCCAGGAATCGAACCCGTATCTCTTGCATTGGCAGGCACATTCTTTACTGCTGAGCCACAAGGGAAGCCCTCATTTAGCTGATAAGAGAGTTCAGATTGGAGAGATTAAGTAATCTCCCCAAGAGCAGACAGCAGATGATGAAGCCAGGGTTTGAAACTGGTCTGCATCCACGCCTCATGATTCCCCTTACCCGACCTAGGGTCACCAGCCACCCTCTCTCCTATCACCATCCCTGAGACTTCCAGTCCTGACTCCCAGCTCTCTAGTGTGTTCACTCCCACCGCATCAGACAGGGTCCACGCTGAGTCTTCATCTGGGCTGTTTCCAGACTCGACCCTGGCCACCTGCCACTGCACACCCTATGCCACCTCCACACTGAACTATGGGGAGCTCTCCCTTCCTCCATGCCCTGGCTCCCACTGTACCCTCAGCTTAGAGCGCCTGCTCCTCCATGGCTAGTGGGCTACCTCAAGGTTTAGCTCAAGCTTTGCTTTTTCAAGAAGTCTTTCCTGGCTCCCCAGTGTGTCTCTCCTCTGTGTTCCTCTGGAAGCATCTGGTTCTAACCGCAGTTTGGCCATCAGATGTGTCCCTTGTCAACGCCGATCTCCTAAACGTGAGCTCATCATATTTCTCTCTCCATCCCCATATCCTACCGTAGCCGTGGACACAGAGTGGGTATTCAGTAAGTGTATGCCGAGGGAACGAGCAAGCGACAGGGCATCTTCCTGTTCACTCTCCATTTCTGCTCCCAGCCCCAGGGACGGCTTTAACCCAAGCAGATTGTATGAGCACCCTGCCCACCAGGAGCTGCTCTCTGGTTCTCTGCCTTGCTTGCGACAGTTCCCCACCATTGCCCCACCACACCTGCTGCTAACCTCCATCCTCCTTAAGCCCCAGGCACCACCTTTCCTACCCTTGCCTTGCCAGGGGAACTGAGGTCCCGGAGAATCACTTATATCACCGCACCTGGCCTACCTCCCTGCACATCCCAACTTGGTCAGTTTTGCCCCATTAGTCCTAGGGCCCCTTTTCTCATTCCTTGGGCTCCTCGGTCTGTGCTCCTCTCCCTTGAGAAACTTCAGATAGTTTGAAAGTCACCTTTCTCTGCCTCCTAAATTGATCTCTAGCCTTGACTTCTCCTCCAAAATGTGGTCACAGTTTTAAATTACAATCTGTGCAAATCCAACTTGACCAAAAACAGCCCAGGTCTTCCTCTCTCTCTTCATGGGTGTCACCATTTCCCAGCCCTTGGGAGATGATGCTCTGAGACCCCTGTGATCAGAAACCTGACCTTTATCACCAGGTCCCCAAATGCAGAGCTGCTGACCAGGCCTGACTGGAACAAGGGGGCTCATTTTCCCCATGGAGAGGAGCAAGCAGCTGCTGCTGTGGGCAAATCTGGCCTAGGTCTGTAGACATTCAGATTTGTCAAGAGAAACTGGCGTCCAGGTTTTTATGGGAAGTCCCTTGATCCTTTTTTTGGCTGCATCACGTGGCATGTGGGATTTTAGTTCGCAGACCGGGGTGGAACCAGTGCCCCCTGCAGTGGAAGGGCAGAGGAAGTCCCCAGGGAAGGCCCCCAGGTTTAGGTTTTTAGGAAAAAATGTGCAGAAAGTAGAGTGTCCCATTGCCCTTCCTCCCCTCACAGTTCCCCCTGTGACTAATGCCTTGCATCAGTGTGGCACAGCTGTTACAGCTGATGAACCGCACTGACACGCGATCAGCATCATTCATGTCAGGGCTCACTCTGTGCTGTATACTCTGCCGCCTTAGTAAGGACACACTGTCATGCATTGGTCACAGCAGCGTCAGGCTCCTTAAGTCTGCTTCCCACGCTCTTCTCCCACTGCACCCCCTGCACCGTCTCTACCTCGCCCCGTGTGCCTGTTTTCTCACGTCCCTGGGCTCATTGGGGTGCCCTGTCTCTGGCCATGGTCCGTCTCCTGTCCCTCTCTCCTCTCCACCAGACTGTCAGCTCCTTGAGGCCCTCCGAGAAGGCTCAGAGGTCTAAGAGCCCCGCAGCACCTGGGGCAGGGGCCTGAATGCTTTGGGTTCTCACTGCAGCCTGTGTTAGTGCTTGCTTGTGGACCAGGTCTTGGGCTTCCACGGAAGATGCTTCGGGGGTAGTTAGCAACACGGAGAGGGCAGGTGGCAAGGGGCAGAGACAAGGCAAATCTCAAGTTTCAGTGGCTTCGAGAAGTGGGGGAGAAAGGGTGTCCCAGTAAGTCTGGTTGTATTTATTCATTTTAAAATATTTCTTTCTTCATTTAGTGGCATTGGGTCTTCATTGTGGCACTTGGGGTCTTTGTTGCGTCAAGCAGGACCTTTCATTTCGCTGTGGAAGCTTTCTAGTTATGGTGCTCAGGCTTCATTGCCCTGCAGCATACGGGATCTTAGTTCCCCGACAAGGGATCGAACTTGTGTCCCCTGCGTTGCAAGGTGATTTCTTAACCGCTGGACCACGGGGGAGTCCCAGTCCAGTTTTAGAGAAGGGAGCGATGAGAACAGACCCGGCTCTGGGAGGCGCAATGCTTGACTCCTTAGCAGGAGTGAGTGCAGGTCTCCAGAGCGCAAGGTCGGAGCCACCCCCTGAGGATGGGCCCTGCTCCCCACATCTTCCCTTCCCTTCTTGCCCAAGCAGCTGCCTCCTGTGGGAAAGTGGATGAGTGAGCAAGTATGGGGACAAAAGTTAGGAACACCTCCCTAGTGGGGCTGATCTTCCTTCTGATCCCCCAGTCCCTGTGGTAATCCTGGGCTCCCTCCTCCTGGCACACCCAACTCTGCCCCTAGTTAGGCAGAAGAGGAGACTCACCTCACACTCTGCTGAAGGAGCCCAGAGCAGTGACTTCCTATAACGTGCCTCTCAGCCTTTGCACACACTGTTCCTTCTCCCAGCCATGCCCTCTCCAAACAGACAGATCCTCTCTGACCTCTTATGCAATGAATACGTGTCACCTTCTCTGTAAAGCTGACCTAAACTTTCTCCCCAAACCTGAGGGCACCCCGTTCCCGCAGATGCCACCGTAGAACTGTTTCTGTCGTCCACACAGTGTCTAACCCACTGGGCCCCCGTCTGTGTGACTCGCTTGTTCTGTATAGGCAACGCTATGGTTTTTCCCTGAAGCTGGGAAAGACTGAGGGCAGGAGGAGTAGAGGGCAACAGAGGATGAGATGGTTGGATGGCATCACCGACTCAGCGGACATAAGTTTGAACAGACTCAGAGAGACAGGGAAGCCTGGCGTGCTGCGCTCCATGGGCCCACAAAGGGTCGGACACGACTGAGTGACGGAACGACAGTTTGGTCTGCCTGTGGCTCCCCCGAGGCCCAGCTCGTGCTGACACCACGTGCCAGCTCTCGGTGGAGTGCCAGCCCCTGGCAGCCTCACTGCGGGTGATCGGTAGACACGTGAATGAGTGGGCCACCTCTGAGCAGAACAGTCAACGTTCTTTTATTGGATCTCTTATATAAAAACAGATCCAGGGCCTGTCTTCAAGGAATCTAACGGCTGAAACAACCACACCTGAAAGAATCAGAGAACAATATATAACCAAACTAGGTGTAGTAATTGCTGTTTACTGAGGTGCCTGCTGCAGGCCTGGCTTGATGTAAAGAGCTCGTGCACATTGCTCTGCTCATGCCTCCCCTCATGAGCGAGGGATGGGACCAGTGCTGAGGTTAGGGGACGTGACCCAGGGGTGCTAACTAGTGAGCAAAGGGCCTGGGGCTGCAGCCCAGGTCTGTCTGACTCCGAAGTCCATGATCCTCACCCATTCACGTGTCTAGAGGTGCTCAGGGGAAGGAACGAGGGGCAGAGGGTGTACCTGGGGGAGACTTCTTCCTGGGGGAGGGCTGCTGTGCCCTGGTCCTGGAAGGCAGTCAGAGAAGGAGGATGCTAGCGGGGTACTCGGAGCCTGGCCAGCGTGGAGGCTCCGGGAGCTCCGAGACCTGGGGTCAGGGCGGCCGCCGCTCCTGCCTGGGACGCTCTGGGTGTCCCACAGAGATGGCTCCTTCCTGCTGGGCCCCTGTAGCCCTCCCCCTGCCCCCGGAGAGCTGCTGAGTCTGCCTGAGAACCACACTGGCCACCTCTGTGGGGTGGGGCTGTGGGTGTGGATGGTCGCGGTCAAAGGCTGCAGAGCCGGCTCCTCCTGAGGGGCTGCCCCACCCAGCCTGTGGGACCAGTTTCCAGAGGGCAGGAACAGGTTTCTGAAAAGTACACTGCCCTCATTCCCCAGACTGGTAGAGGCACCCAGAGGACCCCGAGGGTCCCGCTGTTTCCCCCAGCTGGGAGTCCGCTCCCGGCCTGCAGTTGTGGGGTGGCCATGCGGAGGTGCCCTCTGGGCTCCATGTTCCCTGGGGGTGTGGCTTTACCCCAGGTGCTGGTGTCTCTGAACCTTCTTGGCTCACTGAAATTCGATGGAAAGCCTTGGATTCCCTATCCCCAGCACTTTACCTATACATATGTTCCTGTATGCACACACATTTACCTATAATTTTATGAACTTCCTAAGGCTGGGGTGTTGGAGAAGACTCTTGAGAGTCCCTTGGACTGCAAGGAGATCCAACCAGTCCATTCTGAAGGAGATCAGCCCTGGGATTTCTTTGGAAGGAATGATGCTGAAGCTGAAACTCCAGTACTTTGGCCACCTCATGCGAAGAGTTGACTCATTGGGAAAGACTCTGATGCTGGGAGGGATTGGGGGCAGGAAGAAAAGGGGACGACAGAGGATGAGATGGCTGGATGGCATCACTGACTCGATGGACGTGAGTCTGAGTGAACTCCGGGAGTTGGTGATGGACAGGGAGGCCTGGCGTGCTGTGATTCATGGGGTCGCAAAGAGTCGGACACGACTGAGCGACTGAACTGAAGGCGGGGGGATGTTCTTGGACCTCAGGTAACAGTGCCATCCAGCAGCAGTTGCAGCTGATGCTCGTGCTCTCCTGAATGTGGTGATGTTTACAGTAAATAGTAGCAGCCTGGTACTACTAATAGTAATAAAATCACCAATCTTTACTTATAATTTGTGGTTAGGAAGTATGTTCACATCCGTGATCTCATTTTAGCTTCCCATAGCCCTGGCCCGGTGGGAATTAACAAGTGAGAGTCAGGAGAATTACTCAGTCCAGCCAAGGTCATACCTCGGAAATGGCCAAGGTGGGTCTTGACCTCAGGGAGCTTCTCTAGTGGCTCAGATGGTAAAGAATCCACCTGCAGTGTGGGAGACCCAGGTTCGATCCCTGGGTTGGGAAGATTCTCTGGAGAAGCAACTGGCAACCCACTCCAGTATTCTTGCCTGGAGAATTCCATGGACAGAAGAGCCTGTCAGGGTCCATGGGGTCTCAGAGTCAGAGACAACTGAACGATTAAGCATGCAGGTACAGGGAGGGAATCATCAAATTCTACACCTTGAATATATATAATTTTTAATTGTTAATTATGCCTCAGTAAAACAAGAAAAATAATTTTAAAAAGAAATACCTTTTATGTTGTGACCAAGGACACACATATGGTCATGTGTAGCAAATCAAATATACATAACATACATAACAAGTATCACAAACAATACTTATCTGGACTCTATAAATGCTAGTCATGATCCACTAAATTGGCTTTGTGATCTGCTGACAGATTGTGAACTGCAGTTTGGAAAACACTGCATTAATAGACACAGTAATCGTGGTTTTAATTACTAGTGAGCTATCTGGAAATTAGGTGTATTTTGCTGAGGCAGGTGTTTGACCCTGGCTGTGGACAGGCTGCAGTTCAGGTGCAAGTCATTCAGCTAAGGGGAGACCCGTTCACTCTCCTGGGCTTTGGTTCTTCTCTCCCTGTGGTGAGTTTAAGGGCTGGCACTGGGACTACTGGTCTTTCAATCCTGTTGCCCATCTATTCATATATTCCCACTGTTCAGTACAGATCTCGTTTCATTGTGACTGTGTCAAGCCACCGCTAAGTGACCTCAGACAAGTCGTTTCCTGTCTGAGGTCTTCATCTACAGAATAGGAATAGGGGTGGGTTGAACTAGTGTTGCTTCTAAAGGAGGGATTTTGCAGCATAAGTGGCGTGTGACTGACGTGATATGTTTTATGTGCATGCTATCATCTGAGTGTTTGCATCCCCTGCCCCAGGATTCATATGTTGAAGTCCTAATGCCACTCCGTGCATTGGTATTAGGAAGTGGGCATTTGGGAGGTAATCAGGCAGAACCTTCATGAATGGGATTAGTGCCCTTGCATAGAAGAGGCCCGAGAGAGCCCCCTTGCCCTTCCTGCCATGTGAGGGCCCAGCAGGAAGTTGGCAGCCTGCAGCCCAGAAGAGAGCCTCCCCCAGGGTCCAGCCATCCTGGTGCCTAGTTTTGGACTTCCAGCCTCTACAGCTATGAGGAATAAATATTTGTTGTTTATAAGCTACCCAGTTTATGGTGTTTTGTTAAAGCAACCTGTAGGGACTAAGACAGTGTCTATATATTTATGATTTATACTTTTTTTCTGGAGGATTTGGAGAAAATGAAATTTTATATTAATACAAGCATAGCTAACTTATGGAGCAAACTATAAAACTCAACAATGCTTTTTTAATATATACTTCTTTTTGTTGTGGTAAAATATATACTACATAAAATTTAGCGTTTGAACGATTGTTGAGCGCATGATTCGGTGACACGCAGTACATTCACGGTGTTGCGCAGCCGTCACCACTGCCCATTTCCAGAACCCCTTCGTCATCCCAAACAGAACTCTGTACCCAGTAAACAGTAACCACCCATCTCTTCCTCCCTCTAACCTCTGGGAACCACCATTCTACTTTCTCTCTGTATAGATTTGAATTTGTACCTGATATAAGTGAAATCAACAATGTTTGTCCTTCGGTGTCTGGCTTACTTCACTTAGCATGCTTTCAAAGTTCAGCCATGTTGCTGTATGTGTCAGAATTTCACTCTTTTTTGAGGCTGAATAATATTCCATTGTATGTATATTCCGTGTTTTGTTTACCCATTTATCTGTTGATAGACAGTTGGGTCATCTCCACCTTTTGGCTGTTGTGACTAATGATGTTATGAACACAGGTGTACATGCATCTGTTTACTGCCTGCTTTCAGTTCTTTTGGGTATATATATGAGGACTGGCCTTTTCATACCATTCATAGGGTTCTCAAGGCAAGAATACTGAAGTGGTTTGCCATTCCCTTCTCCAGTAAACCACGTTTTGTCCTTATTGCAAAATTCAGACTTAACTTGAAGAAAGTAGGGAAAACCACTAGATCATTCAGGTATGACCTAAATCAAATCCCTTATGATTAAACAGTAGAAGTGCAAATAGATTCAAGGGATTAGATCTGATAGACAGAGTGCCTGAAGAACTGTGGACAGAGGTTCGTGACACTGTACAGGAGACAGTGATCAAGACCATCCCCCAAAAAAAGAAATGCAAAAAGGCAAAATGGTTGTTGGAGGAGGTCTTACAAATAGCTGGGAAAAGAGGAGAAGCTAAAGGCAAAGGAGAAAAGGAAAGATATACCCATCTGAATGCAGAGTTCCAAAGAATAGCAAGGAGAGATAAGAAAGCCTTCCTAACTGATCAATGCAAATGAATAGAGGAAAACAACGGAATGGGAAAGACTAGAGATCTCTTCAAGAAAATTAGAGAAACCAAGGGAACATTTAATGCAAAGATGGGCACAATAAAAGACAGAAATGATATGGACCTAACAGAAGCAGAAGATATTAAGAAGAGGTGGCAAGAATACACAGAAAACCATACAAAAAAGATCTTAATGACCCAGAAAACCACGATGCTGTGATCACTCACCTAAAGCCAAACATCCTGGAGTCCCAAGTCAAGTGGGCCTTAGGAAGCATCACTACGAACAAAGCTAGTGGAGGTGATGGAATTCCAGCTGAACTATTTCAAGACCTAAAAGATGATGTTAAAGTGCTGCACGCAATATGCCAGCAAATTTGGAAAACTCAGCAGTGGCCACAGGACTGGAAAAGGTCAGTTTTCATTCCAATCCCAAAGAAAGGCAGTGCCAAAAGTGTTCGAATACCGCACAATTGCACTCATCTCACACGCTAGTAAAGTAATGCTCAAAATTCTCCAAGCCAGGCTTCAGCTGAACTGAGGACTTCAGATGTTTAAGCTGGTTTTAGAAAAGGCAGAGGAACCAGAGATCAAATTGCCAACATCTGTTGAATCATGAAAAAAGCAAGAGAGTTCCAGAAAAGCATCTACTTCTGCTTTTTGGATTATACCAAAACCTTTGACTGTGTGGATCACAAAAAACTATGGACAATTCTGAAAGAGATGGGAATACCAGACCACCTTACCTGCCTCCTGAGAAATCTGCATGCAGGTCAAGAAGCAGCAGTTAGAACCGGACATGGAACAAGAGACTGGTTCCAAGATGAAGCTCCAGTACTTTGGCCACCTGGCATGAAGAGCTGACTCATTGGAAAAGACCCTGATGCTGGGAGAGATTAAGGGCAGGAAGAGAAGGGGACGACAGAGGATGAGATGGTTGGATGGCATCACAGACTCGATGGACACGAGTCTGAGCAAGCTACAGGAGTTGGTGATGGACAGGGAAGTCTGGTGTGCTGCAGTCCACGGGGTCGAAGAGTCAGACATGACTGAGCCACTGAACTGAGCTGAATCTCTTATCGGTCATATTTTTTGCAAATATTTTTCTCTCATTCTGTGGGCTATCAGTATTTTCTTGATAGTGTCCTTTGTTGCTCAAAAGATTTTAATTTCACTTCTGAAGGTGTTGTGGGGCTGCGCCTAGACTCTGCCTCGCACCCCCTTCCCCAAGTGCAAATTCAGTCCTCTGTGGTAGTGAGCACCTTTGGTGATCCTCTGGCACAGGGAGGGGATGCAAACGCTGGGCTGTTTTCTCTTTACCATGAAGGACATCTAGACAAGAGCCCTGGAGGAGGCAGAGGATCAGAAGGGTGACTCGGACACTGCTCTTCTGTCCTCAGCCAGCTCAGGCCCCAAGCCTCACCAGCAGCAGCCCCTTAGCCAGCAGCTTCCTGCCATGCCCATGAATGTGGGGCCTTACCTGGACCAACCTGTGTTCAGACACCTCTGAGGCCCGCCCAGCCTAGGACAGGCCGATGAGTAGGGGAAAAGGTGACTCTAGTTCCCTCTCCAGGTGCTCTGCACTGGTGTCTCATGGAAACTGAACTCCTGTTATTAACCTCGATTCTTTTGATCAATGAATGTGATCATGCATCTCATGGTACTTTGGACAGATGACTTCTCCGAGCTTTCTGATCTCATTTTTCCAATTTTTCTAAAAGCAAGCTATGGAGAAATTCCCTACCAAACGGCATTTTTTGTCTTTGCTATGTATGCCCAATGAGAAATTTTATGTTTTTCAACATGATATTTTTCAGAAAAGAGGGAGTTTGGCCCATCCAGAGTTTTTCCTATTCAGAGTCCCTCTGTTCCTTTATTTTGAGCAGCAGATGGGCTGTTTGGGGGAAGACATGATCACCTGAATTTTTCCCCATCAGTCTTTGTTTGGGATCCTTTCAGAAGGCACCTCACATACACAATCAATTTAAAAAAAGAGAGGGACAAAAATGTAATACAGATTGAGATTTATCCCCAGAAAGCTGGTCTCCCATGTACAAGCACTGGTTTTGTTGTAAAGGAGCTTTTAATGATCCCTGTAAAGTAGTAGTGGGTCTGGAGAGAGTAGCCATGCAGACTGACTAGGGCCAATCACTTG
This sequence comes from Redunca redunca, assembly GCA_006410935.1. NCBI lineage: Eukaryota > Metazoa > Chordata > Mammalia > Artiodactyla > Bovidae > Redunca > Redunca redunca. The sequence continues at coordinate 426,019 of SJYQ01000182.1, read as the reverse complement.
TTTACCATCACTGTGTTTCATCAGTTACTATGTGTACTTAAAAAAAAACAACATTAAAACAGCTCTGAAATCAGGATTCGTTTCCAGTCAGCTCTGTCTCATGATTATAGTTGGTGATTTTTTTGTGTGTGTTATCTTAGTGGTGTGCAAAGTAGTGGTGTGACTTCCAGCTGAGCACATCTGAAGTTCCTGGACATACAGTCTCAGGCACTCAGGAAATACAGTACTTTCGGGTCCATGAGGGCTAGAGGACCCCCCAACCTCACCACCAGGTGGCGCAGCAGAGTAAGTGTGTCAGGCTGAGTCCTGTGTCAGCTCCGCTCCCACCCCTCGCCCCTATACAAACACCTTCCAACAAGCAGATTCGTTCCTGACTGAACCACCGGAGAAGCCCACAAAACCATTAACATGACCTGTTTCATTAGCAGGTGAAGTCTCTGCAGCTTACCCTCCGGGGGCTCTTACGCACCTTTCTTGAAAGTTCGTGAGGCTAATTTGACAGTTGTCTGCGGCTACGCGGCAGCTGAACTCATGGGTTCAGGCCCAGAATCCTCCTGAAAGGGCTCATTTGGGCTCATTCAGAGGCGCAGCCCCGCTGGGGCACCCTCTGCTCATGCAGGAGGGGAGGTGCCCATGCAGCACTTCTCATCGGTGTACACATCTCTAACTCCACTCATTTTTCCAGTGAGGCAGCATCCATCTGGCTAATTAGCAAACCCTCTAGTGTTGATCAAAAGTAACCCCAACTGAACCAAAGTTGTGGCCTCTGGAGTGTGAGCTTATGGTTTGTCTTTCAAATGCTAATGAACCACAACCGCAGGGATATGGGTTAAAACCAACATTTTCACATCACACTGTGTGAAGTGTTTGAAAGCAATTTGCCATAGAGTGCCATAATAGGAAATGAATACTTGTGACTTGGGATACATTTTTAGCAAGAGCATTAAACACAACTTCAAAAAATATAGCTTTCTTCCTTTCTTTTTTAAAGTTTTCAGCTGCATCCTGTGGCATGTGGGACTTTAGTTCCCCAGCCAGGGATCAGCCCCACACCCCCATGCGCTGGAAGGCAGAGTCTTAACCACTGGACTGCTAGGGAAGCCCCCAAAAGTGTAGCTTTCAAATAACTTAGAGGGAAATGAGAATATTTTTCACTTTAACTGTGTTAGGTGACTCCGAAAAGTGTTAAATGAAGATCTTTTGGTCAAAGATGCATATGGAGATTATGAATACACTTATTTCTATGAACTAGAAGTGGAAAAACAATATTTTAAAATTAATGCTATGTTGGATATGGTAAGGGATTCTAAATAGGTATGTCTAACTAAATTAATAAATTAATGTAATAAAGAGAGTGTGTACTCATTATCAGAGAAATGCAAATCAAAACCACAATGAGGTATACCATCTCACACCAGTCAGAATCACCGGCTGCTATCAAAAAGTCTACAAGCAATAAATGCTGGAGTGGGTGTGGAGAAAAGGGAACCCTCTTACACTGCTAGTGGGAATGCAAACTAGTACAGCCACTATGGAGAAGAGTGTGGAGATTCCTTAAAAAACTGGAAATAGAACTGCCATCAGTTCAGTTCAGTTCAGTCGCTCAGTCGTGTCCGATTCTTTGCGACCCCGTGAATCACAGCACGCCAGGCCTCCCTGTCCATCACCAACTCCCAGAGTTCACTCAGACTCGCGTCCACTGAGTCAGTGATGCCATCCAGCCATCTCATCCTCTGTTGTCCCCTTTTCCTCCTGCCCCCAATCCCTCCTAGCATCAGAGTCTTTTCCAATGAGTCAACTCTTCGCATGAGGTGGCCATATGACCCAGCAATCCCACTGCTGGGCATACACACTGAGGAAACCAGAACTGAAAGAGACACATGTACCCCAAAGTTCATCACAGCACTGTTTACAATAGCCAGGACATGGAAGCAACCTAGATGTCCATTGGCAGACGAATGGATAAGAAAGCGGTGGTACATATACACAGTGGAATATTACTCAGCTAGTAAAAATGCATTTGAATCAGTTCTAATGAGGTGGATGAAACTGGAGCCTGTTATACAGAGTGAGGTAAGTCAGAAAGAAAAACACCAATACAGTATACTAACACATATATATGGAATTTAGAAAGATGATGACGACCCTATATGCGAGACAGCGAAAGAGACACAGATGTAAAGAACAGACTTTTGGACTCTGTGGGAGAAGGTGAGGGTGGGATGATTTGAGAGAATAGCATTGAAACATGTATATTACCATATGTGAAATAGGTCGCCAGTCCAGGTTCAATGCATGAGACAGGGCGCTCAGGGCTGGTGCACTGGGATGACCCTGAGGGATGGGATGGGGAGGGAGGTGGGAGAGGGGTTCAGGATGGAGAACACATGCACACCCATGGCGGATTCATGTCAGTGTATGGCAAAATCCACCACAGTATTGTAAAGTAATTAGCCTCCAGTTGAAATAAATAAAAAAGAAAAAAAACAAACAATGGCAAAGAAAAAGAGAGTATGTACTAGTTCCTTTGCATCCCTAGAAGGTATCAGGCTTCCCCGGTGGCTCAGCTAGTAAAGAGTCTGCCAGTCCCTGGGTTGGGAAGATCCCCTGGAGAAGGGAATGGCAACCCACTTCATTCTTCTAGCCTGGAGAATTCCATGGACAGAGGCACCTGGTGGGCTTTCTTTTCCTTTTTGGACTCTCATGTGGGAAGTAGGCCATCTGTTTATATTCGGCTGCCTCATACGTGATGTTTTGCTGGCCTTGTCCTTTCAGGCCTGGGATACGGCGTGTAGGCTGTTTGCTGGGTGGGGGCAGTGAGGGAGCGGGAGTGGGGTGACCAGGAATACGGACGGAGCACTAGCTAGAGACAGGTGGTTGGCATGCTAGTTGCTCAGGGGCGTCTCACTGGGCCACCCCATGGACCGCAGGCTGCCAGGCTCCTCTGTCCACGGGATCCTCCAGACAAGAATCCTGGAGTGGGCTGCCGTTCCCTTCTCCAGGGGATCTTCCTGACCCAGGGATCAAACCCCCGTCTCCTGCACTGCAGGCAGGTTCTTTACTGTCTGAGCCACCAGGGAAGCCCAAACTTGACTCTCTCTAATCAAAATCAATTCTCTCTATTTTTTTATGTTATTTTTTGAAGGGCTTAGTTGACCCATAGTGTGAGGGATCTTGGTTTCCCAACCAGGGATCAAACCTGTGTTCCCTGCCTTGGAAGGCAGATTCTTAACCACGGGACCACAGCTGAAAGTCCCTCAGTTCTCTCTCTCTCTTTTTTTTTTAATATTTCACAAACTTTATTCAAATTATTGAAATAGTCACAGAGCAATAAAATATGCAATTCTGAAGTGATGTCAGTATCATGGAGAAGGAAATGGCAACCCACTACAGTATTCTTTTTTTTTTTTTTTACATGTTTCAATGCCATTCTCCCATCTCATCCCACCCTCTCCCTCTCTCTCTCCCCCAGAGTCCAAAAGTTCACTCTATAGATCTGAGTCTCTTTTGTTGTCTCGCATACAGGGTCATCATCCCCATCTTTCTAAATTCCATATATATGCGTTAGTATACTGTATTGGTGTTTTTCTTTCTGGCTTGCTTCACTCTGTATAATCGGCTCCAGTTCCATCCATCTCCT